>JAVFKF010000063.1:1205000-1633755 GCA_036926295.1 Pachydiplax longipennis
CAGTTTTTGTGTCCTGGTTTTGGTCTTTCTTAAGGACTTTGTATAGAGGCTGTTAATAGAGCGAGACGATTTGTCAGCAAGAGAGACTTTTGAATGAAGTCGTAATATGCCAGATTGGTCATCGTAGATGTCCGAGATTAAAGTAGGACTTGCAACACCAAAAAAAAGCTTCATATCAAATAGGACGACTGTGTGGGAATTGGGATTGTGTGGATAATTTTCGCAAAATATTTCCTCGATGTGTTTGTCTTTATCTCCGATTCGTGAGCTAACTTAAATAGAGCGTAAATCCATTTTCGGTTTTAATTTTCTGGCGATCGATTTAGGTCAGATTCTTCCATAAAATCAGAATATAAAATAATCCTCATATCTGCACGTTTTCGCGCGAGCCCGTTTCTATTTTTCTCGAAAATATACACAAATACAATCAGAATCTCTAATTTGAATTTCAATCTAAACTATGCTGAATAAATTGAATTTGGAGAATATAAGAGAAAGGCATCTTTCAAAAGTTTTTGTGAATAAATTCAAGACAAGACCTATAACCGTAAAGCTGCATAAACTGCATAAAACTGTATAATTTTAAATTTTATTTTTATTTAAATCGTTTTAATTTGATTTTGATAACTTTTACGTTAAATACTCTGTGTTTTCGAGGTTATTTCGAGGTTCTTTGTGGGTGTTTTTTCCTCACAATGCCATTGGGTGTGCTTTGTGGGTGTTTTTTCCTCACAATTAACGTAATATATAGTATATAAAAATAATGAGGTTGGACGGAAGAGGACAACCTAGGCCTAACCTCGCCTACAAAAAGAATTTATTCAAACATTCATGAAATTGTCTTACCTGATGTACAGTGTAACGCTGGTTGAAAACATTTGAGTTGTAAGAAAAAGTACGTAAGATCGTTCCATCAGTTTACCGAAACGAATATATATTGCATTTTATGTTATCTTTTTTGGGCCCTCCTTTATTCTATTAACTGCTGTCGCTGCTGTTAATCAACAGTCTAGCGAGCTTTGGTGACACCCTTTTCTCATTCCTGCTTAGCATCTAAGACGCGCTAAGGAATCGCGACTCTTGAATTTCATTTCCTTTTATGAGTTTCGCAAATGGAAAGAAAGTAGACAATTTCACTTTCTCCGAGTGTTTACTTGAGCATTTTCTGTGAAGCGGCGTGAGTTCATCGAAAGGGAGCATAGCGAAGAAGAGATGAGTGCGAATCAGAGAAGACGAGGGATTAGGGAAATAGACTGAAGAGAATAACTATCAATGGAGAAATCACCAAACGGAGAAAATGCCGCAATCGCTAGTTAGAGTCTATTAAAAGTGCAATGAATGTGTTTTATTCCAGGCGAACAGAGGTGAATGATAATGATTGATACATATCACGTTTGATTGAAGAAAATTGCTCGTTACATTAACATTTACATTACTACCCCGCGAGCTGCCATATGGTGTGTGGCAGGGGTGTGTAAACACCTAACCCCCTACTTAGCTATCTAATTTGCGTTCCTTATGCTTTCTGGAAAGAGGGACCATTAACAGCTATCCATTCTCGTAAAATCTCTTTCATTTTGGCCTTGAAAATCGCGTTCGCTAAGTTTTGAAACCAAGATGTCGGATATTTCATCGAATTAATCACTACTCGAAAGTTTATCAAACAACTTATGCCCATACTCATTTATTCTATCCTCAAGAGATTCTAAGCCGAAGGTTCAGATCATCTATGATACTCTTAACCTATAGTCTTCCTTAACAAAATTAGTCGCTCTAAGCATTAGAGCGGCTCTTAGTTACTCCTTGATGAAACTCATGAAATTATTAACATCTCTTAGTAATAAATAATTGATATATAGCATTATAATATAGTTATTAGTAGTCCTAACAGTAATACTGAGATGATTTATAAATCATGTTCCCTAGAGAGAACACAAGGATTATCCGAAAGTGCTACTTTAAGCTACATGTTCATTAGTTATGGATACCTAATTAGATTTGTAATTCGCCTCTTATTGGATCTTAAGCTTAATTTTCCAAATTTTGGTAATATCAAGGTTAAAAGTAAGTTGTAGAAAATAAAATTAGATTTTGAAAGCGCAGATATCTCTGTTAATGGGAGCTTATCATTTACTATGCCACAATCATGAAAATCGAGATCAACTTCAAGAAAGCTTTATGAATAATTAAACATCTCTATCACTATCTAAACTTCGAATAATTATAAATATTTTGTTAGCTACAAATGTTTTTTATTCTTCAAGCATTTTTAGCAATCTTTCTGTGGGTCAGCTCCACAAACCTTCTCTTATTAATTTTTAGGAGTAAGGATGTTACCAAGTAACTAAACCAGTAGTGTAGATTAATAAAATAAAAGATTTTTTAGTAACTCATTTCTTTTGCCCTAAGAAGCTCAGATTCATTGCTGTAGAGAGACCTAGCTTATTATACTCTTTCGGTTCCGTCAATAAAGGATAATTTCCTTTGTATTTATAAAACTTAAATCGTCCAATGAACAATGTTGAATTCAATTAAATGAAAATTCATTGAAGATACATTGAGTTCCAAAGCTCTAACGTAATATTCCAAGTGTGATAGTCTTTAATCTAATTGATACTAGGTTGTTAGGTTGGTAGTTTTCAGCGTTAGCAGTATGAGTTTGACATCATTTGCGGAAACTAATAGCAGATCATTTTAACGCTTAAAACTATTTAATGTTCGAAGCGAAAAATTTAGCCTCATATTGTTTTCAGTATAAGTAAGAGCTGATTGCTCTGAAGCGTTGGAAAACGTATTAATTCAAATCTGAGCATTTATTTGTGAGTTATTCCATTGCTAATATTCATCATATAATTTTACTAAATATTTTATATAATTGAATTGGACTTTTTAACAACTGTTTTTGCAATATTCAGTTCATATAAATATTGTACAAATAATAAATATCTTTATTGAGCCTAGATTACGACTGAAAACTCTTCTTCCATTTAACGTGTTGTCAATGATATTAATAAAACATGACTAATATATGGGTAAATAGAATTAGAGCGGAAAACGTGAGGAAGAGGAATAAAATACTAAGGTATTATCTTAGGAAAAAAATCCATAGCAGAAAATACTCAAAGAAGGGGGTTGCCAGAATTCTGCGCAAATCTTATAGGTGCGATGGAAATTCTTATAATTCTTACATAATAAAATTGATAGATTCCGCATTTAAGTAATCAATAAAAAAGTATTAAGGACACACTTTCACCCAAGACTTTCCTCGTAAATAACAAAAAGAAAACTTGGAAGGAAACAATTCTTGTTACTCAATAATAATGCAAGGCGTATTTTCCTTCACCGGTTACATCCGCATGAGTAATTCGAGGTTGTAGAGTGGAAGTAGGCGAAGTGCCATAAGAGCTCAGTTTATATAATACCCCGTAAAAGAATGAATATTACAATCACCTTATCATTAGCGAAGGAACTTTTTAGTTTCAGATTTATGATGAGAAGTAATTGAGTATTACATTTTAACATAATAAACACATTGTAAAATATTAAATATAGAACCCTCAAAACGGAAATTTGTTTATTCAGTAATTATACTGTATATCAACTGTAATTATATTCGTTTCTGTTTTCGTTCCGTTTAATCGGTTCGATTCCGGTTTCACTTTAACAGCAACTGTCTACCAGGTTCAAACCGGTTTTATTTTCGTTCCGATGAAATATTTCCTGTACGATTTGTACATAATACGTGATCCTTACTACATACTATTACCTTTGGTTGAATGTTATTACATAATGAAGCTCAGCTATTTAAAATTTAGGTTTATTATGATGATGAGAACCGAAAATCAGAGTTTAAGGTATACAATTTTTCGCTTTCGTTTCAACCAGGTTCGAGAATTTTAATTTCTCGGTCGAGTTCCGTTTTTGCTTCAACGAAAGTAATAGGTATTTTCGGTTCGGTCTCGTTGCGATGCCCTACTTTTAGGGTCTAGGACAACTCGCCGCCCCCGACTCGCCGCCGCCGACTCGCCGCCGCCAACTCGCCGCGGGCCCAACTCGCCGCGGGCCCAACTCGCCGCGGGGACAACTCGCCGCGGGCATTTTTAAATACGTTTAGAACTATGAAATTACTCGTTATTCCCAAGGGTTTTAATTATCTAGCAATATCATTGAAAGAAGAAACTAAGAGATCTGCTAAATTTTACGGTAAGACCATAGCACCACTTCATAGAAGCAATTAATCCTTGTTCACCCTTAATTGGTTTTGTGGGGTCGATATAACACCAGGCGATATACTTCCTTTGATAAAACATAAGCTATTTAAGATATTTATATGCCAATTTTTTACTTATATAAATAATTTTGCACTACATTTATGATCTGATAATTTCGTTAATTTTGAGAATCGAAAGGTATGCAATCAATGCGGTGTTAACAAATTACAATAATTAATTTAAGCAATCATATAATAAGCATATTATTTATTTTTAGCGGTGATCAATTAACTAATTCATAGTCAGTAATAAGTAATTCAAAGTAAGTACCAGGCGCAGAATGAAAAATACTATCCGAGAGTTAATGGACTACTAGAATTTTGCTATATAATGATATGACAAACCAGTTTTGTCAATTCCACTGATAAAAAGCACTTAATTTTAGCAGTTAACAAATTTACGAATTTAATAAATTAAATGATTATTTAATAAACATGATAATCGTATTTTTTTGGGCGAGATTGAGACTAAAAGTTTCTTCCTCCGTTTATCCGATGAACCCTAAAAATCAAAAAATGCTGATTCTTATCATATATTTCACATTATAATAAATAAACATTTATATTTCATTATTGACGAGTAAGATTATGGTAAATTTTACTTCTTTATTACATTCGAGATTTGATTATTTTCCGCATTAATTGTCTCATAGAAATGTATCCTTATCTCATTTCTGCTTTCCAACCAAAGGTGCAGTAAGCTGAATAAAAATATTGAAAACGGTTGTAAATAATAATAGTTATATATTTATTAAAAATTGTTGTCAACAATTAATATTTTTTAAAATTCAATTACAAAATGGGGTATCAGTTCCCAAAGGCAAGATTATGCCGATAGACCTACCACTGTAGTGCATCGTAGAGGAAGTATTAAAAAATTAATATATTTCATGGGTTGGTGACATTGATAAGGAGTGATTTTACGATGTTTAAATATTACTAATCGATGTCCGTGGTTGAAAACCATTAAATTAAATGTTCAATATATTTCTGTATGAAACTTACAGTTAGGGGGTTTCGACCATGGCAGATCGATCATAGCACGTTTTAAAATTCCAGTCAGTATGGAGAACCTACAGGGAAATAACTCTATGTAATTAGCCGTAAGTGAAGAAGTTAGCCTCGCGGAGGTTCGCCTTTACGTGGAGCTACGGATTTGTACGGGTATAATTAAGATTCGTAGTTTACATTTATCGATTCAAACTTAAATTCCGATGAAATTTGAATAAAATAACTTTTTTGACACAATAGTGAAAATTTTATGCTTTTATAGGAAAAAAAACAAAGTTAAAAGCAAAAATTGAATGAATTGCCGATCATCCGTGAACATTTTTGAAACTGCCATCACTCTCTTACAATTCAACATAAAATGCTGATTTTTTCTTCAATTGCTCACTGTATCATCTGAATGCATAAACATTACATAAAATTAATTTCAGAGTAACCACATCTTAGTAAAGAATTATTTAGTTAGAACGTAACTCAAGAAAAATTCGTCGTGCAGTCCAATTTATACGTCGCCTAAAAGTTTTTGGTTTCTCACGTGAGGAAGAACTTGTCTCGAGAGAAATCGAGATAAATGTTGTAATTTTCATTTGCAGTTTGTTTTGATACGATATCTTGAACAGAACTTTAGTTTTTGACTTTTATATCAAAGAGCGTATTCCGCTTCGGGCCTCTAATCGCCAGGGCTTCGGAACCTATAATGCAAAATACTCGTATATGCAAGATATGGTGTTCATTATTTTTCTGGTACTTACCAATGAGTTATGTTATGTATAGGCGCTTAAAAAGTATTTAAGTACTGTTTGAAAATTATTCAAATTTAATTTTGGAAATCTGGTGAAACTGCCAAATTTGCTTACTTTTGATTGCTTAAAATTAACTAAATTCTCAGATTATCGTAAGAAGGTAAAAATCTTTTCAAAACAAAATTTGGTTAAAATATCTTGATTAGTTTTTGTTTTACCGAGGAAATTACACCACCTGGGGTCCGATTCACCCCACGAGACTAATTAAGGGTTAATAACGTTTACTGTATTACGTAAAGATCAGTTAGGAAGGAATATCTTTCTGTGAAATCTTTTTATGAAAAGATGATTTGTATGTATTTATCAGTTGGTTTGCATGATTTAATTTTTTCTTTACATGGTACTTACAAATGAATTACTTAATATAAGGACACTTAAAAACCATGATCTATTAATTATATAATTATTTACATTTATTTCGTAGATATGGTAACACAACTAAAATGTAATGCATTTTATCGGTTAAATCAACAAAATTGATTCCTCATAGCATTGTATAGCAAAATTCTGGTGATATTTTAACTCCGAAATATTATTTTTCATTTTGCACCTGATATTTAATGCTGAATTACTTTGTAGATCACCGCTTAAAATAAATATAATGCTTATTAAATAATTATTTAAATTGATTTTTGTAATTAGTTAACACCGCATTAATTGCATACCTTTCGTTTCTCAAAATTAACGAAATTATCAGATCATAAATGTAGTGCAAAATTATTTATATAAGTAAAAAATTGGCATATAAATATCTTAAATAGCTTATGTTTTATCAAAGGAAGTATATCGCCTGGTGTTATATCGACCCCACAAAACCAATTAAGGGTTAACAAGGATTAATTGCTTCTATGAAGTGGAGCTATGGTCTTACCGTAAAATTTAGCAGATCTCTTAGTTTCTTCTTTCAATAATATTGCTAGATAATTAAAACCTTTGGGAAGAACGAGTAATTTCATAGTTCTAAACGTATTTAAAAAATGCCCGCGGCGAGTTGTCCCCGCGGCGAGTTGGGCCCGCGGCGAGTTGGCGGCGGCGAGTCGGCGACGGCGAGCTGGCGGCGGCGAGTTGAGCCATTCCCCTACTTTTAATTCAAATACAAATAGTGGAAAACAGTACCGATACCCTCATATTAAAGGTAAATCAGGCTACGATGGCTGTGATAAAACATAAACATTTTCTTAGGAACTCAAGATACCAAGACATCTAACTTGGCTTCGAACCTCAGGCTATCAATTTGTAAGCAAATACTGAGCAAAAGTCCAACACTAAAGCTAGTAAACTGCGGCCTATCCTGGAGATCAATGCCTTCACCTCTTAAAAAGTAACCCGTGCTTTTAAATTACATTATATATCAGTCTCGTTTAATAAGTCGGGTGAAGTTGAAAATTATTTTCCTCCAATTTACTGCGCACAATTTTAAATTCAACCCATATAAATATATATAAATATATGCGATTCGTCTCTTACGTTCGGCCTGAGCGTTTCGGCGGCCTAAAGGTATTAGCATTAGATTTCCTATAGAAAATGTCACTTATGCCCCTCACTACTGAGGCACAAAGAAAAGTAGATGAAAATCACAAGAACCATAACAAATGCTAGAGTATGACCAGTACCTAATCTACGTACATAATTGGAGGCCCAGAGATCAGTGTGGGGATTCATTGGGAATTATCGCAGTGTCGGGGACGAAAAATGTAATTTCGTTAATAATACGTAGAAATGCAATACTAAGAAAATTTAAATGCAGCACCAGGTAAAGAAATAATACAACACATTGAAATATAACGATAAAAATATCCTGAATTAAGACTATTGATCGCAATAAGTAAACGATAAAGATAAAAAGTTCTTACTTTAATTATTCTTAAACCAAAGATAACACAAATGTAATGAATCAACGGACCTGCCTTATCTATTTACTATTATTAATTACTATTTTATACGAAATACAATAATAACATACCCCTGATACCAGCTACCGATTTTCTTTCAAATATTAGTTAAAATACATTCAATTTTTTTCGACAAACATTTATATAATATTAATATTTATTATATATTTTTAAATTAGAATAATAGCATTTTGGCATTGTAAATTGAAAAAATTAACGAGGAAAAATCATTTCATTAAGAGGAAAAGATCAGTGATCTATAATCAGCAAATAAATCTATCAAATTAATGATTACACCTGCACATGTGCTGGGAATTTATATACATCCGATAAAAACTAATATTGCTTCAGTAGCATCTACATCGAAGCCCTCCATAAGAAGAGATCCTCAGCTAACGCCAAATACATCTTATTACAAATCCGCCTCTCACTATGATTATACCAAATATTATTTATGAGTTAAGTCAATCTTAAAGCTAAGGCAGACTTTACTTCTCACATGTAGGAAATCCAACATTCCATATTTCTGCAATCGCAATGAATATGTACATTAAAGTAATTATTCTGTTAGGGTAGAATTGTCACATAGGAAATTTAAATTTTTTCCGAAAATTGCACATAATTCTCTGAATAAATTCCTTACTTCTTCAAATAAATTCAAACATTCTGTATTTATCACACACAAAGAAAACTCACTATGTAGAGTCCACAAAAATTTTGTGGACAACAGTTTTGTGGACTCTACATAGTGACTTTTTTTGAGTCTGTGACCATGAAGGAGTTCCAACAGGTATCACCAAAAATCTGTCAATTTTATTCTATATTTATCCTAAAATACCCTTCAACTTCAAAATAATCCCTAAAATTGCAGAAAGAAGTGAGTTGGTAGCCTATTTCGTAAATTTCACAGCACAAAATAATTAATTCGCAAAAAACAATGTATGTACATATAATAAGAGTAAAAGTTGCTTGCATACTTCAAGCTATCAGTTGAATGCAGTATCGTACCAAGTAATGCCTCAAATCAATTTTGAAACCTTCGCGCAACAGACCGCCTGGCGTCGAACTAAGGACCCGATCGTTCGAAACAATTGCATATAAATATTACATAAGTGCCATTCTGACCTGTTCCAAAGTTTCAATTCAATATCTGATCGGGAAGGCCCTAAAATAAGAATACGCTATCCCCCTTTAAAATACATGGTAGAATAGAAATGACGCTCTGGCATAGAACCAAGAACCGTCAGAGTAAGGGCGGACGGCGTATCTGAAAAATATGAATAGCCTCTATGTACATTCCATTTTATATCGTTCCCGGTAATCGAATATGCATTCAAAATAATTGTAAAATTGACCGCCATGCATTCTATACCGGAGAATTTTGCGCCTACTTGGCGTCGAACTCACGGTCATTTGGTAGAATTTCATCCTTTCGCATTATGGAAGCCTATCTCATCTCCAACCTCCGTAAATTTCACTGTTCTATGCCTCGGAGGAAGGACTGAAAACAATTTTCGAAAATTCACGCAAAAGACCGCCTAGCGTCGAACTCAGGACCCTTCCGTGAGAGAAGATAGCAAAATAATATTAGATAAGTGCCATCCTTACTTTTTCCAATGTTTCGATTCAATATATTATCGGGTGGTAGAATAGAAATGACGCTAGGACATCGAACCAAGAACCGTCAGAGGAACGGCGAACAACGTATATGAAACACATTAATTGCCTCTATGTATAATCAATTTTATATCATTCCCGGTTATCGGATAAGCATTAAAAATAATTGTCAAAATTGACCGCCATGCATTTTATACTGGAGAATTTTGCAACCAATTGGCGTCGAACTCATGGTCCTTCGGTAACACTTCTTCAGTTACTACAATATATAACCACGGCATCTCCAACCTCCGTGATTTTCACTGTTCCATCGCTCCGAAAAAGGACTCAAAACAATTTTCGAAAATTCGCGCGAAAGGCCGCCTGGCGTCGAACATAGTACCCGTTCGTGTGAGACAATGGCAAACGAATGTAAGAGAAGTGCCACTCTGACGTGTTCCAAAGATTCAATTGAGTATCTTATCAGGAAGGTCCTAAGATAAGATTCCGTTATTCCAGTTTGAAATGCATAGTACAATAGGAATGACGCTCTTGCATCATTCCAACGACCTCTGGAGAAACGTGGAACCTCATGAAAAAATTATCTCAAACGCCTCTGTCACCATTACGAGTTTTATCTTTCCAGCTTATCGGGAAGGCATATAAAAAAATCGTCCAAGTTTTCAGCAATGTATATCTTACGGAAGTATTTCGAACCTACCTGGCGTCGAACACACGCTAATTTGTTAACATTTCTTCCTAAAGAAATATGAAAGACCATCTCACAAAAAAACACCGTGATTTTGATTGCTCTATCTCATCGAGAACGGCCTCGAAACAGATTGCAAATAATTGCGCAAAAGAAGGCCTAGCATCGAACTCAGGACCCTTCCGTGAGAGAAAACAGCATATTAATATTACATAAGTGCCATTATGACTTGTACTAAAGTTTCCTTTCATATCTTCTCGGGAAGTTACCAAAATAAGATTACGTTTTCCCCGTTTAAAATGCATAGAGCAATCGGAATGACCGGTTTGCATCGATCATAGGACCTCTAGACGAACTGTGAAATTCATGAAAGAAGGATTTAACACCCCTTTGTCACCATCCCAACAAGACGCTGGGCGGTCTTTTGCGTGAATTTTTGCAATCTGTTTTGAGGCCGTTCTCGATGAGATAGAGCAATCAAAATCACGTTGTTTGCGGATGAGATGGTCTTCCATAGTACTTTAGGAAGAAATGTTACCAATGGCCGTATGTTCGACGCCAGGTGGGTCCGAAATGATTCCGTAAGAAATGCATTGGTGAAATTTTGGACGAATTTTTTAAATGCCTTCCCGATAAGCTTCAAAGATAAAACCCGGAACGGTGACAGAGACGTTTGAGAAGATTCTTTCATGACGTCCACTGCTTCTCTAGTGGTCCTTGGTTCGATGCTAGAGCGTCATTCCGATTCTACCATGCATTTCAAGCGGGAAGAACGGAATCTCATTTTAGGACCTTCCCGATAAGATACTGAATTGAAAATTTGAAACACGTGAGAGTGGCACTTATCTAACATTTCCATGCCATTGTCTCTCACGAACGGGTCCGGTGTCGACGCCAGGCGGTCATTTACACTAATTTTTAAAAATTGTTTTGAGGCCTTTCTCTATGCAGGAGACTATTCAAAATCACAGCGTTTGCGTTTGAAGTAGTTTTCTATAGAACCAGTGTAAGAAAGGTTGCTTATGACCGTGAGTTCGATGCCACATGGATGAAAATTTCTCACGTAAGAAATGTATTGCGGCAACTTTTAAGAATTTTGCTGGATAAGTTTCGAAGATGATACCCGTAAGGGGAACTTATTGTTAAATTTGTACCAATTAGCTTGGAGTATGCAAGCAACTTTTACTCGTATATATATATACACACACACATATAAACATTTATATCAGAATTAACTAGTGTTGGTACATTAATTAGTATACTATGCATAGTTAGGCCTCACCTAGAGTGAGTTTGTTGAGTATGGGCCAATAAGTGTTATATGCGCAGGTTGAAAAAGGTACAACTAAAAGCTTTTTGTAAAGAATATAGTAGCTAGAAAAAAACAGTGAGTGTTACCTTAATGCTTAAGGACGCAGAATATACATTTTTATAAAAAGAAAAGGTACAATCGAAGGGTTTCTTTATTTAATGAATGAAGACAGAGTAAATTTTTAGATATTATGCATTTTCCCCGTATCATAGACCGTTCTGATACTGCAGAAATATCAGAAAATTATATACTAGCCGCTTAAAGAATCAAGCAATTAAAGATAGATAAATAGAGATAGATTAGGAAATAAATAAACGTAGAATTGAGAAGTCGAAGGATTGCGAAGAATTTCCTACTGTGAGCAAAGTCGAGAACCTGCAAAAGGATGATATGAGGGTACCTTTGGATATTTTCGGAAGATAAATTGATTCTACAAACAAATAAGGCACCGAAACAGGGAGATCTACAAATATTTATAAATCCCTGCGTAAAGATTAGAATCAATGAAATCAAGGGTCTCCTTTATTTGCCTAATATTACAATGCATGTTACGTTTATGTGGATCCTTGTGGAGGTTCAGCAGCGTCCGCATGGACCAAGAAAACGTGACGAAAACATAGCTACTTTGATTTTGACAGCGTTGTCTAATTTCCTCTTCTCATGATGAAAACAGGGTCTAAGATTGTCCGGTTTCAATTCTGCTCTAATCCGGTTATGAGCAGAATCTTCGTTTTAATGAAAGGAGCGGTTTTCATTAACACAGTTTCGTACGTAACGTACTGATGACATTATCTGAAATTTGAATAATAATAATTATTACTATTCAAATTTCAGTATTATTAAAAAGAATAGTGCGATTAAAATTATTGTTGTATTAATTTCTATAATTTTTTATCTGAAAACTTCAAACTCTTCACTAAAGTTTATATACTTAAATTTCTAAACTAAACTATCCAGTAATGATTGGTTTTATTGGAAAAACGAGTTCACTTAGAATTCCCCAGCTTTATCTTTTAGGCTCAAAGAATCAGTAAAATCACTCGATGACAATAAAACTCTTTCTTCGAAATAAACCTTTCCTAATTATAAATAAATAATTCTAATCCATTTGAATCAAAATAGCCGATAAATCGAATTTTTAACGCTAAAAAACGTTAAATTTCATTGAGTATAATAGGAAGTAAATTTTTAATAAATAAACAGTAAAGTAATATATACGATTCAAGTTTATAATATATCAATAAGGGAAAAATGAGAAAAACAAGGATTCAAAAACATCAATGGATAGGTACCGTAGCATAAGTCCATCAGGAGCTACAGGATATTGATCTTAAGAAACTAATATCCTAATTTGATATCATAAAGGCTAAAAATTTTTAAGCTGAGCTGTAAGGTAGAGGGCCAAACATAACATAATATAATGATTCGTGTATAATCTGCGTATCTCAAACTGAAACGACCTCATTGCCCCCATTTCAATGCTAACACCAAATTTCAAAGATTCAATTTTCAATGTCTATCATTACATAGAGTTGTGTCCAAAATGATAGTTTTGAATAAATCAAATTACTTAGCAACGATTCTCAATAAATCACATTGCGTCGCATTATGAATCCATCTGCTTCGTCCCGCTAATGACTATGATTGGCGTATTTGGGACTCATGGATCATCGGATAAGTTACTCTATTATCTTTCCAAATCATTCTCAGTGGCCTCAAACGACTACTGATTTTCGTATCCAACATTTACTTTCCCTTGACAAAGGCTGCGCTCGTCTTTTGGTCCCAATTAAAACTTATGTTTTCAGTTAACAAGCTTCGTAAGTAATTTAGGACACTTCGAAATCGATTCCTGACTTCTGCTGCCTTGTCTCCGGCCGGAAGCTGGAAGAAAGTGGTCAGAAAACGTTTGATGTTAGGTTATTTGTACTGACACATTCATATCTTATTTATATGTTCCGTGAATGCATATTGTTCTGCATTACGTATTACATCTCCGATTTCACTCCAGACGAGGAAAAGCATTCCAAAAATATGCATTTTAATTTCTTTTTAATCGTTAGCACGTACTATTTCGATCACAACATTGAATTAAAATTAACGATAGCACGAATTTAAGAAGTTTTAGGAGAGTTTAGGAGAGTTTTGGTTGCAAATTATGAGAACTTTTATAAGATTAAAAATTTTCGAAATGGATAACCTGCCCCCATGGATTAGACTAATAAGTTGATGCTGTTAGATTCTCCTTTGTATATACATTATATATTTATATCGCCATTTATACCGCGTCGGGGTTAAGTACTTTTGAAGAGACTTTACCGCATCGATTTATTGAAAATTATTACCGGTTAAAGGGTTTTGCTTGCGTCGTTTAAACCGAAGGATACAGATTAATGCATTTTTAAAAAGATTAAAGATTTTTCATTGAAATGGAATACTTCTTGCCAAGAAGAAATTTTTGAAAGATTTTTTTTCGACAAAGTCAACTTCATTCAGATTTAAAGGTATTTTAACTTTGACAGACGTCAATACCGGTGATAATATTAAAGCATCAGATAAAAATTTTAAATGTTTCCAAAAATTATTTATGTGCAATAAAGATTTCAAAGAGAAATCTTAAATATTTTTAATCAAACAGAATAATGAGTCAATAATAATAATTTAATATTTCACATTGAACGTTTCTATTGCCAATTTACTTAGGTTATTGAAAAAAGAATGGAGTTTTTACAGTTGATTTCGAATTTCTGTGGTCAAAATTAATGTTTTTCTTTTTGATTCAAATTGTTCTTTTGCAAAATTTTCGCCCATTATATAACTTCAGTCATACCGAGTGCGGTTTCCTTATCACTATGCCAAGCACTCAGCCAACTCTATTCCCTTTAAGATAAACTTTTATATTAATGTCATAGGCAAATAGACTCAACAAAATAGTGAACTATGTACACCAAATGTTTGGAAGAAGCCATTGCAATTGAATTTCCTTACAGACGAAGTTCATGTTGGTCAACTACTCAGTTCAAACAACCAAACCAATTCTTCCATCTACACGTACTTGCTTCGAACGTAAACACTGTTCAAACATTCGTGTTTTGTGTAAGAACTGATTGCATGTAATTCATTGCGAAGGCTGTTATATCCTCTAATCCTACATAATTTCATGATGAAATTATCTGGATACTTCCTTTTCTCTTTATTGAAACAAGAAGGATAAAAATGGAGGAATAGGAGACGGAAAAAGTAAAACTTATGAATATAAAGAATATTTTAGAATACCAGAACATGAAATTGGAAATTAGAAAATCATTAGCAAAAGAATTTATTTAGAGTACATTTTAATACAGACGTGAAACTCATACATGAGGAAACATGGAAAAGTTTCGGTTGTAAGCAATGGAAATGTGGATTTAGAGAAGAACAAGATAGATTGACGAGAAAAGCAACAAAGAATTTTTAGGGAAATTAAAGAGGAAAGAAATTTCCTGAAATTGATGATGAAAAGGAGAATTAAATTCGTGGAATCTGCGGGCATGATAACAGCTTCTTGAAAACAAATATAATGGAGGGAATAGTACTAAGGGAAAAGGAAGGCCAAGAAAGAGATTTCTAGATGATATAAAAAGTACTATGGGAATCCCAACATACGAGGATTAAAATTTAAAAAATCAGCAATGGAGAGATAAATGTGGATTCAATGACAAGGATTATGATTTATGATAATAAAGGACTTTCGAAGATAATGGTGATGAAATGCTGCGAATTAATAAAATTCACTTGAATTTATGATATTCCAAAATCTTCACTCTAACCTTTATACAAAGTACGAGTTCATTTTAAAATAAAATTTGGAAATAGCAATTTTGCAATAGTGTTATGTAGTTACTTCATTCTTTTTTCTTTTCAGGTATCATTCTCCTTAATTTTAAAAATTTATTTCTAAAAACACCATGCCTATGTATAGTTCAGTATCGGAGTAACGAAGGTGAATTACGTAAATGTAAAGAATGGGTGTAAAAGGGTTAATAAGATTCGAATTCCATATGGGTTATGCATACGTAACCACATATAAGGCGAATTAATTTTCACGTTTGGCTGTAGAGAAGAGTCCCAAAATGCATTATTTCATTTCAAGATTAAGCAATCTTAAGAAAGGAAGAATTGCATTAACTGTGAATGAAATCAGTAAGAGATATTATAAATGGACACGAAAGTATAAAACGAAATGGAAGTCTTCTTTTTCCATGATTTGGCATCAATTCCCTTTCCACTTGCATGAGAATGAATGGATTTTGCTAAAGTATAATAATTCAATTTTTAAAATAATGTGTTTAGCAAATAATTTCAACATCACATTACATTTTTTTATCTTCCGTTTCTTTATTTTATAATACTGTATACTCTTTTTTAGTTTATTCTAGTTTTTATCGTATTTTTTATTTATTGTGTTTACTATCTCATTTTTTTCTTTTTCTGATTTTATTTTATTATTGTTTCTGTAATTTCTTTATAGTACTGCTTTTCTAATTTTCTATTCTTACAAAGTTTTCTTTCATAACTTTTAGCTTGTACTATCAGTAGGTTTGCGCAGGTTTTTCACACCCCCCTTCTTTGCGGGTGTTTTCCTGCAGTGGATATTTTTTCCTAAGATATCACCTTAGGTTTTTTTTTGATCCACTCCTTCTAAATTTTTCCTCTCTATTTCGCTATTCACATACACATATCTTTTATGTATGTAATATTATTGACGAAAGGTTAGATGGAAGAAGAGACTTTTCAGTCTCAATCTCGCCTTAATAAAGACCTAATAGACCTAATATGCGACGTGTTTTGTGTATACCTAAAATACACGGATAAATATAAAGATTTTTGGCAATATTTTAAAAATTAAACGTAAAACAGGATGGAGATCTTTTGAAATGGCCCGCTATTGAATGAAGGAATGAATATATTTGTGAGTACAGAAGGGAACTGCCTTGTATAACGACCTTTAGTGTCTGTGAAACCATAAAATTTTGATCCTCAAATCAGGCTTGAACCGTTTCCAAAAGTTTCCTGTTTTATCGTGTTACTTTATTAAAAGGGGTCATATGGAAGGCGACAGAAATCTCATAATTCAGTGGTTCTCATAGGCAGCCACATAATTGCGCTCACATAACCATGCATGGTGATTGATCACGTCGGGGATATCCCAGCGCGTGTGAGAGAGTGCGATCTAAAAAGAAGGGTCTCTCAACTCCGGGAGGAAGTAGTTTTTCCAAAGCATCTCCACAAATCTGAGAAGAACCCAATTCTAGGACGATCCCATTTCTATAGAACTCGAGGAGGGGAATAAATTAATTTCGATAGAAAAAGTGATAGTAGAATATATAATAAATATAAGATATGTATAATAAATACGTCTTAAGCAGATCTGTCCATATACGGTGAATGTATACAACATGAAAAATAGAAAGTTATACAGACGAGAAATTCACAATTAGTTACGAGGTTGTAAACTATAGGATTAACAAGATGAAATTGAAAATATGGATGTTCAATAAATATGACGAAATATCATTAATATATATTAATATGGTTAAATATGGTTCACAGATGAACGTAAATATCTAGATGATTCTATCCAATCGAGGTTGAGGAATTATATTATGTTTACAAGACAAAAACCCTTTACTTGTGAAGACCAGAAGAGAAGAAGCATAACTTAAATTCGAGCAAATATGATGGATGCTCAATATTTAATAAAATTTAAGCTTTACAAAAGTAAATCAGGGCTTCCGTGCTGTACCATAATATTTCACAATGTTTAGAATGTTTCTTTAAAGTATTTATGTATATTAATGAAATTATTTTGGACAGAGATATTATATGATTATTCCGGGAAATGTCTAAGATTTAATTATATAGTAAGTTCGTATAAGACAGGGTAATTTTTTGCAATCCGAGTTTCTAGGCGCAAGGACTATTTTTAAGTCCCACCAAGAAATCGGTCGCCTTAAAAATGGAAAAACGCACTTTCGGGAACACTTTAATGGTAAGGTCCTCAATGATGATTCTCCCTTGGTGCGAGATATTTCTCCTTTACTCTACTAAAGAGAAAAAGGACTTAAACGTAACGTGTTCGTAGTGAAACCTGGAAACATATTGGATCAAAAACCAGGTAATGAGATTTTGTACTGTGGTCAGGCTTTTATAAATTCAGGCAAATATATCCCATCGATTAGTTTTAGGTTAAGTAGGTGCAGAAACTTAAAAATAATATAATATTCACTGATGATGTGATGTGAAAATCGCTGACTAATTATTATTAGATTTTTCAAATAAATCAGCACAATAAACAAAACAAATTATATGAAATTCTTACTACCACTTGGGCTTATTGATCCATTAGAACTTATACTAATAATTTTTATTTAAAGAAAATTCTATAATGAAATATGATAATAACAAAATTTTATGCCTCAAAAATATACTAGACAAGAACCCAGTCAAATAAAATGAAATAAAAATAATATATCATCATTTCTACCCATGAGTTGCAAACTAGATGTCTGTTCTACCAAAAAAAACAGATAAGCTTCTGAATATACCGAGTCCAGTTAACAATCAATGAAAACATATCCTCCACTGACGCACGCATGTAAAAGATAAAGAGAAGGAAAAATAGTGGGGACAAGTCAAAGTGAGATAAAAACCGGAAGAGGGAAGATTCGGGAGATGATTGGTTGTGGAAGTGTGAAAAGAGAAGGGGTGGGTGGCCAATGGGGGATGTCTTCCCCTCCGAAGATGACAAGAAGAAGGTCCAGCGGATAAAGAAACAGTCACAATTGCCGCCAACAGCGACCAGAGTGGAATCTACGGTGAAAAAATTCCAAAGAGCTCATATTACTGCACCGATTTCTGCTGGACTAAAGAGCATTGGACTGCATTCTGAGATCCTACCGACTGGACTACTTAGTAATTTCCATTCATTTGCTCTTCTGGGGGATTTGATTTTCTACTCGCCTATTAGAGATTTCGGTCATGATCCCACAATAATTAAATTGCAAGGGTCTAATTAATTTAGGAATTAATTCTCAGAGACTCGAGATTACGTTTACGGGCAACAAAGAGGAGTAGAGTATTCACTTTAAACTACTCTGATTTTTTTTATAAACAAGAGACAGACTTGAGACTTATTTGTGGCTTGAATCAAAGATTCGCCTTTCTATTTGGGCTGTAGACAGCAATTTATAGCGAGAATAAGCTCCTGAAACTGTTTCCGGAACCAGTGAGGGGTTGAGAACGCTTTTAAGTGTAAATTGCGGGCATTTCGGTCAGAAACCCCGCGAAGGCGAACTCTGACCCAAAGAGAACCTTTGGACGAAAAACAGACAGTGGCATTTTGCCGAAGTTTCTTCGCTTATCCAAGCGGCAAGAGTGGGAACTGTGCTTTGTGCGCATCATCAGTAAGGTGACAGTGAATACGCCGAAGAAGCTGTTGGTGACTGAAGACGGTCATCGATAGTGAGGCTGAAGGAGAGACTCCGGAAGACCTGCCGACATCTTTAGCTAAGAAAGGTGCCGCCTTCCGATCCCCTCCAAGATGGTTAATTTCACCAAAAGACAATGGCTGACTCTGATTGTGTTTGGCATTGCCGATTTCTGCAACGCGATTTGCGTATCCCTTCAAGCGCCCTTCTATCCTCATGAGGTAAGTAGTTAGCATCTTTCCTTAATGCATGAATTTGCATTAGCCCCGATTCTGAAAGATTTTTCTCCAAAAGCTTAAGCTTAAAACCAACATAAACATTTTAGCTTGAATTTCACAGATCCGCAAGTACCTTAGTACTATTTCATGATAACAGGAAATAAATTATAATAAATATTTTTCACAAGGAAATTATAACATGTTAAATAAATTTGAAGAACACAACAAACATTCATTCTTATTATTTACTATCATCATTCTTTAGTGTTTTGCTAAGTTATTAAATAGGATATAGTTATCACGTGAAAAACTTCCCTGGTTTATTTCCCATCTTCGGTGATTTTCAGTTTAACTAAAAATAGTACAAATAAATTTTAGAACAATAAACTCTGGTCAATCACATTAACAAGTGAAAATGGAATACAGCTTATTAAAATAGTAAAAGATCCCATTCAGTCTGCGCTTATAACTATATAAGCTTAAAAAATAGATATATCCACCCCATCTAGACGGTATTCAGGTTTCCGTATTATGGGTTTGAGATTGCAATATTAGTCAATGCTGAATTTAGAGTTCGAAATAGCAGAAATTGAAATAAAGGACACAGCAGAATTTAATGTTAAATTATTCGAACTCTGTAAACAAGGAAAATTCACCTAAAAATTTCTGAAAACCGTGCTCGTGAAGTAGATTTCCAACGTTGTCGAAATTGAACACAAAGCGTAAGTTTTCTGCTATAATAAACTCATCTTAATCACGTCGGGATAATAGCAGCAGATCTAAATAAAACTCATATACAACCATGCGGATTGGCTATTATTAAGTTTTGTCAATGAGAAACATCTTTATATCGGCACAATGCTCTTTTATAATAAACTCGCTGGCATCATGGAGAGAAATTTCTAACTTTGATTAATTATTCTTCCATAAAAGTATAACAACTTAATTCATATCCTTTTAATAATAATAAATTAAACTACTAACTATAATAAAACTTCTGACGAAAACTATGCAGAAGGCTTCCATCGCTCTGAAAGTTTAACTTACTTTGGCTAATTTCTTCTTCAATAACTGGATAATTGGTAATGGTGCTGTAGCTAACTTCATCGATCGTCTTTTACTGAAACCAATTTCCGATTCTAACTCAAACTTACACAATTTACTGTGCAGCTATACGTTAAGGTTGTAACTTATCACAATTTAAAAACATTCTGATCCACTACTTATCACCGATTCCCTTTTGGTGATTTCGATCTACTTATTTAGGCAAGTTAAATTGTTTGATTATACATTGGGATCACTGGATTATACAACAGTAGCGGCAGACGACGTATTTGAATGTCTATAAACAAAAGGCAAGTGCATGAAATTTCCCGTGACCCTAAGCTCGTAAAATATGCTTTCTTGCTCTGTTTTTTTTGTGTTAATTCGATACGACGCTCGCGATTCTCAGAGAAACGATATCGAGTCGTAAAATATGCGAACTTTAACGACTGCTATTAAGATTAGCGAATTAAAGTAATCAGGAAATTAGGTTAATTCTAACGCCGTCGAGTCGGGATTATTTATCATAAACTGTCTGTGGAACTCCGAACTAAAGACAAAAGAAAGGCAATCGTTACTTCTTGCAATTATTATTAACTCCAATTACTTGTAAGTTATGTAAGTACTCTGACAGTATTGGTTACATCAAACTACGGCCAAAAAAGGATGAATAAAGGTTTTTATAGCCCCTGCTGATGTAAATAAACTCCAACTGTGTAACTAAGTCGAAAAATTACGTTCAATTAAGCGACCTTTACATTAGCAAAATATAAGATATCACTTGGCACCTTCTCTACAAGAGCAAAGGCTCCATGTATTTAAAATTATTGCTAGGAATTTGTCGAAAAGGACGTTACAATATCATAAGCTTTTTACGACTCAGATCTAGCCGTATATTGCTTGAATCATGCGTGCAGTCATCCGTCAAACAAAGTGGTAAATTGAGAAATAACCCTAAATATTGCATGATGATACTTAAAATGTTGCATTACCTATCACTATTACCTGTCACCTGAGTCCAGATTTGTCTCATATCAATCATTAAAAAACAGCACGAAACCGAAATATTAATAATCAATTAAAATATCGGTAACTTCATGAACCTCTGCTTCTAATGCTATAGCATAAATATTTCATCGTCAAATATGATTTAATGATCGATTGCTTATAGGTGAACGGAAAAAGAGAGAATCAGCTATTAAGACAGCGAGCTATCGACAATTTCAGACATTAGCAGACAATAATCAACGCTAAAACAGTTTAAATCTGAACCGGAAAAAAATTAATTGTGTGTCACGGGCACGCATATGAAGACGATAAGACACATAGTGGTGTGTCGTGTAAGAGCTGTTCGTGTACAGCTTAATTTGCGAGATTATCGTATAGTTGTAGTTCAGTATTACGTTTGATGGTAAAGGGTTTAGATATCTTTGCACATAAGGGCGTGCACCTACAATAAATTACAAGAGAAAACGATTTCGAAAAAAAAATTGACGGGACGAGAATCGAACCCGATAAAAGAAGTGCTCCTTACAAGAGAAGGGTTGCAGGATCCCATAAAATTGTATATTCTCTTGAATGAGGAGATCGAAATGGAATTACATTAGTATATATCAGCTATGCAAAAATACTCTAAAGGATATAGTTTGACATCCTTTGAATTTTAATTCACTATTGAGGGCTTTGTACTTGGAAAGTTACTATTGAAGTTAACAACTGATACCTGTTAAAATTGCTATTAATTTCTATATTACTATACATAAGCCGGGTGGTTATCTATTTAGAAGGAAGCAATCAAGGCATATAATTTAATGAATAAAAATTAGAAATAAAAGCACAAAAACGGAGGAAGATTATGAAATAAGTAGAGATAAAAATTGAAAAATTATCGTGCGAGGGGTTAAAAAGGCAAGGGAAATAGAAACCAAAGGAAAAATATCCCTCCGTAGAAAATAAAACGTAAGAATGAGAAGTGACGGAGAGAGCAACCGATTGAATCGTTTGAGTGAAAGGAACTTACACCTCCATCACGGATTTACCTATGCGGTAAAGCGCTCAACAGAAAATAAATTCGATATCCTTATTCCCATCATTTACTATCTATATCAGGGATTCTTTAGCCGAAACCGGCGTATAGCCCATCTGTTCAGAGTCGCGAAAATTTATTAACTATGGATAAATTATTAGGAGTATACGCGCTACGGGAAAACTATAATGTAAAAATGAAATATTCACTAACATTAGGTTACGTTGTTTTGTTATATTGTGACATTTCTATGACCTTTTAATATTTACTCGATGCTTTTAGATTATGGGAGTCGTTTAAAATTTTTCACGGGAGTAAAGAGGTCGTTATAGGAGACGGTTTATAAAGCCGTGGTTTATATGTTCCCTACTCCTATCTGGTAATTTTGACTCTACCATGATCAAATCAGGAACGGCTACCATAAGGATGGACAGGATCAGGGTATCGATCCGGAATAAAGCCGAAAAATAAGCGTTATTTTTTCTGGAGCCAAATACGAACCGGAAAGCCATGAACCCGAAACGAAACTGAAAATCGGTATTTATTCCGTTCCGATTTTATGTTTCATACGAGATATCATTTTAGTTTCCTTCCATTTATAGGTTTCGAAGGTTCCTCACACTCCCTTCGCGTGGGTGTTTCTCTGCTATGAGGTATTTGTCTTAAGCACTAACTTAGGATTTTAAACCAACAAATTAGTTTTCTTCAGTCACCTCTTATCTAGTCTCTTTCTTAATTGTTGATTGACGAAGGATTAGATGTAAAAAGAGACTATGTAGTCTCGATATCACCCAAATAAAAGAGTATTATTATTATTTTTCGCATATGGATGAAACTGTATTAAATATTCACTTGCTGCTAACTAAAATTAATACTTTTAAATTTATATTTATCATCTCATTATTTAAAGAAATATTCACGTAAGTTTTATTCTAAGATTTAATTTAATATTTTTAACTAGAGAAAAGGAATATATAATAAAATAATATACGGAAGGGCATAAGAATTCAACTGTCGGACGGGAAAAAAACCGGTTCGGATCGATTCGACTCAGCGAAACCGGAACTGAACAGAAATTTGCTTTTTCATAGAAACTGAGCCGAAAAGAATGTTTCGATGCCTTACAAAGAGAATAAAATATAGCTGTAAAAGTCAAGAATCAAAAACATACTACTGTGACACAGCAAATTGTCAGCAAATGGCTTGAAACAGTGATGAGTTTGATTCCTCTGACTTAAGTTAATGATCGCTAGAACATAGTTTAATAGGTACAGTGAGAATTTCTTATATTCATGTGTTTCAGGGAAAAACGCCAGGTAATTTGGGAGGTAGAGGTATAACATTAGCCACATTACCTTCATTTCATATGGAGGACCCTCCAGCTGCAAAGGAGGTGACTGCAAACTGCAAAAGACAGGCCAAGATATAATTCTATCATAAAAATTATATATGATTTATTGATATAATTCTAATAACGCTACGAAAAATAATGGATTACTGTTTTTATTTAGTGAATCAGCGGGGTTTTTGGGGTCGGGAATAGTTTCAGAAATGAAGCTGTAGGACACAAAGAAAACATGAATATCATTATAACACCAATAAATATTTTATTCCATTGCTTCTACTTAAAAGTTGTTTCAATTTGAGCATATATTTCTTCTGTACACACCCTACTCGATCAGACCAGCCTCTTTATATATTACACTTAATATATTTGCTACATAAATTCTATATCCTGTAATTGATTTCTTTAACTACCACCAAGCTAGTTCAAAATAAATTATGGAATGTATCGATAGAACGGAAAAATTATGTTAAGTCCAGCAGAGTTCCGCTGAGGGTGTTTTTCTTGAAGCAGAAGCTTTCGCGCTAAAATTTCGAAGCTTTATAAATGTCAGCTTAACAAATTTTCATATTCTGTACCCTTAATTTAGCATGAATATTGTGAAGAGAGCGTCTAAAGCTAATGCCATTTTGAACATATAGGATCCCACAGGAAATAGAGCTCGGTATCATATTTATATAATTAAAAAGAATAAGTATAAATAATAATTCCTTATTCCTCAGATAAGTATCATTCGAATGACGAGACACCTAAAGTCGAGTAATTCTGTAGGTTTGCCTTCTCGTCAAATTTTTTTGCCCGTCTATTTCTCGTAAAAAGAGAGTGTCTTCCTTTTTTAGTTAATTTTGGTGATTTTCTCTCCACAATGAAGCCATTTTACCAGATTTACAAAGAGGAAAGGATAACGTACACAATTATCGGACTGAGGCGGAGGACCCGTTATAGCGGGTGCATCCTGAAAAGGGAGAAATCCGCCTTATAAGCGGGTAGCAGAGCGTCTTAAGTGGTGATTTTACCACGTGCTTTGTATGTAAGGCACCGAGACCGAGAAAACCGCGTAATAAGGAAGATAGCGTAAGCGTTTAATAGGGTTTCACTATATTAACCATCGTTTACACATGGTACAAACAAATAATATCGTTGCAAAAAAATCTACTACTGTTTGACCTGGCCTATATTTATCATTACTTTCATAAGTAATCACTCATTACACACGTAATTAGATTATAAAGCTTTCGCTGGTGAAGACGAAACCTCACCGGATAAAAGAAGTCGGCAGAAACGCAAAATTACGCAAATTCATCAATGGCGACGAAATCGCCGAAAAAAATGTGTGGAGCGTCCTTTGCTCCTCCGTCCGTAGAGATTGGGGCGTCACCACTGTTTACAGCCCACACCAATACGATAGGAATAAGGTCAGACAGGTCGGAGGCTGTCAAGGAAGGATCACTCAATGGGAGAAATCTCGCGTGTGGAGAAAAAGTCAGACGGAAGAATGACCTCTTCGATATGGACACTTGCACCGAAGACTTGGGGGAAAAATACAAACGAAATGTTCTTCCGGCCGACGAATCTCTGCTCCCATTTTAGGGAACCGATCGCTTCATCGGAATCTGAAATAGGTTCCCGATCACTCGAAGTCTGGAAAAGCTTCAGTAACCGTCTATTATGGGGTTATTATAGAATTAAGAAATTAGAAGCAAGTCTATATGCTATGTGACTACTCTGAGACAATATTAATTACCGGTTTGATTTTCTTTTGTCTTTTTGTCTTAGATTTCAATTATCTCGGCATCCATTAAATTTACTTAGTGCTATATTAGCTCAATACAATTTCCTCATATTTTTTTTTCATTATTTGGGTATCAAAAGAAAGGAAATTGAATAATGGTTCTTATTTTGGTCGTGTAATATCGCTTCGAATTTGAAAATGCCAGAATAAAGACAAATAAAGAAGAAAATTTGTATAATTTTATGGATGTTAACAACCAACAACCCCTTACGACTAAATCTTTGTTTGATTACGACTCTCATACGAATAGATGGAAACGATATGAAATGTATGGGAAGGAGAGCCGATATTTCAATGTAAGGAAAGGATAAGTAAATTTTCGTTATCGAAATTCTAAATTATATTTTACAAATAATTTTACTTTCTATATGTAAATGGTTTAAAATTGGACTTAGTGAAAAAAATTCAAACAATAAATGTTTCCGTTCTTCAAAACATGGCAAACTTTGCCGTCGAAATAACACCAAAACTAAACAATATAAACTGAAGTGATATTGTTTATGTTTGACAGTGGTTCGTACGAAAGTTATGTATCAACTTTAAAAGGGATCTGATAAAAGAAATTTTCAGGAGAAAACTATTCGGATCGTTTTTTATCCACATCAAGATATAGGGTCTGAAAAGTCTCCGACCCCAGATTATTCAGAAAACTTCAGAAAATTTCCAGAAAACATGTCGAGAAATGGCGAAATGTCGGAAACTTTTCAGACCACTCATGTAAGTATATCAGAGTAGAGGGAGAAAAGGGAATTCTTTTATAGGATTTTTAACAAAAATAAGCCACATAAATGTACAAACAAGATTGTGGTGTGAATTCAGGTGATTCTCATGTATTTCACCGCAGTCTTCTGAGATCATACGAGAGATCTGACGTGAAATTACTTCATACTTCCCTTTACGCAGAGCCAGATCCACAGTAAGAAAGCTCTTAAGAAGAATATCAAGTAAGTATGATTATTATGCACGTATGTATGTACAAGTGTAAATTGTACGTACTCGTACATATGGTTCAAAACAAACATTCTTTCGCCAAAGAGATCGCACGACCTCACATCTACATATACATAGATGCAAGCCGCCTTTCAGAGCGTGACTGAGTGCTTCATGGCTCTACTTTTCTAATCGATTACTTTTTCATATCTCTCGCGGAATAAAAGGATTCTTGAATCTACTAGTTCTAGCAGCTATTTCCTTGATCTTCGCCGTAATATCAGAAAGGTCTACGAAACAGGGATGACGTATATTATCGTCTACATCCTCTAAGAACCTACTCTCTCTGATTTTATTAAGTAAATGAAGTATTTATAATGAAGAAATAAAGATTTTTTGGTTCTTTTTTCTTCTCAAGATTGCCCATCTGCGTCCTGAGTGACACTCACCGCACGTTTAAGTCTCAATTACATGAAAAATGACTTCCTTTGCGAATTTTTTTACAAAGTCACTTTTTAGAGTTATGTTCACCGATCTGTCTTACAATTAATTTGTTAGCAATATGTTAGTAATTATTTTACAAAACGTCTCTTCTTTCTTTACATCCCTCCTAATTTATGAACACTTCGTATTTCGACATAAAACTATGAGGCAAGAAAATCACATTATTTCTGGCATTTCTTCGGCTACAACCTCAATCTGCCCACACCACCTAAATAAGCATACCACATAGCAGAAAGGAGAACGCAGAGGACGAGTCCAAAGACCGCAGAGGCAGCAACATTGTTCTGCTGATTCCTACGTTCCGAAAATATAAACAAACATCCGTCAGCGCTTCAATGCTCTTTGAATAGTCAATACGACTATGAAAATGCATTCCTCTCCCTTTTTTATTCCCATCGCGATAATTCTTCGTGGATGGCGAAGAAGTTTTCATTTACAATAGATGCACGGAAAAACTTGAACGTAAAGTATGAGCTCTGATCTCTATGAAATCTATTGAAATTAATTTACTTATCTCTAGGAAGAAAATATCAAGACGTACAAACAAACACAGAGAAATTTGGGTTTTGGGGATCTACTGAGAAAAACCCAGGATGCGGACAAACGCCCACTCAAGACAGTAAATGAAATATACTGCGAAAACCCAAAGGCAATAAAAATCACTTTCTTAATTATATATGCAGCCATATTTAATAAATATTTCCACAAGGAACATCATAACAAAATAAAAGATAATATCCTCTACATATGTAAGGTCGCCCCGAAAAGACAATCGCCGCAATCATAATTGCTGAATCTTCATCTTTTAACACCCATTTTCGACCTACATTATTGCGTCGTAACGCTAAATTGATGTCTCTTTATCTATTTTAATAAATTATTAATGTTAAGTGAACCGAAATCACTGCAAAAATGTGATACCATTATGGATTCAAAAGAGACTCATCTTTTAAAAATATATATAAAGTGTTCTACCTTTCGGTAGGTTCATGTGCCCCCACATTCCCTATTTAATTCCCTCTCCTTCAATTCCCGGTAACTTATCCCACCCCTTAATTCGTCTAATAACTTTTGTCTTTGTCTTCCCCTCTGTCTTTTCCCTAGCATTCTTCCCTCGATCGCTTTCTTCAACAATCCCTCCCCTCTCAATATTTGACCCACCCATTTCTTTTGTCTATTTCTAATTACATCAATCATTACTCTTTTCTCCCCAACCATCTCTAGAACCTCCTCGTTCGTTTTTCTGTCGACCCAACTAACTTTCTCCATTCTACGCCATACCCACATCTCAGAAGCCTCCAATCTTCTGACATCCTCTTTTCTCAACGTCCACGTTTCACACCCGTACAACATTACACTCCACACCAAGGATTTTACCAATCTCTTCCTGATTCCTTTATCAAATCCCTTTGTCATCAGTTCCCTTCTTCTCATGAAAGCTTCCTTTGCCAATGCTATCCTTTTTCTAATTTCTGTTGAACATCTTCGATCCTTAGAAAGAAGGCTGCCCAAGTATGGAAATTGATCTACTTGCTCTAGTTTTTCCCCATCCACCCTTATTGTTAACTTAGCTTTCTTTCCCTTTGAAAACCTCATAATCTTAGTCTTTCTTACATTGATTTTCATCCCAAAATCCTTTGCTTTATCGTTTAGTGCATTTACTAGGCTTTGCAAACCCTTTTCCGAATCGCACACAATAGCTTTATCGTCTTACTGACTTCATAAGTTCCCCACCAACCTTTATTCCCTTATCTATTTCATCCCAAGCTTCTTTGATCATTTCTTCTGCATATAAGTTAAAAAGAGATGGTGATAAAGGACAGCCTTGTCTTACTTCCCTCCCTAACTCTGCCCATTCCGATTCCCCATTAGCAACTCTTACTCGTGCGGTCTGATTTAAATACAAATTTTGCACAAAACTCCTATCTAGACATGGGCGCCGTCTTAATTTTGGTCAGCGGCGGCGTAGAGGCAAAATGAAGCCGGCGGCGGCGGCGTGACGGCGTGAACGCCGAATGTTTAATCGGCGGCGGCGGCGCGGCGTAACCGGCGCGGCGCGTAAAACTTCGTTCGTATACGGCAGAAAAAAGATGAATAACTCGAATATCTCAGAGTATTTCATTGTAATTTTATCATACCTATGAAAAAATATAGAGCTACCTTGAATTCTACGCAGCACAGTGGGCTATAATCGAAAAAACCTGGTCAAAAAACCTTTTTCAAAACCTTTTTTTTTTTTTGAGTGGGGACTTCAGTACTGGCCATTCTTGAATGAATCCTGCCTTTACAGCCAAATTATTTGTGCTGATGACTACGCATTAAAACTCTAGAGGTGTCAAAATAAAAAAAATGCCGGTTTTTGATTTTCGCAAAATTCAGCTTCAAGCCAATACTGAAACCAAATGAGCACAATCATCGGTTAAAAATCAATGCAGTGTTATAATTCAGTGTTCCTCTATCTTACCGATAGAGGAACCAAAATAATTTTCAAAAATCCGCGCAATGCATTCTTATGGGAAAATTGCAATTTTTGGTACCTTCTGGTATCGAACCCATGACAGCTAGCGTAAAAGTCTGAATTATTCTGGTATGTACAGGGTGGGGCCGGTACGTCGTAAAAAATTTGACGACGGCGCTTGTAGAACATGCTTAGAATTCGTATATCCTGTATATATATATATAGGTATACCCGGAGAGTTAGCTATATATAATAGATATTTTAAAACAATAAAAATTTTTTCGATTTTTTGAAAATGTCAGGGTGGCCTACCCCTTTAAGTTGTATTTATTTCTCTTATCCTCTCTCGAACCCTCCGTTTTAAGGAAAACGAGCTTTCATAAGGCGCTGCCTGAGAATGTTATATGCTGAACTTATTGAAATATGGTCATGGGAAGTTTCAAAGTCCGCACTCAAAAAAATTATTTTCTCATTTTGGCCAACTTTTATTCGATCCTAGCTCGCTGTGCGCCGTAAAGGGGTTAATTTGGCAAATAAAAATTTAGCAATACGTTGTATTCCTTATTTTCACAAGAGCATGCTAATTGTAATTACGCTACATTACTTTAAAGAGTGGCATCACAAATTGGGCACATACAGCCAGTAGAATGTCGATCAATGGAAGAACTATTGTCGAATTAGTTTTAACATCACATTTGCGCATTATTTTTCAAGTATGCTATCTAGGCATTGACGTTCAATCGAAATTTCCAGAAAATGCTAAATATATAAATGATTAACGCAAATCAAAAAATGTTGGTTTAAACAAATTAAAAGAATAATAAGCAAATGAACGAATAAGAGGAGTGTAAAATAAAATAAATATATTAATAAGGACAGCAATAGGTTACACTCTGTGAACAAAATTTTTGCACAAGGCATAGTTTTCGTGGATGAATTCCATTTTATTTAAACGCTGTGGCTCTAGTCTGCTTTTCTTAGCATTGAGAGTGAGTCCACAGATGCTAAAACTCCTATCAATAGGAGTGCTTGTGGCATGGATACGCAAGAACGTAGAGCTGTGAGCGTAGAGAGTGTGAAGGCATAGATTCGTCAGGACCGATGACATTCTGCTTATATAAAAAAAAATTAACCGCTTTTTAACAGCCACACGGCGAGGCATATTGACAAACTTGTGATTGCAGATCAACACAAGCGAAGCTCATTTTACGTGAGCTGAGTCATGCCGAAGTCACAACCGAAGCTGCGCGGTCACACGAAGCAAGCAAACTGGCAGTGAGAATGGTATGCTCGCGAAAATTAATCCTAATCGTAACACGTGTCGATATCACGTATAACTCAGCGCCCTGATGGAAAGCCCAAGATGAGTTCTATCAGTTCAAGGCGAATCTTTTCGAACTACTTGTCAGCACATATTCGAATGTGGGACTTAGTTTTTAAATCCACGCCGCGCCGCCGCGGATAAAATTTCCAGCGGCGGCGTGGCGGCGCGCCGTAGTATTTTCTTCGGCGGCGGCGGCGTGCCTTGTATTGTCGGCGGCGTGGCGTAATCGGCGCGGCGCCCACCTCTACTCCTATCTTTCCAATCCAAACCAATTTTCTTTAGTATCACCATCAGTTTTGGCCATTGAACTCTATCGAAGGCCTTTTCAAAATCAACAAAACATACACAAACGTCCCTTTTAAATTCTAAGCTTCGTTCTACGAGAACCCTCATAACCCCAATTGCATCCCTCGCACCCTTCCAATAACCTCTTCTATTTGTTCATAAACTAAATCTACTTCATTCTCAGTGTAATCGCTAGTAGGGAGGTACACTTGCACTATCACAGTGTTTACTGGCTCTGCCTTGATTTCTACTGACATTACTCAGTCGCTTATCAGTTCGGTGGCTATCACAGCATTTCCTGCTCCCTTGTCCAACACTATAGCAACCCCTCTTTGGCTATCATTTCCTCCACTGAATATAACCCTCACATCATCGCTCCAGAAATCTCCCCCATCCTTCCACCTTATTTCGCATAGCCCCAGAATGTTAATGTTGGACCTCTTCATTTCTAACTTTACATTTTCTAACTTCCCTTTCCTAAGCATCGTTCTAACGTTCCAGGTCCCTACTCTGGTTTCCTTGGTCATCTTCTTCTTTTCTTGTGTCGTTGGGTAAGGATTTCGTGGAATAACGACCGGGATGGCCTTACCACCACCCCTGCCGGGCACGACACTCTCCCTAGTGGGCTGAGTCCCGTTTTTGCCAGGGACAATATAATTATTGTGGCACATCACAATCATGGGATAGATAGTCGAGGTGGTCTCCCCTTGCCTTCCTGAACAGTGTTTTTAACGTGACACCGTCACTCATATAGGCCGCCCCACTGGGGTTCAGACGCCTTTGCAGCCGCCTCACTGAGGTACAGACTCTGCATGGACTACCTTTCGTCTGGCCCCTACCTATTGACCTTTCTGGCAAGAGTGACCCTACCAGGAACAAAGTTCCAGCCAGTTTAGCTCTCTAGGTCATAGGAACACGCAAGCCCCTTCACCACGTCAAGGTGTAGTCCGTAGATGGGGCTTTTAAATATAACGTAGCTAAAATGGAGACTTTCAAGATTTTACCGTAAAATCTAATTTCTGCCAATAAAATAAAATAAATGACGTGAATGACGGAGGTGAATTATCCTTCTATTTTGCAGACAGTAGACGATATATCGGTAAGAATCGGCCCAAGTAGACATTGGCACCCGAGTCTCTATGGGTAGATTTCCAACCCTGAGTACAAATATTAAAATAAAGAATGAAAGCACAAAAAGAACATAAGAGCTGCAAGCGATGGATCCAAACTTTGGAATTCATATTACATATTTTACCTTAACCCTGATGCTTTTACAGATACAACTGATAATTATATCTATCGCCTAAAATACCGAAGAAAGTGATTCGATGTAGTTTCCAAACATTCTTTTATTCCAACTGACAAATACAATTAACAATCCAGAAGCTATAACACTATTTTATCGATGCTCGAATTCAAGATGCGCAAGTAAATCCTGTGTCTACTTATCAGTCGTTTGATATACTAACAGAAGAGAAGTTTGTCTATGCCTAAGAGATAGCAATAAAAGAAAATGTAATTGGAAGACATATTTTGATTGTTAGAAACCAATTGTCAACATCTGCAGACATATATGGACCACGCTTGGCATAAGCTGATGAAGCAATCTGATGAAAAATCATCTGAAGCCACCCACTTTTCTGACAAATAGTGAACTAGAAAACTGTTATCCAGCCGGTTGGATGCGTACCACAGGTGGGACTTGCAAGTCTGTATGTTTAAACTCAAGAGGGGTGATATAATTTTATTTTATTCGTTTTGGGATTTTATTTTTCTAGTACTCTTGAATACTTCATTGAATTCAAAAATTTCATTTGGCTTCATTAATCTTTCGAGAGTTTCGCTGTGGTTCATTGCTATACAACGTATTCACAAAGTATAAATAGGACAATTACTTTAATTATTATACTATTAATTAATAGGAAAAGTCGTCTTAAAGCGATGGAGTTTTAGTAGTAGTATTGTTAAAAGTGCTTCGACATCTGAGGTCATTCCGCAGATGTGGGCCCCCACTGTGTATGGAACCCAGGACCGCTTTCATAATAATGGAAGGCGCTACTCCATCAGGGACTTCAGACCACGAGAGCGCAGAAACAACTAGCAAGAGCAGTGGCTGATTGTGCTGAAGGCCACGATCGACGAGGGAAACAAAATTTGAAATTTTTTGACAAAAAATATTAATATCCTAATAGTAATAATAACCCATAATTATATTTTTACCTCTTGGGCCAATTTTGTATTTTATCAAAGCTATTAAGCTTTATGGTCAATTTAATAGAATTCTTTTTATAATGATGAATATTTGAAATATTAAAATTATTTGGAATATGAGAATTTGCCGAGGACCATCAACAGAATGTCTCTTTACGATCGATCAATTTGCAACCCCTGGGCAAGAGCATACACTGAAGACACCTTTAAAATTCGAGTAGAAGAAGTATTGTTAGAAATGCTTCAACAGCTGAGGTTATTTCGCAAGACCACCGCTTATGTCAAAGTAAAACATAATGCCCACTCGAATATCCGGAAGCTTCCCTTGAATTAATCTCATGGACTATGAAGAATTATATCCGCAACAAGGCGAAGTACATTGCGCAACTAAAACATTTGCATACAAATATCCCTTAGTACCAATTTACCAGCAGCGTGGAAACTTAAAGTAGCATTACAATATATACATATATATATATACACACACACGCGCGCGCGCGCGAGTAAAAGTTGCTTGCATACTGTAAGCTATCAGTTGAATGCAGTATCGTACCAAGTAATGCCTCAAATCAATTTTGAAAACTTCGCGCAAAAGACCGCCTGGCGTCGAACTAAGGACCCGATCGTTCGAAACAATTGCATATAAATATTAGATAAGTGCCATTCTGAACTGTTCCAAAGTTTCAATTCAATATCTTATATAGAAGGTCCTATAATAAGATTACGCTATCCCCCTTTACAATACATGGTAGAATAGAAATGACGCTCAGGCATCGAACCAACAACCGTCAGAGGAACGGAAAATAGCGAATATGAAACATATGAATTGCCTCTATGCATATTCCATTTTATAAAATTCCCGGATATCGGATAAGCATTAAAAATAATTGTCAAAATTGACCGCCTTGCATTTTATACCGGAGAATTTCGCACCCACTTGGTGTCGAACTCACGGTCGTTTGGTAACACTTCTTCAGTTAGTACAATAGATAACCACAGCATCTCCAACCTACGTGATTTTCACTGTTCTATCGCTCAGAGTAAGGACTCGAAACAATTTTCGAAAATTCGCGCGAAAGACTGCCTGGCGTGGAACACAGGACCCACTCGTGAGAGAAAATGGCATACGAATGTTAGAGAAGTGCCACTCTGACGTGTTCCAAAATTTCAATTGAGTATCTTATTGGGAAGGTCCTAAGATAAGATTCCGTTATTCAAGTTTGAAATGCATGGTAGAATCAGAATGACGCTCTTGCATCGAACCAAGGACCACTAGAGAAACGGTTAACGTCATGAAAGAATGTTTTCAATCGCCTCTTTCACCATTCCGGGTTTTATCCTTCCATTTGTCGGTATCCATTTCTTACGGAGTCATTTCGAACCCAACTGGGGTCAAACACAGGGTCATTTGGTAACATTTTTTCTTTTGGTACAATGGTAGACAGTGTCATCTGCAAACACTTTGATTTTGATTGCTCCATCGCTCCGAGAACGACCTCAAAACTATTTTTAAAAAATAGCGCAAAAGACCGCCTAGCGTCGAACTCAGGACCTTTCCGTGAGAGAAAATAGCAAATTATTATTAGCTAACTGGCATTCTGACTTGTTAAAAAGTTTCGATTCAGTATCTTATCGGGAAGGTCCCAAAATAGATTCTGTTTTCCCCATTGTAAATGCATGGTGGAATCGAAATGACGCTCTTGCATCGAACCAGGGCCACTAGAGAAACGGTGAACCTCATGAAGGAAGGATTTCAAACGCCTCTGTCACTATTCCTTGTTTTATCCTTCCATTAATCGGTACGACATTCAAAAAGATATTAAAAAATTGCAGGAATGCATTTCTTATGGAATAATTTCGCACCCACCTGGCGTCGAACTCACGGTCATTTGGAAACATTTCTTCCATATGAATCATAGAAAACTAACCCAACTTCAACCTCCGAGATTTTGGTTCCTCTATCTTACCGATAAGTGCCTCAAAATAATATTCAAAAACCCGCGCAATGCATTCTTATGGGAAAATTGCGATTTTTGGGATATTCTAGTATCGAACCCATGACACCTAGCGTCGATGTCTGCATTATTTTGGCATCTACATGGTGGGGCCAGTACCTCGAAAAAATCTGACGTCGATGGCGCTTGTGGAACATGGTCAGAATTCGTATCCCCTATATATATCTATATATATATATAGGTATATCCGGAGAGTTAGCTATACTAGTATACGAGTAAAAGTTGCTTGCATACTGCAAGCTAATTGGTAAAAATTTACAACAAGTTCCCCTTACGGGTGTCATCTTCGAAGCTTATCCAGCAAAATTCTTAAAAATTGCCGCAATACATTTCTTACGTTAGAAATTTTCATCCCTCTGGCATCGAACTCACGGTCATATGCAACCTTTCTTCCACTGGTTCTATAGAAAACTACTTCAAACGCAAACGCTGTGATTTTGAATAGTCTCCTGCATAGAGAAAGGCCTCAAAACAATTTTTAATAATTTGCGTAAATGACCGCCTGGCGTCGAACACAGGACCCGTTCGTGAGAGACAATGACATACGAATGTTAGATAAGTGCCACTCTGACGTGTTTCAAAGTTTCCATTCAGTATCTTATCGGGAAGGTCCTAAAAGAAGATTCCGTTCTTCCCGTTTGAAATGCATGGTAGAATCGGTATGACACTCTAAATGACCGTGAGTTCGACGCCAGGTGGATGCAAAATTCTTCCATAAGAAATGCATTGCTTGAATTTTTGAATATTTTTTTCAATGCCTTATGTATAAGCTGGAAAGATAAAACCCAGAATGGTGACAGAGGCGTTTGAAAACATTCTTTCATGAATTTCACCGTTCGTCTAGTGGTCCTTGGTTCGATGCAAGAGAGTCATTCCGATTTCAAACGCCTCTGTCACCATTCTGGGTTTTATCTTTCCAGCTTATACATAAGGCATTGAAAAAAATATTCAAAAATTCAAGCAATGCATTTCTTATGGAAGAATTTTGCATCCACCTGGCGTCGAACTCACGGTCATTTAGAGTGTCATACCGATTCTACCATGCATTTCAAACGGGAAGAACGGAATCTTATCTTATGACCTTCCCGATAAGATATTGAATTGAAACTTTGAAAAACGTCAGAGTGGCACTTCTCTAACATTCGTATGACATTGTCTTTCACGAACGGGTCCTGTGTTCGACGCCAGGCGATCATTTACGCTAATATTTTAAAATTGTTTTGAGGCTTTTCTTTATGCAGGAGACTATTCAAAATCTCAGCGTTTGCGTTTGAAGTAGTTTTCTATAGAACAAGCGGAAGAAAGGTTTCATATTACCGTGAGTTCGATGCCAGATGGATGAAAATTTCTCACGTAAGAAATTCATTGCGGCAAATTTTAAGAATTTTGCTGGATAAGCTACGAAGATGATACCCGTAAGGGGAACTTGTTGTAAATTTTTACGAATTAGCTTGCAGTATGCAAGCAACTTTTACTCGTATATATATAGGTATATCCGGAGAGGTAGCTTTATATAATAGATAATAGATATTGCAGGGGCAGTGGGTGAACAAGATTTGCAATATTATATTCTGGTGCCTCCATGAAACCCTATCCCTACGAAAATGAAAGAAAAGTACAATTATGCACTTAATTTTCACATAGTTAGACCATATCGATAAAAATTTAAATTAATTATCACTCTTGATGATGATTTGACCCTTTGATATTTGCACAACCTACACTCCCTTTAGATATTGGGAGTTTGGAGCAAATATGCTTGAGTTTTGTGAATCCTTGCACACCAATAAAAAATTCCTGAAATTCGACTCATCAACACCTTTAATTTTCCTTTCTGATCTCAACATGGCATATCCCTCCTCAGGTAAGTATATTTTCTGTGTTCTCACTTCAACGAAAGCATTGAAAGGACTTAAAGATGTAATGTATCAGATTAGTATATTTCAATCGCCTAGTAGAGCAACACATATCATTTACACCAAATACACTCATATCCTATCTAAATAACCCTTAGGAAAACAACTATGAATAGGAAAAAGTATCAAATTCTTTTACAGCAGTCTTACGGACTTAGCCAGAGAAATTAACGCATATATTCTCTTAATCTTAAGTTGGCTTAGGATCCCTATTAGCTCATTTTATTAATTCGCAGATACCCTATACTTTCCTCAATCACAATCATATTGAATTAAAGCACTACTACGTAGATACTGTTACGAAACGTTTCGTATTAATATCAGTTGATGTAACTAATAGACTAATATAAATAATTGCAGAAAATAGCGAGGTTTAACATTACAGTAATTGGGAGATATATATATATATATATATATATATATATATATATATATATATATATATATATATATATATATATATATATATATATACACATATATATCATCATCATCATCAGCCATTTTCAATCCGATGTCGGATGTAGGCCTCCCCAAGCGCTTTCCAATTCTCTCTATTCTGAGCTTCTCTTTGCCATGTCACACCTAAGTACTTAATGATGTCTCTGTTCCATCGGTCCTTTGGTCTTCTTCTTGGTCTCTTCACATCTCTTGGTGTCCAGTTCAGAACCGCTCTTGTCCAACGGTTGTCGTTTCTTCTCGCCACATGGCCTGCCCACATCCATTTCAGTGACCTTACTTTATCAACGATGTCTGTCACTCTGGTCTTCATCCTCACCCAGGTGTTGCGTTTCCTGTCTCTTCTTGTGATCCCAAGCATACACCTTTCCATACTTCTTTGCGTTGTCTGAAGTCGCTGGGTTATTGCTGCGTTTAACACCCAGGTTTCACTTCCATATGTCAACACTGGTATAATGCATTGGTTGAAGACCTTTCTCTTCAAGACCATTGGCATTTGTGACTTTAGAATGTGTGCATTTCTTCCGAAGGCACTCCAGCCGAGTTTCATTCTTCTGTTTACTTCGTTAATCCTGTTGTTCTCTCCTGTGGTTACTAGTTGTCCTAGGTATGTGTATTCTGAGCAGACATCCAGAGGCGTCCCTTCAAATTTGATTGTTTCTTGTGCTGCAAAAGAGTTATACATTACCTTTGTTTTTGTTAAATTTATCCTAAGTCCTATCTTCTGTCCTGCTGCGTTTAGTTCATGAAGTCTTGAAGCTAGATCTTTTCCGTTGGTTGCGAAGAGTACTATATCATCTGCAAAGCGCAGATGACTGATGTGTTCCCCATTAATCCGCAGACCTTTCTGCTCCCAGTCCAAGGTTTTAAAAACTTCCTCCAGAACAGCTGTGAAAAGAATTGGGGAAAGGCAATCTCCTTGTCTAACTGCCTTCTCAATCTTGAATTCTTCAGTAACTTCGTGTAGCATTACTGAAGCTGTGGCATTTTTATAAATACTGCGTAGGAGTCGGATGTACTCTGCATCTACTCCTTGTTTTTCCAGAGCTTTTAGTGTAGTGGAGGTACTTACCGAGTCGAAGGCCTGAGCATAGTCCACAAAGCATAGTATTAGTGGCATCTCATATTCATTTGTCCTGCTGATTATTTCTTGTAGTGTGTGGATGTGGTCCATAGTACTGAAGCCCATATATATACATATATATATACTCACATATCCTTCTGACTCAAGTTTAAGAATAACTGCTTTGCAGGTGTAATCTTAATATAACGCAAAACTTAATTCAGTAAGACGGCCAGATCTCGTCTTAACAACTATGTACGTGTCATGTATGTAAACATTTGTAATATGCGAATTTCTTGTTTCAGGCAGAAAAAAAAGGCTCCACGGCGACTGAATATGGCCTTGTTTTTGGAATTTTTGAACTTGTAGTCTTCATCATTAGCCCTCTTTATGGGAAGCACGTAAGTTGAGTTCACCCAAAACTATATTTCTAAGATATTCATTACATCAAGTGTGAAATGTCTATCAAATTTATAGTAATTAAATAATATCAACGTTATAATAATAATGGAGAAAATATATGCCTGTAAAAATGTCCACGCATCAATGAGTCATTCAATCTCTGTGCTTCATTTTTCAAACAGTTGAATCACATTGGGCCCAAATTTCTGTTTAATGGAGGAATCTTCACAACTGGAGTATCTGCTATTTTATTCGGGTAAGAGTACGTCTAAGTCATAAAACCACTACTACTTAAATATGCATTAGATGTTCAATGATAAAATTCATGATTGCTGATCTTGTTCAATATTGTGGATCATTTCAGGTTATTAGATAAAGTTGAGGGTCATGTGGCATTTATAACACTATCCTTCCTGATTCGAATAGTAGAAGCAATGGGGAATGCTGCCTTCCTAACAGCCTCGTTTGCTATTATTGCTAAAGAATTTCCTGAAAGTGTGGCAACAACCTTTGTAAGTAATGTGACTAAATTATTGTTCAGGCTCTCTTCCTATAAATGTCCAGCATGTGACATTAGTTCCCTGAATTGAGTTTTGTTAATTAGTGTTATGGAGTGGCACTCAGATAGCCCAGTGAGAAGTGTAATCATCTTTCATGAAAGCTTTTCCAGGTTAAATTCCTGGAGGAGGCTCATATGTGCAAAATGACAAACTATTGAGGCAATAGAGCTACTACATATTATGAGAAAGATTTCTCTTTTGTTATTCTCGAACAGCTATTAGTAGTTGTATTATTGAAAGTGCTTCAACAGCTGAGCTCATTTTGTATGTGGGATCCCACCAGGAATAAAACTCAGGGCCGCTTTCAGCAAAGTCGAATGTGCTTCTCATATGGCTATTTTGGGTCCCCTCTAACAGTTTCTGAAAAAAAGAATTCTAATTATTCATGTCATAATTAAAATTGGAGTTACCTAAAAGAAGCAACCTCATTACTCATGAAAGGAGCTTATTTTCATTATTACTATCAACAATATTTCAATTGATCTAATCAATGGTATCTTTATACAATTAAAAATTAATATTGCTTTTATCTTGGAATGCATGACATTTGATACTTTTTCCATATATTAGAGGAATTTGCTAAAGAAATTTAAGTGATTAAATCATTTCGTTTCAGGCTTCTTTGGAAACATTCTTCGGTTTGGGTCTTATTGTTGGTCCAACAGTTGGAGGAGCACTTTATGAAGTAAGTTTGCAAAAACATTTGTTTGTGGTTATCTGTATATCATATCAATCAAAGATTCAAATATTTAGAGCAAGTTCACAATAAACTATCTGACCTCAATTGAACCTATGAGATCTCTTCAAAAAATGTAAATTGGAAGCATTTTTGCAAGGGAGCAATTTCTGACAGTATTATTTATTGGTAGTAATTTAAAAATTGCATGAATTGATTTCCTTACAAATCGAATTTTATTTTAAAAGGTAAAATATTATTCGAATTCTCTATGCACTCACAGTAATTCAAATCAATGAACCAGAAAATCTATTGTCATCCATATTGCTGACTTAACCTGACTTTTTGTAGGATTCAAAAGACTCTGATCTAGATTATAAATCTATGTCTAAAGGAATCTAAAGATTACTAATAACTCTGAAATAATAAATGAGGCTACTAATTTTCCAATATTTTCACGATATATACCTATTACCAAGATAGCAACATGTCCTTTAACACTGTTCTCAAACTACTTAATAAATATAAAAGGACTGTTAAACTGTTAAACAATCAATTTCAAAAGTGTTATAGAAGTTTAATGTAAAAAATTTTGCATTGAAGTGATTTAAGAGAATGAAAGAAGAAATATTCAACCTCATATCAAAAATTAATAACATTGAGAATTGACAGAAAGACGGATTGATCTATAGTGTTATTGTTTAAATTTGTCAAGACTTTCTTAGAGATTATCAAGTTTTAAAAATGGGCAAAATGATTCACAGAAATAATGTATCAATTATGAATATAATGTTGTGGAAGTTGCATATCATAGTTGCATGGCTGAGTCAAAACTTCGTACTTATAGTTCGCACTTCCTTCTATGGATGTCTCCCTTTCTTTGATTTATAATAACAACAATGAAAGGTTACTTTTATAACCATTGTTCATTTACAAATCTGTTCTGTTGTTGATTATTGACTGATTTACATGAAGGGGTTTCTCATTTCTAAGTTTCTATAAGAAGTTATATTTTATACTTATATTAGTCTATTGGTTAACAATATTAACAATATACAGCTAAATCTTTATTGATATATATGATTGATGTTCCACAGATGTTCTGATCAAATTGAACATCGAATTTTAGAATTTAAAAACTTAAAATGTGGTAGCTTCATTTATATTGCCTACTATGGCATGAACTACAGGGTGACAGAAGCAATGAGTGTTATTCTGTATCTCTGTCACAAATTAATTACGACCATTTATTGTTTTTCTTTTCAATCTATCATCTATGTCACTATTTTCTTCAAAATAACAACTCTTTTCAAGTTCAAATAACAAGTTCTTTTCTGCTGTTGTTATTAATTGACAAGCAATGTTTCAACATGCATTAACAATCAACATTAGTCATTTTCATAGCTTTATACCTATGTATTTGACAACCATTAAAATTGAGATTTTAAAAGAACAAAAAATTGTAGTAATTCCTTGACTGTATTGTACTGGAATCTGACTTATTTTAAAAATTGAGAGTTAAGTGCAGACTTTTTCTATTTAATGGTGACAATATATTGATCACTTTAGCGCAGGAATACAATGCTATCCATGGATAATGAAGAATTAAAAAATATAGCTGTTGGCTGAATAAGACATCAATGTATAGCATTAATTAAGTATAATGATGTTTTACTCAAACAACGCATCCCGTTCTATCCTCAAATAGCACAAAAATTAACATTAATGTGTTTTAGTTTTAAGGCAGTAAAACATCTGATATTGTTACAGATTGGAGGATACACAACTCCTTTTGCAGTGCTGGGATCAGCTTTGTTCTCCTCAGCAATAATGACTGCATTTGTTTTGCCAAGCCATGGTGATGAAGAAATTGAAGAAAAACATTCTGGTAAGTTTTTCTTTGAACCAAGAACTTTTAAGCATTTACATGACTATAAATTTGTAATCTCTTTAGAAATCAACTTAAGGCATTTGAGGAAATGAGAAAGAAGAAAAACTCAACCATCTGATAGTTGTTGAATTACACTAACATCTTTCAAATAAAAGGAGACACCAATAAAAAGGAAGAAATATTTGGCCAAGAAAATAGAGAATGTTATTTTTGAGTCATAGTAAAAATCGCCCATTTGGGAGAGATTAATGCATACAGCACAGAATACTTGTTTTGAACTTAATTTTAAACATTAAAACCACAAAGAAATAAAATAAATTTTATTAGGATATCCTAGTATCTAATGGCGATATTAAATAACCAAGTTTTAATTTAGAGCTACAAAAAAAAACTTTAACGACACTTAATGATGCAAGAAGATGGATTTATGTTAAATTCATTTCAACAACTGTATAAAATCAGAGGTGAGAAATTTTTTTTAACTCTATTACTAAAGTTTAAAAAAATTTCATGAGTCTTAGGAAAAGTAATGAATAGGTAAAGTTGAAAGATTTTTTGTGCATGTTTTAATTCTATGCACACATCTGTGACTAATGAAAGTATATATTATTTTCTTTAGGTAGTATACTACAGGCAGTGAAAATACCTGGAGTGGCTCTTGCAACTTGCAGTATTATTGTGACCTCAGTAAGCATCGGATTTTTGTCAGCCACTCTTGAACCACATCTGAGACAGGTAATGTCTAAAATCCATGCTTTTCTCTTTACCTATGAATGGTTTAGTAAATTGAATTACTTCAATGCATATAGAAATCAATATTTAATGTTATTTTACGATTCAAGATTGTTCTATACATACATACATACTCAAATATATACATTCTATACATACATTCTCAAACATAATACAAAACTAATAATGCTCTGAGTGTTAAGAAAAAATCACAAACAATAAAAAATACAAATATCTTGAAAAGTTCAATCAACATTAATAGTGTGAATTGAATAAACTGGCCAAAACTTGCTGTTCAAAAGTATACTGAATCGTACAAAAAAACATGGTAATACAGCTTCTCTAATAATAAACAAGGTCCTAAAGAATCACCATAATTTTTCAAAATAATCCTCCAGACTTAGATGTGGCTAATGCATAGTTGTGAAATGAGATTTTTCATTTTATTCAAAAGTAGTTTATAGATATTAATTGCTCCAACCTAATTTTTATTGTGGATTCCCTTCCTTTAAAATATACTCAATGAAATACTATACACACATAATTCATCATTCAATGGCAAAATCAAAATAATTTTTATTTCTCTAAACTTCTCTTCATCAAAAAGGAATTGAAATGTTTGTCTTTCTTCCGTTCATCCACAAATTATGTGAGTCATTTTAGGTAACACCTGTGGTTTGAAAGAAAGGAAAGGGAACTCAGCGTTCAATGACTAAGAGACAAAGGTTTCTCTAAGCACCGACAGCGGCAACCGTTGAGGAATTTCCCACGCTGGTTGCCACTGTTGGCGCTTGGAGAAATCTGTGGTTTTCTAATAAGATTATATTAAAACTTGTTCTTTGATCTGTTCAATCTTTTTTTGTTTTTGTTATTAAATTTATTTCTGGTGCAGCATATCAGATTTTCAACTTTTACAAAATAAACCACAAGCTTTACTAAATAAATGCTATTTTCTGACTCATTTTCAGCAATATCTCCCTAAGAATTTTAACTTAATTCTTCAATTAATCTAAATATAAATTTTTTCATATCCAGTTTGTGTTGAACTTTCTTCTATATGTATATTCCATATAAGTATAAAGCAAAAAAATAATCAAAAAAACTTTTCCTGGATATGTCTATCATCGATTTGTAAACCATTCTAACTTAGGGTTTCAAGATGAGAAATTAATCTGGATCCTGGATATCAACAAATTTCACTTTTTATCCTAATAACATCTGTCTAGAAAGAACTGAGGTACATGAAACTAATGTTTATTTGTATATATAAACAATGAATATTGCCCTATGATTTTTCTTTACTAATAAATAATTTTACAAATATTTGAAATTATGAAATAAAAAACAACTAGGATATAGTATCTTAAAAGTATTGCGACAACTATCTAATTTTGGATTGTCTACTTTCTAATTTCAATGCAATTTTTCTTTTTACACTTGGCTTCCTTGAAACTGATTTAATCTTTCTCTTTCAGTATGGACTATCTCCTGTGGTTCTGGGGCTTATGTTTGTTGTTAATGGAGGGACTTATGCAATAACTGCTCCATGCTTTGGATGGATATGTGATAGAACATCAGTTCATCCCAAAGTGATTACGGTTGCAGGCTGTGTACTAGTGGCTCTGGGATTTGGCTTCATTGGCCCAGCACCATTTATACCAGGACCAACGTGAGTACATTATGCAGGAGAACTAATTTAGGATTAATTTTTATTACCCATTTGTTGCATAGATTCATAATTTATCTTGGATGGTTTAGGGCACAGTTTACATAATTCCAAATATCAAATGGTTTCATTTGGTTATCATCAAGCAAGAAATTCTGGAGAGTAGGTAAACATAACATTAAACAACAAAAAGAATTAGAGGCTCAGATCAGGATAATAACTGAAGGAAGGAGGAAAACAAAGTTGGTGATTCAAAACAGAATGTCTTAATATACAAGTTACAAGCTCGAGAGTGAAAATTACGAGGCTCATGGTTTGAGTGGTATCATAATAATACACATTAATGATAATAATACTAATACACATGTAATTATACACATCGAGTATAAATCAATCAATGGCATATTTTAGTAAAGTAACATGAACATTATTCTTTTATAATATAATCCTCTCTTGCACAAAATGGTTTGACTGAATTGGTCAAGGTATCCTTGAAGGGGTTCCTAAACATTCAACAACCATAGTTTCTCATAGAAAATGAAGAACAATCTAGTAAATGAAGACTACTTTGAAAATATCCTTCAACATTTATGAAAAACTATGGAAAAATATGCCAAATTATGGAAGCCGAGTGACTTAAGTTACTATGACAATTTTGAGTTATCAGTACTCAAATCTTTATTAAGAATATTCAACTCAAATTATGAAAACATTTGTTAGTAATATTGCTAAGATAATATCATAATACAATTCAAATCTATATTATCTTATAATACGTATTACATATATTATAAGATATGTATACATAATAATATATACATAATTTGTATACATAATAACATATGATCATATCATAACACAATCAATAAAAATTGGTAGTAATCAATTAAAATATAGCTTCAGCAATTTGCCATCAGATCAATTTTTCCGTGTTTTAAAATGTTGAGAAACAGAGATATTCAAAATGCGACATCTCTGACATTTCTTGCATATGAGAAAAAGATTTTGGAAACAGTTTTCAATAATAACTGGTGGTGGTTGGTGCAAGTTGATGCCTATTAACAATTTCAAAAAAAATTGTCTTCAAAATTTTACAGGAGAAAGCTAAAGATGTTCAGTTTGCTATTTGATTCTATCCTCCTTTTATTTGATATTGTAATAATAGTTATTTTCCCCTTCTACGGACTACACCTTGACGTGGTGAAGGGGCTTGCGTGTTCCTATGACCTAGAGAGCTAAACTGGCTGGAACTTTGTTCCTGGTAGGGTCACTCTTGCCAGAAAGGTCAATAGGTAGGGGCCAGACGAAAGGTAGTCCACGCAGCGTCTGTACCTCAGTGAGGCGGCTGCAAAGGCGTCTGTACCCCAGTGGGGCGGCCTATATGAGTGATGGAGTCACGTTAAAAAAACTGTTGAGGAAGGCAAGGGGAGACCACCTCGACTATCTATCCCATGATTATGATGTGCCACAATAATTATATTGTCCCTGGCAAAAACGGGACTCAGCCCACTAGGGAGAGTGTCGTGCCCGGCAGGGGTGGTGGTAAGGCCATCCCGGTCGTTATTCCACGAAATCCTTACCCAACGACACAAGAAAAGAAGAAGATGACCAAGGAAACCAGAGTAGGGACCTGGAACGTTAGAACGATGCTTAGGAAAGGGAAGTTAGAAAATGTAAAGTTAGAAATGAAGAGGTCCAACATTAACATTCTGGGGCTATGCGAAATAAGGTGGAAGGATGGGGGAGATTTCTGGAGCGATGATGTGAGGGTTATATTCAGTGGAGGAAATGATAGCCAGAGAGGGGTTGCTATAGTGTTGGACAAGGGAGCAGGAAATGCTGTGATAGCCACCGAACTGATAAGCGACTGAGTAATGTCAGTAGAAATCAAGGCAGAGCCAGTAAACACTGTGATAGTGCAAGTGTACCTCCCTACTAGCGATTACACTGAGAATGAAGTAGATTTAGTTTATGAACAAATAGAAGAGGTTATTGGAAGGGTGCGAGGGATGCAATTGGGGTTATGAGGGTTCTCATAGAACGAAGCTTAGAATTTAAAAGGGACGTTTGTGTATGTTTTGTTGATTTTGAAAAGGCCTTCGATAGAGTTCAATGGCCAAAACTGATGGTGATACTAAAGAAAATTGGTTTGGATTGGAAAGATAGGAGTTTTGTGCAAAATTTGTATTTAAATCAGACCACACGAGTAAGAGTTGCTAATGGGGAATCGGAATGGGCAGAGTTAGGGAGGGAAGTAAGACAAGGCTGTCCTTTATCACCATCTCTTTTTAACTTATATGCAGAAGAAATGATCAAAGAAGCTTGGGATGAAATAGATAAGGGAATAAAGGTTGGTGGGGAACTTATGAAGTCAGTAAGATGATAAAGCTATTGTGTGCGATTCGGAAAAGGGTTTGCAAAGCCTAGTAAATGCACTAAACGATAAAGCAAAGGATTTTGGGATGAAAATCAATGTAAGAAAGACTAAGATTATGAGGTTTTCAAAGGGAAAGAAAGCTAAGTTAACAATAAGGGTGGATGGGGAAAAACTAGAGCAAGTAGATCAATTTCCATACTTGGGCAGCCTTCCTTCTAAGGATGGAAGATGTTCAACAGAAATTAGAAAAAGGATAGCATTGGCAAAGGAAGCTTTCATGAGAAGAAGGGAACTGATGACAAAGGGATTTGATAAAGGAATCAGGAAGAGATTGGTAAAATCCTTGGTGTGGAGTGTAATGTTGTACGGGTGTGAAACGTGGACGTTGAGAAAAGAGGATGTCAGAAGATTGGAGGCTTCTGAGATGTGGGTATGGCGTAGAATGGAGAAAGTTAGTTGGGTCGACAGAAAAACAAACGAGGAGGTTCTAGAGATGGTTGGGGAGAAAAGAGTAATGATTGATGTAATTAGAAATAGACAAAAGAAATGGGTGGGTCAAATATTGAGAGGGGAGGGATTGTTGAAGAAAGTGATCGAGGGAAGAATGCTAGGGAAAAGACAGAGGGGAAGACAAAGACAAAAGTTATTAGACGAATTAAGGGGTGGGATAAGTTACCGGGAATTGAAGGAGAGGGAATTAAATAGGGAATGTGGGGGCACATGAACCTACCAAAAGGTAGAACACTTTATATAATAGTTATTTTATTTTCAGGGCACTGTGGACAAGCATAGTTGGGCTAGTGATCCATGGACTTGGAATTGGAGCTCAGTTAGTCGCATCTTTCACAGATGCTCTCAGGACTTCAATGTAAGTGGCTCTTGTAATAATAATAAATAACACATACCAATTCCTATCAGTTTATTATTGCATTTCAAAAGTAGCATGGGTAGCAATTTTATCTTTGAATGTACTTATTTTGAATTAGCTGAATATTTTTTCCACAAACATCTTGAACAAAAATTTGGGTCTAACAAAGCAGAAATCACATATGCTCAATTCCAATATTGATGATTTTCCATTGACAACCTTCTCATTTATTTCACAAAGTATTCATCGTAATTTAAATACAAAATCGCTATTGTAATATTTCAGAAACTGCAAGAGATATATCTGATCCCTTTATCTAATCAATAGGTCTATCACAATCAATAGGTTTTCCAGGTATTTGATGTCACTCTAAAGTTTACTACACTGTTTCCCAACTATATCTCTTGTTCTATATCACGTATTTATATATCATTTAGAATATTATAAAGCAAAATTGGTAAAATACATATTTTTCCTTGGAAATGTTAAATCATAGATTAACAACAGAGGCAGTATGATGAAGGAAGAAAGGCATAAGAGAAATATCACTTCATTTGCCTTTTGAATACTAGGTCTGAAATGGACCAAGATACTTTTACATCTTGCACTTGTTACATCTGAATCTTAATGAAAATCTTTGGTCTTTGTTGAAATAGATATTTCATGGCTTTCATTAAACTTTAAGGAAATTATTTGCAATGGAATACACAATATGCAACAAAAGTGATTTGAAGTGAATCTCTAATTATTTTTTAGTAGATACAGTAAAAGTAGAACTTAACCAAAATGAATTCCTGATAATCTTTAATAAAAAATAATATTTTTACTAATTGCTGAGAAAAATCTCATTTATTTCATTTAATAATCTCTTCCATTTTTGTATGAAATTTATTCTTATAAAATGGCTTATCATGGAACAGTTTGAAGTTAACTCAGAAATAATTTTAAAGAGCTTAAAGAATCACAGAATTTAACATTTCATCCATAAACTAATGTCAAAGTTCAACTTATCAGTTATTTGGAAAAATGAGTTGATTACATGCAGTCTGTTCATTTCACAGATTTCATGGTAATCCGTCACAAGAAATATAAACTTTGGCCTTGGGAAAAAAGTAATTTCATAAACATTAGCTCCACACTTTACAAGATGACATATTAAATTTCATTCAAATTTAACACCTAGATTAAAATTGTTTTAATTATATCAAAAGCTATTTTATTAATATATATATATATATATATATATATATATATATATATATATATATATATATATATATATATATATATATATGTATGTGTGTGTGTGTGTGTGTGTTTCCTTTATTCACTAGTATCGCAGTAACTTTCTAATTAGTTCTGATCTAATAGATATAAAATAAGATTTTAGAGCAGTACTCTCTTATACAAGGAAAGAATTACAGTGTTAAAAATTTTACATTGCAGAGCATCAGGTTTTCCAGATACTCTGGAAACGTACGGTCTCATATCTGGGCTATGGACATCCACCTTTGCTCTGGGAGCTTTTATTGGGCCATCTATGGCTGGTATTTTATATGATGGGGTTGGTTTCCGGAATGCCACAATGTTTGTTATAGCACTGCACATCATTGTGGTAAGTCAGAAAGTTTAATTTTTCTATGCATAATGTTATCTTCAAATATGGTATATTAAATACTTAATTAATAAGTTGAATATAAACATTTAAAATATGTCAAACAATTTTATAATGCTGCTGGCATGCTTATGCATACTTAATATTACAGCAGTTAAATCCACATTCATTAGTAATAAAATAAATAAACATTGAATTTTATCTTACATTGTACATATATCATATTCCATTCATATTATATTTTACTTCAAAAATTTGGGTTTAATGTTTTGAAAATGTTTTGATTGCCATAAATCCTTAAGTCTATTCTCAGTCCTCAGACTTGCTGAATATTCCATTACTAGATATTTCAGGCTCTTTAAATTGTAAGGCATTTTAGAGAAGTCATAGTGGAATGTCCTTAGAATGATAGCCAAAACAAAATGCCACAGAAAGGAAGAAAAGGAAGGAAGAAAACTTTGAAAAAATAATAATACATTGGTCTGGTGCACAGAATACGTAATCCATCTAACACAGCCAATTAATCTAGATTTTTGCTGCTAGTAGAATCAAATGAGCCAGAGATAAGTCTTATGTGCCAATTTCAGTATGAGATATTAATCATCTAATCAAATAAATTATGATCATTAGATGTTTTTATTTGTGAATTAAAAATTTTAATTTAATAAAAGTTGGAGTAGAAGAAAGAAAAAAGGAACTAAGAGACAACGGTTCTCCAAGCGCCGACAGCGGCGATTAAGGGCGATTCCTGGGAAATGGATAATCGTTTAGCGGTGAATCTGATTCAGCATTGGACCCCCTATGAAGATGGAAGCATTGTTTCCTAAATGCGCATCGGGATTCTGAATAACTGGTGACCGCTAAACGATTATCCGTTTCCCGGGAATCGCCCTTAGACGGTCCCCGCTGTCGGCGCTTGGAGAACCTTTGTCTCTTAGTAAAAGTTAGAGTATTTAAATATTTTTATTGAAAGATTTCAATCAAAGATATGGACCATGCCAAAGCCACTTGGAAATGAAAAGGAGAATTTGGTTTATATGAAAGATGCTATTGCTATAAGAAACTTCAGTTTTATTCACATAATATTTAAAATGGGCTACTTAGGCTATTTCTCAATGTGTAATAAGTTCTAGATAAATTTATCTTTTTCAGGGAATAATGGTGACTTGTTTCCTTTGTTATGGGCGCTATTGGAAGAGGAGGCCATACAAACATGTTGCATCATTTAGCAATGAAGAAGTTAAATTGGTATCTTCCAATATGGCCATAACCCAAAATGGGGGGGCCAAAGGAGGGATGGCAACTAGCCCCAGTCGACCAATTGAAAGAGGTCCAGGGGGAGGTGGAATACTTATTGCCTGTGGCAGTTACAAGAGCCGTTACAGCGCTTGGCGGAGAGATGATGGCAGCACTGTTCTCGTAGGGCCATACTCAACAAGTTATGGCAGTTGTGGCAGCTACGAGAATAAAAGTTTTCAAGAGACTTTTGCGTGAAAGCAGTAGGATGTTGAGAGCTTTTATATATGTACACCTTTAATTGAAAGCCAATGTTTTCAAAGCCATCTGCAAGAAACAGCCATAGGAGTTCCTGAAGAAATGTGGTCACAGTGACCTGAAAGTGGTCAAAGTACAATGGTGCATTGGCCTCCTTAGTTGGTGAAACGGTAAGAGAGGCTGTGAAATATAATTAAAAATTTATGAGTATTTCAGAAGAATATGTGGGGGACATCTGTAAATAGGGTTATGGATATACAATGAAATATCCAATAAATGAGTGAAAGAGAACATTCGCTTGGTATGAGTGGTTAATTGTAAGGATGCGTTTATAAGTTTCCAGAATATTTTATAGGGCCTAAGAACTTTCTTTTCTAATCTATGTTCAATGTATAGAAAATGTTTATGTTTACTTCATTACAAATATTTGTCTAAATGATAGATTTGTTTGAATGAGGAGGAGAGTAAATGTTCATTGTAATTGTTCATGACATTGTCTAATAGGACTATGTTTAATACAGATATGAGAAGTATTCTCATATTAAAATGTTTGTAAATATCAAAAAACAATATAACATGCAACTAAAAAGATCTTGCTTCAAGAGAGAGAATCAAATAATTGGTGACTTGCAAGTAGTAACTTATTGGTTCAAAAGTGTACTTATTTATGACAGGCATTGGTTTGATACATCGCATAAGTTTTCTTTGCTAACCTCTGTCTATAATAAATTATAAAAATAGAACGAAATCATGACTACTTATTGAAAAATTATCCTAGGATATGGATCATCAATAAAATCCACAATCTTAAGAGCCACTTATTCTTTCAAGTATTTTTTCGGAGATAAGTCGACAAAACTTAACTCCTCCCGCTAATGTTATGATAATTTGTTAAAAATGGAGAATTAACTAGTCTCAGGATCATAAAAAATTTCTCTCAATTGAACTTTACAGTAATATATCAAGATGTAATAAAATATATCATACCTTAGACCTGCAGTAGGAAACCTGTGTCCTCCAGGTCAACTCTGGCCTGTTGGTCACATTCTGAAACAGATGATAGTATTTTGATAATTTTGCTTCACAGTCTTGCTAATGCCACCACTTGTAAAACAAACTGCAAAATATTCTCTTTTAGTTCACTCAGCGAATGACCTCAATTTTGCATATTTTGATGTTAGACTATTTGAATATAAGTAATATGCTAAAGAAATACCTGATTGCTTTACATGTGATCTACCTTAGGCAGCCAAATAGTAATTATAACCTTCCAATGAAGGAGAGCTATATCACGTATTATCTATACATATTCTAATTCTCTAAAATTGTGCAAGTGAAGATTACTTACTAGCATTCTAAGTCTCACATTTTATTCCTATTCTTGCAAAGCAAGGATAGGAATGGGTATCAACAAGAGAAAGGAAAGCAGAGAGCATTTTCTGTGATACATATCTCAGCATATTTTATTGGTGAGAGTTCATAATTTGAAATTATACAGCATAAAATTCACAGTAACTTTAAATGCCACACTCCAATGAAAAATGGTGCAGTTTGCTTTTGCCTGGTGAAAATTTTTATTAGATATAATTATGGAAACTTCATCATTGAGTTGAATTGAGGCATCATTGAGTTGAAATAAAATTAACTATTGAGTTGTATCTCCATAACTTGTTAAGTTTATTCTCAGATTTATAATGACCCCAGTAATCATTGACAAAGCGGAATTCTTAATAGAGGGACTATGAACCATCGTTTATTTTCTCGTGCTAAACAGAAACAAAATGTTATGATAATGAGGACATTTACTCAAGTAATACAGTCTGCCATAGTCCAATATATTTGACACTTTGGCATAGGAATTCAATGCATTCTTTTGGGACTGAACAATCGTGAAAATACAGAGTTGGCTGAACAAGGCATCAATACATCTAGACAAACCTACAATAGGATAATGAATTAAAATCATATAAATAGAATTCTAATTTGATTCAGCTATTGTTTCCAATTTTTCAGAACTGGCTGCATTCTTCTATCACTATTTAAATAAAATTTAAGAAAACATGCCCATTTTTGGGATTTCTGGTAATAAAAGTGTTTGATGACCTAGAAAAAGTAAAATTTAATGGGAGTAATAAAACAAAACATCTTTTCACTGAATGATGCTAAGGTTTTCATTTCATTTTCCCATCCTTTATGATGAGTTTTTATTCAGAGCACCCCACAATTAATAGAATCCATAAAATATACCTTTGTTAAAATCTTAATTTGATTGCAAAAGTTGTTTTTCCCAGTATGTGGAATGCTATATCAATCTTTCTAACCTCCTCTACTGAATAAATAAATAATGAAAGTAAAACATTCTTTCAATAAAGCAATCATACCAAATGAAATAATAAAAAATAATTTAAGAAACATATAATAAAAGTATTTTTTATATGTTTACATTAGTGCTCCTAGCCATAAAAATAAAATGTATAAATTTTGTGTAAAGATAAATTTTATTTAATGTACAGTCCTGGTCAACACATTTGCAAGGCTCGATGGCGCTTCAGTGCGGTCGCCGGTAGAACTACGACGAGAGAAAAAGAATGGGAACATTGGTTTTGAAAGACGAAGATTTGGTGGAAAGGGTTTCTCTTGTTTGGGTTTGGGCCGTACCAAAGGGTCTCCGCAAGAATTCGCGGTCGAGGTTTCTGTATCCTGACTTCGAGTTTATTGGTTCTGCAAGATCTTTCTTTGCTTTGAGCATGTTGTATAAAGCTCGATATTATTTTCTTTTATCTCCACAGCGTATCTGGAGAAATATTAGTCAGTTTATATAGCATATCAATGAGTTAATTAACCGAAATTAATATCAGCACAAACGCTTCAAGAACACCTCTAAAAACACCATATCTCTTAGTTATCGTGGGATAATATTTTTGTGACTATTTTGTTCAGCCTGTAGCTATGTAGTCAATGACAGAATGATAATATTACATGTGGTTGATAATGACTCTCCATTTGAAAAGCACAATACTATTTGTTTCGCTCAAGACATTTGCAGCTGCAGTTACCTTCAACCCGCTTGGATCAGTATTAAAGTCGTGCCCTCTGATCATTATTTGGCTTTAATTGTAAGATTTTTAGGCCCACTAGAAAATTTGTTCTCATCGCTGCACACCAAAATGAAAGACCGACTCTAAAGTTCAAGATAAAGAGAAGGATGCCTCTTTATTACCTTAAAATTATTTTCCCGTAAGACGAGCAGAGCATCTGTGACATGACTCCATCATAATCGGGCTAAGGATGTGCCACACGGTAGGCTTACCCAATAAATTGCGCGACACCGGCGTGCCGCATGATATTCAAAGGTTAAATATTCTAAAACTAAAAATAGATTAAATAAAATTTTGTTTCGCGATCAATTGCATACAGTCGAAGTTTCTTGAGGAATAAGAAGCTTAGAAGTTTTTTTTCGCGATTCGGAACGGTTTCAATCCTTTGTTTTCCTTTTTTCCTAAACCCACGTAGTATTCGCTCTCAAAGAATTCCCGCCATTCAAAATTCAAATTTTCTTCTCATCTCATTCTAATATCTAATTTTCCGCGGTCAATTTAATTATACCAACAGGAAATCCAGATTTTATTGTGATCTGTATACCTTTTTCATTGGATTGTTTTACTTATTCGTTATATCTCCTCCCCACATATTCTTGCTGCAGAGGGGGATGAATCGCGCGTTCTGACGAGTTAATTGTAGAAAAAATAGCTGTACCTTGTCGCAAGATAAATGCATAGCATGAACTTATCGTTTCTCACAGAGTGAATGGAAAAATCCAACGTTATAGCCAGGTCTCCGAAACTTCGAGAAAATGATTCCATCTCTTAGAATCTTGGATTGCATCCATGTGGTAAAGGAATACTATTTTTGACTTTGCCTCTACATATTAAGAAACGTTTTCGAAACGTACGAACTGTTTTTTTTCTCGCTTCATAATCTTAGTAAACATGGCATAATGTGACAATAGCTGCAGATTTTACGAAATGCTCATTCACTGAGGTATAATTAATGAAAAGTAATTATGTCAATGTTTACATAAATACAGTTTCACATGCTGGTGAAAACTCACAGGAAATTTACGGAAATGCTAATATTTATATAAATATACATAAATATGACATTAAAACTATCACCATAATTAAAATATCCCATTATATATAAAATTTCACTGCACGATAATCCACTTTCAATAAATCCCACTCCCATGCTTCTCTTCCGTGGGGTTAGTTGAGGCATTGTAACACTAAGTAAAAGGATTGAATAATCCAAAAAAGTAGGAAAATATAGAGCGGTAACGCCTGGTACACAACGATAAAAAAATCCACACTAGAGCACAGTCAGAAGACGAGTGATTTGAAAATGTGAGAATGAGCAGGAGAGAGTGAAATTTTACTTTAAAGACATTCTCAGTATTATCAAAATACAGAAATCTCTGTAACCCTACCAGGCGGTAATCCGCCACGTCCAGCAATCCGGCGTACAGGGATTCAAAAGAACATTTTAAGGAGCCACGGGAGGTGCAATAAAGAAAGGTCGCAGCACAGCCGCATTTTCCAATACTGACCACAGGAAAACTCTGGGATTCCCTATTTCATTGTGTGCTTCTAAGAACATTATACATCCATTTTCTTCCCGGAGAAGAAGAAAGCAAAGGTTCATTCATTTTTCACCTTAGTGAGCTCGGCTCTTGCGCGCATCAAACCCCGAATCGCCTTCACCAAAGGGAGACGTGCTACCAGCTACAAAAGTCCAATATCAAAATTACTTAACATTTATAATTAATTACTTATAGTTTCAAACTAGAGAGAAAGGCTGCATACAGGATTTAATTATGAGCGATTTAAAATTGAAAGTATTTTATTATTGTATTAGAATCACGCTCCTTGGTTTCTTTACGTTCAGTTATGCTACTATTCTACAACTTAAGAAATATTTTTCATGTCTTACGTAATCCGAGATCTTTCTGATTCTTATAAGAGGTCTGCAACATACATGATAATGGACGATTGCAGTATTGTTTAAATTATCTCGTATGCCAGTGCCTTTATAATTCAAGCTAATAAGCGCTAAAGATATCGGTACGGATAGCATGGGGAAAAATTTTACGAAATTACGCCCATCAATATCACCCAAGTTTGAATACTGAATTTAATCGATTCCAACTTCAGTTCTGATGAAACCTGAATGAAAATAACTTAGCAACCCAACAGCGAAAATTTTAAAGTTAAAAGCGAAAATTGAATGAATTGCCGAGTTTTCACCCGTGAACATTTTTGAAACTGCCATTAACCTCTTACAATCCAAAATAAAATGCTGATTTTTTCTTCAATTGCTCACTGTATCATCTGAATGCATAAAAGGTATATAAGATTAATTTTAGAGCAACCACTTCTTAATAAAAAATTATTTAGTAACGTAACTCGAGAAAAAAATTCGTCGTGCAGTCCAATTTATACGTAGCCGAAAACTTTTTAGTTTCTCACGTGAGGAAGAACTTGTCTCGAGAGAAATCGAGATAAACGTTGTAATTTTCATTTGCAGTTTGTTTCGATGCGATATCTTGAATTGCACTTTAGGATTTGACTTTCATATTAAACAGCGTAATCCGCTTCGCGCTTCGAATCATAGATCCCCATCTCATCAATTAATTCTCTGATAAATACGAATTTCGAAGGTAAATGATAAACGTATGTTTCATGCATCGCGTTACTTGAGTAATTTGTGTAAATAAAATCTTTAGGAGGGGAATATAGCAAGATCATGTTAACTTCAGTTAACGTTAAATTTAGATGTTAAAACGAAGTTTGCACGATTTTGTTACAATACATTAATTTATAGTCTTTCATATTCAGCTGGTGGTAAAGAAGCATTACATTAACACCAGCACCGCGACTACAATAAGCAAGAGAAGAAAGTAGTGCCAGCTGAGGAGTCTCTCAGCAGGGTATGGTAAATTTTCATGTTTATCTTTTAAATGCGATCTCCGTTTCCGTCCGTTTTTTTACTTTCAAATGTCTGTATTTACGTATAGCCTATGGTAATACATGAAGCTCAAATATGAGGGGCAGGCAAGAGAGGGAAAACAATGGAAGAAATATTGCTTGTTTTCAAAATATGAACTGCATTCTACCATTAAAATGGTAATTTTTCCAATGACCACGTCTTGCATAATTGCTTTATTATGAAAATCTTACATATTCGATCGGTGCCGCAGCCGAATATTCATGGCCCCTGTCATAATCCTCACCCTCGCATCGTATACTAACTAGCATTTGAAACTCTATGACTCGAAGATGCCCATCATGCGAAACTGTGAGGATCCTCCCTACGCACGCCAATCTAACGGTATCATATTATTTTCTGTCCTCTCCCAAAACCGACCGATCCTTGCCGAGACCCTTTTTGTTTGCCTTATGGCGGAAAGACTAAACATACAGTGCCAGACATTTAGTCGCCATCGTCCTTTCAGGCCGACGTTGCAATTCTTTCTCTCTGGTCGTAGTTCTACCGGCGGCCGCACTAGGCGCTGTCAAAAACTTGCGAATGTTTTGACCAGGACTGTACTAAAATTTGGCCAACTCAGCAATCCATAAATGAACTCATTGAAAAAAATCTAACCATATAGAAATGAGTTAGTTCACAATAATATAAGTCATTGATAAGCCTATCATCTTTTGGGCCAATATAAATACCCCAAATCCTTTCTATGAATTACCTACGTTAGATATCTTAACGTAGAATTTCCACATCATATTAGATATTGTTTTTTGACGATTTCTTTTACTTTATCATGTAAGGTTAATGAGACAAAGATTATTATTATTCTTATTATTAAATCTTTAATAAAAATTCTACAATAAAGATGTTACGAATGAATACACAAGTATTTGTCTAAAGTTGATTAAAAACTATAAGATATTTATTGATTAGAAATCAAGTAAAATGACCAATCAGTTGAAGGAAATTTATAATAAATGAGAGCTGAAGATAAATTTTAATAAAATGAAAAACCCTTTCAGCCCATTTAAAATGCTCCCACTTCATATGCCATCACTCTTAATATGCAGTGTTCTCTTGGTCCCAGACCTTTTTATACAAAAAAGGTAAAAATACCATTAAATGTTACATTAAAAGGCACCTTTGTAGTGTTTCCTTTTATCATCACCTCAAGTTGTAAATATATCTATAAAAAAACCATATTGCAGAGTTTGGTGGGCTGTAGAGCATTTTCTAGGAAAGATCATGCACACACTATATATCTATTATATATAGCTAACTCTCCGTATATACCTATATATATAGATATATATAGGGGATACGAATTCTGACCATGTTCCACAAGCGCCATCGACATCAGATTTTTTCGAGGTACTGGCCCCACCATGTAGATGCCAGAATAATGCAGACATCGATGCTAGGTGTCATGGGTTCGATACTAGAATGTCCCAAAAATCGCAATTTTCCCATAAGAATGCATTGCGCGGATTTTTGAAAATTTTTTTAAGGCACTTATCGGTAAGATAGTGGAACCAAAATCTCGGAGGTTGAAGTTGAGGTAGTTTTCTATAATATGAATGGGAGAAATGTTAGAAAATGACTGTGAGTTCGACGCCAGGTGGATGCAAAATTCTTCCATAAGAAATGCATTGCTGAAATATTTGACGATTTTTTTAAATGCCTTCCCGATAAGCTGGAAAGATAAAACCCGGAATGGTGACAGAGGCGTGGGACCTTCCCGATAAGATATTGAATCGAAACTTTGGAACAGGTAAGGATGGCACTTATCTAATATTATTTTGCTATCTTCTCTCACGGAAGGGTCCTGAGTTCGACGCTGGGCAGTCTTTTGCGCGTATTTTTGCAATCTGTTTTGAGGCCGTTCTCGATGTGATAGAGCAATCAAAATTACAGTCTTTGCAGATGACATGGTCTTACATAGTACTTTAGGAAGAAATGTTACCAATGGCCGTATGTTCGACGAATGTGCCAGGTGGGTCCGAAATGATTCCGTAAGAAATGCATTGGTGAAATTTTGGACGATTTTTTTAAATGCCTTCCCGATAAGCTTCAAAGATAAAACCCGGAATGGTGACAGAGGCGTTTGAGAAGATTCTTTCATGACGTCCACTACACTAATTTTTTAAAAATTGTTTTGAGGCCTTTCTCTATGCAGGAGACTATTCAAAATCACAGTGTTTGCGTTTGAAGTAGTTTTCTATAGAACCAGTGGAAGAAAGGTTGCATATGACCGTGAGTTCGATGCCACATGGATGAAAATTTCTCACGTAAGAAATGTATTGCGGCAATTTTTAAGAATTTTGCTGGATAAGCTTCGAAGATGATACCTGTAAGGGGAACTTATAGTAAATTTTACCAATTAGCTTGCAGTATGCAAGCAACTTTTACTCGTATTCTATATAAAGGACCTAGCATATCAACCTACTGTAAGGCTGAGAGACTACAATAGGTAGGGCATGTTGTGAGGATGAAGGCAGCCAAGAAGGAATTCATTTAGGAGGCTAGAGAACAAAGGGAAAACCCAGAGCTCTATGGAAAGACAGCATCAGTAAGGATACATATGAACAGCATGGTGTGAGGTATTGTAGAAGATTGCCAATAGATCAAAATTGATGGAGGAAGAAAATTGAGGAGGCCTCTTAGAGCAGGAGCCCTGAAATAACTTAAGAGAGAGATCTGAAATACAGAATAATTATATAACCAGTAAAGGAGACGTCAAGGCAGTAGAATGTTTCAGTCAGGAGAATATGTTGTGATGAACAGCAGTGGGAATTGAAGAGGTCAATTGAATGGGTTTTCTGGAACATAAGAATAAAAGCCTAGTAATCTGGATTTTAAGTCCATAAGCCTTAAAATATGTTCACTCAGAATAAAGGAGAAGTTGTTTATTTTGACAATATTTTAAATTTATGATCTAACTGAAGAGATCAACAAAGAAAAGAAAGATAAAAGCTTTATGCTCAGCTGGAAGAAGAGAATTGGAAAGCTCAGAAACACAACTACATAAAATAATCATTGAAGACTTTAATGATAAGGTTGGAAGAGAAGAAATATATCTCAGCACAAATGCCAAAGGAAGCATACATGAAGTTGATTTTGGTACAAGTTATCATTTGATATTAAAAAGCATCTAGATGCAGAGAAAATAATGACAAAAACAACACGGAGATCACCAGATGGAAAACCAGAAATTAAAGCAATTAAGAGAATAGAAAGGTGACATGTATTGGATATAATGGAAGTTACAAGCTACAGAAGATTGGATGGGGATAACAGATTACCAAGTGAGGGTGAAGTATTATCTGAGAATAGCTTCAACAAAACAGTATAGTGAGAAAGTACCAGTAAGGTATGATATATGTAAAAAGGAAGAGATGATCAGAAGGCAGAGTAGAGCAGGAAAGTGAAACAAAAATTTGAAAAAATATATAAAAGGATAGGAAAGATGGGACACTGAAGGAAATTTTTTAATCAATTGCATTAAAGATTGCATATGAAGAATGCTTGGCAAGAATAAAATAGTAGAAAAATGAATGGTTCGATCAGGAATGCAAAGAAGTAATTCTGGAAAGACAGGAAGGAAGAGCAAAAATACTGAAAAGGAAAACTAGGCAAGCAATGGAAGAATATAGATATATTCTTCATATTAAATAAGGATGGTGGTAGCCAAGAAATGTTAGAGATATGGAAGTGGTATTTCCATAAACTACTTAATGGTGAGGAGTGGAAGGATGACATGGGAGATTTGAGTGATATAAAAAATGAACAAGAACAGTACAACCACAGTCAGAATGAAGAACAACAGGAGCGTACCATACAAACCAAAGTAGATAAGGCATGCAAAGTAATGTGATGTTTGGATGACACTAGGGCTCCGACCAAAGACAGAAGCAGATATATAAGGCAGGAGGGGATGTAATCATGAAATATCTCTACAGACTCATAGTAGTTTGGGAAGAAGAAAAATGCCTTAAGATTGAGGGCTAGGGCTAATAGTCTGCATGCACAAAAAGAAAAATAAGACTATGTGAGAATTACCAGAGGATAATGCTTCTCAGTGTCGCATATAAAGTTATAGCAAAGATAATTGTTAAGAGGTTGAAGCCATTTGTAGAAAAGATACTAGGAGAGTACCAAGTTGCCTTCAAGCAAGGTCAGACCAAATCTCCCTTATTAGACAAAGTTTTGAAAAGTGCCTTGATATCAGTTAGAGCTACATCATCTGTTAATAAACTTCAAACAGGTTTATGACAGAATAAACAGAATTAAACTTTTGGAAATGAGAAAAGAACTTGGTATTAACAAAACTTATAAACCTGACCAGAATGACACCAAAAGGAGCTAGAAATGGAGAGAAGATGGAAAGAAGAATGATAGAGGAGTTTGAAATACTTATAGATTTGAGGCAAGGAGTTGCTCTCATAACAATTCCTTTTAAGCTTGTATTGATGAAGCCAATAGCCAACAAACCCGGGGGCACAAGCCTAACAGAATGCTATGGTACAGCTAGTTCCAAAAAAATCTTACCACCTAAGCCGCAACCGGCATAACAGGCAGTGAATTTCCTCCGAGCAAGCCTTAAGAAGTGAGAGAGAGAGAGTAAAAACATGGCAGAGATGGTCTGCTTGAGTCATAACTCTGCCTGCAGAGTTGAAATGGATTTATTTGCTTTATTGATATTGCAAATATTTATTAGTATCCTTAGTATGGTGGCATTGGCATAGCAGAATAGCATTATAACAATATGGATGTTGTAATGCAAGAATTCAGTTATTATAAAATGGTTATTACAAATCAGTATATATTCTAGCTTCGCTTCTCGCACCGAGGGAACCGTCGCACACGAGGTCCCGTCATTCCGGGGAAACCGAGGCAAACCCCCTTCCCCTCATAAAATTTGAGTCTGAGACGAAAGGCACAAGCAGGACGAAGGAAATTTTCGCAAAATCTGCCTCTGAGCCACTCTGAGCTTATGTTTAGGACTGAGATGGGAGGAAGAAAATTTCCGCGCAGTTTGAATCAGTGTCGGACCCAAAATATATAGACCTCGAATTCGATGCCTTCGCTTGCAAAACTCTGCGGTTATAATGGGTCGTATTATATATTATATTAGTAGATAATATTATACATCGTTCAAGAGAAGAGTTATTAGCCTTTAAAATTATATACCTAAGGAGTCCATATCGATCACCTGTTTTATCACAGCCTGTGTGAATGCAATCTACAAAAGTAAAGTAAGGCGAACTCTTGGCCATATCTAGGTTATTACTTTAAATACATAAAAAATCTATAAGTAAATATGTAGTATGAAGTCTTGAGGCATTCTCTTTTGATAAATTTTGTTTCATTTGATAAGCATCAAAATTAAAACTCGATTGGTAAAAAATCAGTAAATTTTATCACCTATGCAGTTGGTATTTTTAATATACCGTCCAAATAAATTGAGAGAAAATGTGCTAGGATCGATTTTCCTCAATTAATAAAGATGACGGATACAAGACAACCATCTTTCGCATTAATTTTGAATCCAAAATGAATTTTTTTGGTGTCATTGAAGTGTAAATCGAATAAAAATGATTTCTTCTGTGGATTCCTCTTGAAATGGTTGTAGTCACAAACCATTACGTTCTTAAACATTCTTCTCGCTATATTTATCACCTTTAAAAGTTCTAAAATACACATCTTCGCAAAGTTCGTAGAGAATTATGATGTGTCTAGGATGAAGGATGTTACGAAGGCCCTTGGAGTGAATGTTAGAGTAATGGATTACATATAGAAACAAGAATATTTTAACAGCTAACGTATGAATCATGAGAATTAGAGGAATATTCTCATGTAAGTCCGGTTACCTTCCGTTGGTTTCTATTTTTAACGCGTTCTTCCATGACTCCTTTTACCCATCATTCATAATTATTGATAGTGATTTTTCTTTTAATTATTATACATATTATGCACCATTCAAACAAGTCGGGTTATATTTACTTGAGGCATTCAGAAACGGAATCAGCGATCATTAATCATTAGTCTCACTTTCACCTAGCGCATAGTTCTGAAAATCATTTCAGTACCATTGGAAATCCTGTTGCGGTTGTTTTCACACCCCCTGACATACGTCATACGGCGGCTCGCGGGGTATTAATGTAAATAAACCAGGTGCTAACGTGTAAACCTGCAATATGCAAGTATAGGAAACCTGGAATTTATATGCAATATGCAAATCAGTCTTAAGGTTCTGATTTGCCATACTAACTGTTGTTTCTTAACCATCTTAAACTGTATTCCTTGCAAGAAGTCCTGAAAGGTCGTCTACCTCAAAAATAGAGTTGAATATCTTCATTCCTTAAGGGAATACCCGCGGCGAAGATTACAAATCGCAGATCCACCATTTCCCACCTTACTTGTGATCGGTCGCCGCCACCATACCCTAACCTTTGATACCTGCTCAGCAGGGTTGCGGTCAGGAATCCTCATTAGCGCTTTTAAATTCGCTACCCCGGATACACACGACCATCCACAATCTGCCGAAAAGGGGTTTTTTCTTCTCAGAGCGGAGTTCATCTTCACCCGTCGGCTGTTTTATGGTTCCTTTGAGAAAATAGACAATACATTTCGATGGACGCAACAAATGAAAAAGAAACAACAAAGGAATGAATAGGGGATACTCCTAGGGCCAGGGTGGAGGGAAGGAAAGACCTCCTTTCTCTATGGAAGAATTAGTGAAACCTCAGACGCGAATTTGTCAGAGACAGCAAAATCTCATCTCAAAATCATAATGCTTCATCTGATACCGTCACCACAAATGCCTGGTGGAAGTAAGAACAGAATGACATGTTGATGCATATATTCTGAAATACCTAATACTCTGTTAATTGTAGTATCAAGCAAATTTTATACTTCTCTGTATTGCAGAATAATTCAACTGCGAAGAAATCGAGTAAAAATTTGCACCACGGGCAAGAAAGAGATTTAGCATCAGATAAAAGTTGGGACAGCATAACTTTGCAAGGAACATGAACTTGATTTAATTAAAGGGATAGTTTTTCTGGGACTGGCAATAAACAATATTTTCGGAAAAATGTTACGATATGCTGGCGTTAATTTCGTGGTAAATTAATTTTTTATTCGATACGTGAAAAAATTTTGTAGCCCTCAGTATTTAAATTGTGCTACTATTCTAATATCTATGTTATTTTCTAAAATATTAAATTAGCAATTTGAATTTTAAACAATTACCTTAGAAAATGACGATAGCACACCAATAAATATTTTACTTTATATCATATGATTTGGTGGTATTTAAAAGTTTTATAATATTTGATGTAATTATCTGATGTAGTTGATCGTAATTTACTTGGTTTACTTTATTGTAATATGTTTTGGGTCTAATTTTCAGAGCTCTCTACCAGGTTGACTTAAAATGATTCTTTCTCAGTGTATTCGTCCAGATAAAGTTTCTTTTCATCTTTGCTTTCCTTAGTAGGTTTCGCAGTTTTTTCATACTCCCCTTCTCGATATCATTTTTCTGCAACATAAATTAGTTGACATACAGTTGATTGTGTTCTTATTCCCAATTATTCTTTATCTCCTTGCAGAGTTTTCATTCATCTTTCTATTTGAGTCATAGTCGTGAATTTCCTCAAAATAAATTTAAAAGTTCTTCCTGTAGGCATCAAGAGCATAAAAAACGTAATAATATAATCCTTTTTAATCTTGCAATGACATAATTTTTTATTGGATAATAGAAGCAGCTAAAGTAAGTTTACCTGATGCCTCCAGAAAAAGGTGAATTACGCAGAAATTTCAGGCAGAAATAAGGAGATCCGATTTTCATTCATTTTTTAATACTATGCTGCTGACATAGTAAAAATTAACACTAAATTTAAACTAGATTTCGTGCTAATAAAGATGGTACAAATACGTTCAACGCGTTTCACAACGGTTTAAAAAGGCGCCGTCAGAATGCTCCTCCTTCCGAGAGCCAATAGAATGTGTGGAAATCTCTAGACTCGCTCTCATCGAGCTTCACGTCTGTTATGCGGGTTGCGGCTTAGGTGGTAAGTTTTTTTCTGGAATTAGCTGTACATTGCATATGCTAATTTATTCATTTATTATTAAGTACGTTACAATTTGGACAGTAGTCCAGGTGGCAACGGTGAAGGGGAATAAGTCTGATAGGATTGACATCTGTCCGACATTCGTCCAAAGACGGGACGAAAACCCCTCCAAAATCCTCTCGTGAACAGTACAGAGAAATGTATGAAGTACAATTTTCACAATAATGACTTAACGCTAGGACAGTAGTATTCATACAACAATATCATACATATCAGAATAAAATGCAATATAAGAGACAAAATAAAATTATAGTAGTCCTGGTTTTAAATGTACATAGAAGATATTAAAATAAAATATACACACCTCCATGAATTTATGAAAGATTGTAACAGATAACTATGATACATAATTACATTTACATATCACAACCTTTTCAGCTTCTTTTTGAAGGTTTTAAAATTTTTCGGCATTGGGATGAGAAGTTCTCCAGGTAAAGCATTCCATTCCCTAATACCTCTATTAATAAAGGAATACTTCATCATATCGGTTTTCTGTTCCCGTTCCTTTATTTTCAAACTATGATCGCCACATCCTATATAATTAGGGGTTTGAAACTTCTCTCGCAGTTATGATAATTTACTCGTATCACGAGAAAAATGAGATTTGATAGAAGGTCTTGTTATATTAGAGGAAACAGTCAGGAGCATGGGGCTAATGGTTAACATTAATAGGAAAAATCTAAGGTGAAAAAAGGAATTATTACAAAGGAAAGTGTTAGCAGCAATCGTAAGGATGAAAATAAAGAATCTGAGATTGTTGAAATTGAATAATATTGGCTCACTGGTTGAAGATAACATTGTATTGTCAAGAGAATAAAAGAATGAATTGCTATTGGTGCTAATTTGCTTACAAATTTACTCTCAAGAAAACTATATAAAACAATTCTGAAGCAAATTGTGAGTCAAAAATATGGACAATGACTGAGGTGGATGAAGAGCTACTGAGGAGAAGGGAAAGAAAGATCTATGGTGCCACAAGGGACTATGGTATTTGGAAAATATATACCAATGAAGAATTAAAGAAATTGTACAAAGACTCAGACATAGTGAGTGATATTAAAGGAGAATCAGAGAGGCAGGTTCCCTCAAAAGGAATCTAGAATTGTGTGTGTCACTGGGAATTCTGGAGCTAGGAGGATTGGAAGATACAAGAAATGATGGCTAGATAATTTGGGGAATGACCTCCAAAAATAGGAGTGAGAAGATTGAGAACAAAAGCTGACAATAGAGAAGAATAGAGGGAAATAGTACTGTAGGCCCAGGCTTTTGATGAGTTTCATTGACAGATGAATGGAATATGTTTGGATTTATTAAGATTATGACACAATTGAGATTAAGACACAATTAAGATCATGACACAATTGTCTTTACAAGTTATTTAACACTGACCCAGATCCTGTAGTCGGTCATCCATCTCAATAGAGATATATGAAAGAGCTTATGGGTGAGACACTCATGGGCCAATATTACCCTAATTCAAGCAAACACTGTGGCACAAATTTTAGAACATTGTTTTCATTAGAAAAAAATTGCTTGGGTATTTCTGATAAGGGTGTTATTCTATATGTTCTTTAGAAAAAATTTATAATATTTTAGTATAATAAAATTTTAATATACTCTTAAAAAAGAAAGAAAATAATGGTAATGTTATAAGTCCATAAAAATGTCTCATCATAGAAATTATACAGCCAAAGTTACCACAAGTGATAGTACAGCTAGTTCCAAAAAAAACTTACCACCTAAGCCGCAACCCGCATAACAGACCTGAAGCTCGATGAGAGCGAGTCTAGAGTTTTCCATGCATTCTATTGGCTCTTGGAAGGAGGAGCATTCAGACGGCGCTTTTTTAAACATTGTGAAACGCGTTGAACGTATTTGTATCGTCTTTACTAGCACGAAATCTTGTTTAAATTTAGTGTTACTTTTTACTATGCCAGCAGCATAGTATTAAAAAATGAATAAACATCGCATCTCCTTATTTCGGCCTGAAACTTCTGCGTAATTCACCTTTTTCTGGAGACATCGGGTAAACTTACTTTAGCTGCTTCTATTATCCAATAAAAAATTATGTCATTGCAAGATTGAAAAGGATTATATTATTACGTTTTTTATGCTCTTGACGCCTACAGGAGGAACTTTTAAATTTATTTAGAGGAACTTCACGACTATGACGCAAATAGAAACATGAACGAAAACTCTGCAAGGAGATAAAGAATACTTAGGTATATGAACTCAATCAACTGTATTTCAACTAATTTATGTTGCAGAAGAAATGCTATCAAGAAGGGGAGCATGAAAAAACTGCGAAACCTACTAATGAAAGCAAAGATGAAAAGAAACTTAATCTGGACGAATACACTGAGAAAGAATCATTTTAAGTCAACCTGGTAAAGAGCTCTGAAAATTAGACCCAAAACATATTACAATAAAGTAAACCAAGTAAATTACGATCAACTACATCAGATAATTACATCAAATATTATAAAAATTTTAAATACCACCAAATCATATGATAGAAAGTAAAATATTAATTGCTGTGATATCATCATTTTCTAAGGTAATCGCTTAAAATTCAAATTGCTAATTTAGTATTTTAGAAAATAACATAGATATTAGAATAGTAGCACTCTTAATTTAAATACTGAGGACTACAATTTTTTTTTCACGTATCGAATAAAAAATTAATTTACGACGAAATTAACGCCAGCATTTCGTAACACTTTTCCGAACATATTGTTCATTGCCAGTCCCAGAAAAACCATCCCTTTAATTAAACCAAGTTCATGTTCCTTGGAAAATTATGCTGTCCCAACTTTTATCTGATGCTAAATCTCTTTCTTGCCCCATGGTGCAAATTTTGACTCGATTTCTTCGCAGTTGAATTATTCTGCAATACAGAGAGGTATAAAATTTGCTTGATACTACAATTAACAGAGCATTAGGTAATTCAGAATATATGCATCAACATGCCATTCTGTTCTTACTTCCATCAGGCATTCGTGATGACAGTATCAGATGAAGCATTATGATTTTGAGATGAGATTTGGCTGTTTCTGACAAATTCGCGTCTGAAGTTTTACCGAGTCTTTCAGAGAGAGCGGAGGACCTCCACCCTGGCCCTAGGAGTATCCCCTATTCATTCCTTTGTTGTTTCTTTTTCTTTTGTTTCGTCCATCGAAAGGTATTATCTATTTTCTCAAAGGAACCATAAAACGGCCGATGGGTGAAGGTGAACTCCGCTCTGAAAAAGAAAACCCCCTTTTCGGCTTATTGTGGATGGTCGTATGTATCCGGGGTAGCGAATTTGAAAGCGCTAATGAGGATTACCGACCGCACTCCTGCTGAGCAGGTATCTAAGGTTAGGGTATGGTGGCGGCGACCGATCACAAGTAAGGTGGGAAATTGTAGATCCGCGATTTGTTATCTTCGCCGCGGGTATTCCCTTAGGGAATGAAGATATTCAACTCTATTTTTGAGGTAGACGACCTTTCAGGACTTCTTGCAAGGAATACAGTTTAAGATGGTTAAGAAACAACAGTTAGTATGGCAAATCAGAACCTTAAGACTGATTTGCATATTGCAGATAAATACCAGGTTTTTGTATACTTGCATATTGCAGGTTTACACGTTAACATCTGGTTTATTTACATTTACATTAATACCCCGCGAGCCGCCGTATGACGTATGTCAGGGGGTGTGAAAACACCCACAACACGATTTCTATTGTTATACTGAAATGATTTTCAGAACTATGCACTAGGTGAAAGTGAGACTAATGATTAATGATCCCCGCTTCGGTTTCTGAATGCCTCAAGTAAACTATATAACCCGAATTGTTTGAATTGTGTATAATGATACTTCATATACACTTCGCATATTCAATGTCGCAAAAACTTGAAGTTTATACGCCGAATACCGATAAATAATATCTCTAAAGTTATTTAGAAGAATAAATTGGCTTGCATAGGTAGTAATACTAATGTTAGCGATTTCTATTGGTTTAAAAAACCTCGAAATCTCTTTCCAAAATAAATTGCTGATAAGAAGATGGTTTAGTTACTGGCTTAGTGAACTACTCGAACTTTCTTATAGAATTAAGAGAAGGTTGCTATAAAACATTGAACATCGATATAGTATACAATTTCGGAGATCCTGGGAATAAACTGATGCATGAGAAGGAAATTTCTGAAAGTATGATGAGCCATCGACGTTATATCTTGTATATTTGAATGTTAATCATTTTTGACTAAGATATTACTTAAATTGGATAAATGAGTAGTTTCTCTGGAGGCAGTTGAGAAGGTGAGCGAGTGGGTTATACTTTTAAAAGAGGTCGTTCCTCCTACTCAAAGTAAACAATTGGTCGACTAGGAAAGCAAAAAATGCGCCTACCTATTGTGATTCATCCAAAAATCTGGAATTAACATATCTCTTACACTTTTGGTTGTTAAATTCATGTGAGTGTATGTATTACTGTTGCCATCACTTCTCACTTCCCTATCTCTATCAAAACAGTCCCCCTCTTGAAGTCCTGGTGAATTCATTGCTTTATTCACTTCTTCCAATCACTCCTGTATCTTGCTTTTCAAATTTGTCACGGAATGTGGAGAGATGAAAAGTTTCTCATAACCATACATTTTAAATACGAAGGAATATTTTCAATATCACCAATCGATAAATATGTAGATAGACTAGCCATACCAAACCACCACCCATTCATCTCAATCATTAAAATTCTGTCGAAAAATATGAGAGTTACGCAGGGCCAGCCATCAACCGAGGGGAGCAAAATTTCAACATGAGCCTCATATGCGCTTCCCCATGTGATATTACAGGGTTGGAATTACAGGTAAAAAGGCCCTGGGAAAAACTATTTCACCAATTCCCTATTAATTTGCGTATTTTTAACGTTTTTTACATTATAATAATTGTAAACGTTATAATAAACAATTGAAATATAAATAATGTAGGTAGTTTTGTATACATTCAAAATTAATTGAAAATTTTACATTCATAGCTAACAGTAGCATTCAATGAGCATTATGACCAAACCTCATTCGCACTATCTTTTTGTGTATTTTAGAACTTTTAAAGGTGATAAATATAGCGAGAAGAATGTTTAAGAACGTAATGGTTTGTGACTGCAACCATTTCAAGAGGAATCCACAGAAGAAATCAAGTTTATTCGATTCACACTTCAATGACACCGAAAAAAATTAATTAATTAATTCAAAATTAATGTGAAAGATGGTAGTCTCGTGTCCGTCATCTTTATTCATTGAGGAAAATCGATTCTAGCACATTTTCTCTCAATTGATTTGGACGGTATAGTAAAAATTCCAACTGCATAGATGATAAAATTTACTGATTTTTTACCGATCGAATTTTAATTTCGATGCTTATCAAATGAAACAAATTGTATCTAAAATACGCAGAGAATGCCTCAAGACTTCATACTATATATTTACTTATTGTTTTTTAATGTAGCATATTAATGTAATAGCCTAGATATGCCCATGAGTGTGCCTTACTTTACTTGTGTAGATTGCATTCACACAGGCTGTGATAAAACTGGTGATCGATATAGACTCCTTTGGTATATAATTTTAAAGGCTAATAACTGCTCTCTTGAACGATGCATAATATTAGCTAGTATTGTATTATATAATACCACCCATATAACCGCAGAGTTTTGCAAGCGAAGGCGTCGAATTCGAGGTCTATATATTTTGGGTCCGACACTGATTCAAACTGCGCGGAAATTTTCTTCCTCCCATCTCAGTCCTAAACATAAGCTCAGAGCGGCTCAGAGGCAGATTTTGCGAAAATTTCCTTCGACTTGCTCGTGCCTTTCGCCCTCAGACTCAAATTTTATTAGGGGAAGGGGGTTTGCCTCGGTTTCCTAGGAATAACGGGACCTTGTGTGCGACGTTTCCCTCTGTGCGAGAAGCAACGCTAGAATATATACTGATTCGTTATAATCATTTTATAATAACTGAATTCTTGCATTACGACATCCGTATTGTTATAATACTATTCTGCTAGGCCAATGCCACCAAACTCAGGATACTAATAAATCTTTGCAATATTAACAAAGCAAATAAATCCATTTCAACTCTGCAGGCGGAGTTATGACTCAAGCAGACCATCTCCGCCATGTTTTTCCTCTCTCTCTCTCTCTCTCTCACTTCTTAAGGCTCGCTCGGAGGAAATTCACTGCCTGTTATGCGGGTTGCGGCTTAGGTGGTAAGTTTTTTTTGGAACTAGCTGTACATATGGCACAAAATTGTGTTAAAAACCATTAAACTCTGAAGTTCTATCATGGAGAAGAAAATTTAAGCATGTAAATATACAGTTAAGTTTATCATAACAAAATTAATTTCATTTCTCATGTCATTATTTATTTGCTGGGTGAAACATTGTGATTGGGACATTAATTTAGACCATCAGTAGTAACATAACATAGTAAAAACAGTAGAAAAGGAATAGGCATGATGTTTAAATTAGTAGATATATTTCCTTTCTTCAATAATTGTGATTTTTTCATTTTCTCCTTCTATCTTGCACACAAGTGCAACATAATTATGGCAACATAATTATTGACAAATTCAATAATCACATGTCCCCTGCTGTACATATCTTTCATGTATATCAGGGATCCCTAGACTAGGGTCCATGGAACCCAGGGGTCCATCAGTTCGATATATTTATAAAAATAAATGTTTTTTCATAAATATATTATTCATTATTATACTTTCTCTAATTATATTATAATTAACTGTCGAATAAATTCTATTTAAGTAAAATAAAGTCGGTGGTGCAACATTCCTTTGAGGAATTTGGCCTACAAAGGCAACATTCAAAAATCATGACACGGGAACAGCACATGAACTCCCAAGCTGCAGTATTTGTTTTCCATGAATTGACCTACTACCTCTTTATTCAGATAGCTTCTCATATTAATAACAACGATGGGTAGGAATCCAAATATACCCGCCATATATCAAACCCAAGACCACTTCCACTAAAGCCAAACACTGTGCCAACTAGATTGTCCAGGGACCTAATTAAATTCTTTAAAGTAGTTTAATACAAAAAATAAAAATTTTCATACAATTTTCAGTTTTCAATAAAAATAAACATACTTCAATTCTAAATGAAATCTCAAATTATATGTGAAAACGCAACATTTTGAGTGTGCCTGAAATAAGAAATGATTGACAGGGATCCTCCTGAAACCAACCTTTAACCTGAAAATCAAAGTTTAAGAAATTCAGATTCAGATCAAAGCCTTAAAAACAGTCTATGATTCAATTTTCTGATTAATAAATCAAAAAATAAAATTTAGTTTTTCTGGTAGTAATTAATTATTGAAACAAAATTATTCCTCCCCTCATCTACCTCCCCTACTTCCCCTCCCTTCATTTACCTCACATATTTCCCTCCCCTCATTCGTCTTCCCTACTTCCCTCCCCTATTTCCCCTCCCCTGCTTTGCCTCCTATACTTCCCCTCCCCTGCTTTGCCTCTCCTTTTCCTCCTCATTCCCCCTCCCAAAACAATCGCTTCCCCTCCCCCTCCATATTTTTTATATTTGCTTTTATTTTTTCAATTTTCATATATTTAACCATCATATATTTCAGTTCTAATATTATTGTTTGTCACCTATTCCTTCCCCATATAACCCCCTAAATGAGCCAAGGGTTATTTTCCTTTAATTTTATAGAAATCTAATCTAAATTGTCTAATACCTCAATCCAAATGCTATGCCTAATTTTAAGACACTCACCTTTAGTACTGAAGCAGCTATACTAAAGCTCTCAATATCTATTTGTTTATATTGGGATTCTCTGCTTCTCTCTCCTGGTCCAGTACATTTCAGCAACCGGTAATCTGTATGGTGAATAGGCTGCAGTCATGCTTGGTTGGTCCGGAGCCTCAGTGTGGTCTGACAAGCGATTATTTCGTGCTACTCTTAGAAGTGTAATCGAAGGACTAAAATGATAAAAATGCTGATTGGTCAGCTTCATTCCATCTTCTTTGGTATTACTGTACAGGCCATTTTGGACCGCTGCTGTATGGCATACTCTTGCAACATAGATCCTACAAATGATTTGAAAAACATAAATTGAGAAAATTTTTCAAGGATTATGATAACGTGATACTGCTTTTTACAGTTAGTTGATGAAACCATGAACTATAAGAAATTTAATATTTTTAGTAGGGAAATGAAAATTATAGCCTCCAGTATCAATATTAAATGTGATATGCCACTGTAAAAAATCAATTTAGGCAAAGTATTGCACTATTTTTTTTCAAATATTGCCAAATCTAAACCATCTGTTTGGCTATTACTCTTTTAGCGATATAAAATTACTGATAGCAAAATTAGACAAATCTATTAACTTTTTATAACAGATAGCCCCCTCTGATCCATCTGTTTTCTCTTTTTATATTGAAAATCTTTGCTTCCAAATTTTTCATGATTATTCCCACTGACAGACAAATTTAATGATACTTGATTTAAATGGAAGCACTACTTAATATACAATACTTCAAGAGCTTAATCAGATTTCTTTTACATCTATATAGTAACTGCTATTTTTCATTAAAGTGCACTCACAATTTCCCGGTCCCGTCGGACTTTTTTCAAGTCAATTCTTCCTTGGGATTTTTCCTGGGTGCACGCCCTTACGTGCAAAACCACCATTACCCATTCCTTGTTAGAGATCTTATCAAGTGATCTGCTTTTTCTATAAAAAAGGAGAATAAAAATTAAATATCAATTTCCCAGGTTACATGCAGTCAACTTGCTATCACTTTTGTATTGCAAGGAAGCCGGATGCTAAACTATTTTTAAATAACTTATTGGGGTGTTGAGTCTAATACCCCAGGGAGAGACTAAATAGTCCTACATCTTGCCTGCTTCATTATTATAGTCACGCTCCTACAGATTAAAGCCGGATGCTTGTCTAGCTTAACCAATCTACTGATACCACAGCATCATTTAATTTCCTTCCAAATATTATTTCGCGAGGTGACTATTTAATTCACAACATTTTAGAAATTATTAATTTAATAGTGATAGTCTGGTAATATTACTGAAAAATTGGATATTTTAGAATTATCTGAGGGCTGAGTTTTCAAGATGAGATAAAATGTAATCCTGATTTATATTTAGCATTTTGTCAGAAAATTTGATTTCCTAAATTTGATTATTTATTTAATGTATATTTCTCAGGATTAACAAAATGACAATAAATTCCAGAATTGATAAGTAATTTTATCCTTTTGGTGGTCGTATAAAGTTTAGGCAGTATATTCCTATGAAGCTGGCTAGTTAAGTTTAGTTAGGATAGTTAGGATGAAATAATTTGCACAAGTAAAATAGATAGTGCTATGGAGAGAAGAAAAGAGAGTGAGTAGTGAAGGGACTTGCCACCACATAACATGGAAAGAAATATATTGAAGAAGTAGAAGAAAGAAATATTTGCATAAACCATTATTCCAAGTGCAAGGGCTCCAAATAAATTGATATAATAATGTTCTATTTTGCTTGAATAGCAGGAAGATGTAAGGGCAGGCCACAATGTTCTGAGGGAAAATACAATGCAATACATTACGAAGTAAATCCATTTAAAGCACAATGATTATGTAAATGATTTCGCTCTACATAATCTACTCATATTTCCATATCCTAATAAACATCAGTAGATACAGCCGCCAATGTATTTCAATGTAATAGCCATAAGCACACTGATTTTCTATGAGATCTATCATAAGAACATTATGATGGTGTAGGAAAAAACAACCATCTGTGAAGTTAATGCGCTTAAAAAATGAAAAACTCATAAAACCATTAATTGTGGATTCATCTCAAATTTTAAACGTAAAAGAAAACCATGCAAGCACAATGGAAAGTGAAAGTGTACTTGGGCAGGCAATGAATCCCAAGGAGATCTTTCCAAGTTATGCAAGACAAAGAGACAATGCAGAGAGAAACAAAATAGAAAAATACATGTGACGAATACAATAATCCTGTCTTCAATGAGTATGCAAAAAATTATGAAAAAGGCCTTGATCATTATAAATAAATATATATTTTTAAAAGTTATTGTTTATACCACTAGCAAATAAAATATATCAGGTCTGAAAGAAAACTAAAATAATAGCAACCTATCACTGCAATCAAATTTGAAACTTTTATGGTGGCACTCTTGTGCATTCAACAAAGTGAAATACGCTCAAAATGCTCTCGCTTGATACTATCTTTTCTACAGGTTCTTATAAAAAAAAAGACAATTCTCATTAAAATTTATTTCCAGTTAAATCATTGATTTCATTAACGTTTCATTCCTCATATCCCATTTATTTAAATGTGCAAAGAAAATTTTACTGTATGTTTTTCACTAACATTACCTATTGTATCAACATATTCACACTACTTTGTTTAGTCATTTTCTGTATCTTTGTTTCCTACTCTATGTTGGAATCACTCTTTTGTATATCTCTCATATCTATAATATATAGTTAACTCTTCAGATATACCTAATATATATATATATATATATATATATATATATATATATATATATATATATATATATATATATATATATATATATATATATATATTCTGACCCACCTGGCGTCAAACACAAGGCCATCTGGTAACATTTCTTCCTTTGGTACTATGGAAGACCATCTCATCTGCAAACACCGTGATTTTGATTGCTCTATCTCATCGAGAACGGCCTCAAAAAATATTGCAAAAATTTGTGCAAAAGACCGCCTAGCGTCGAACTCAGGACGCTTCCGTGAGAGAAGATAGCAAAATAATATTAGATAAGTGCCATCCATACTTCTTCCAATGTTTCGATTCAATATCTTATCAGGAAGGTCCCAAAATAAGATTCCGTTTTCCCCGTGTGAAATGCATGGTGAAATCGGAATTACGCTCTTGCATCAAACCAAGGACCACTAGAGAAATGGTAAACCTGATGATAGAATGTTTTCAAATGCCTTTGTCACCATTCCTGGTTTTATCCTTCCAGCTTATCGGGGAGGCATTGTAAAAAATTCAAATCCAAATATTGCAGCAATGCATTTCTTATGGAAGAATTACGGACCAACCTGGAATCTTAAGATGCGGAATGAAGATTTATCCCTAAATGGAACGCAAGAAGTTGATTTCATGCAAGAAACATGCAATAAGCATCAAAAAACTAGAAGAAAACAAGAATAAATATCAGCTTGAGCTAAAAAAATAGATTCTCAGCACTTCAAGAAGAAGAATTAGAAAGCAAAGTCATGCAAGCTGTTAAAGAAGCAGCAGTAGAAGTGGCAAGCTCACCAAGAAGAATTTTTCGATGGTTATTGGTTCGATGCCTGAGGGTCATCTCTATTCTACCATGTATTTCAAAGGGGGACAGCGTAATCTTATTTTAGAAACTTCCGGATAAGATATTGAATTGAAACTTTGGAACAGGTCAGTATGGCACTTATCTAATATTAATATGTAATTGTTTCACACGATCAATTCCTTAGTTCGACGCCAGGTGATCTTTCGCGCGAAGTTATGATTATTGTTTTGAGGCCTTTGTAGGCATGGTACAGCATTCAACTGATAGCTTGCAGTATGAAAGCAACTATTACTCGTGTGTGTGTGTATATATATATATATATATATATATATATATATATATATATATATATATATATATATATATATATATATATATATATATATATATATATATATATATTTATATCCCCTCCTCACACTGCCATAGTTCATTGCCTCAACAGGGTGGAGGGGTGCTAACGGAGGTTGGAGGCGATGCATAGCCCAGGTTCAACCATGCTAAGAAGGCTTCAACAATATCTCCAGCCAAATTGTGAAAGTGGCATTCACCAACTGGCAGTAGAACAGCTAGGTGAATTATTGTCCTTCATCCCCCAAATACAATTTTCATGATGAGCTTCTGTAATGGAAATTTATCCGTACGTAAAAGCATCACCCATTCGGATGTCCGGGAGGTGGTGGCATTACAGAGGTCCATCATGAGGAAAAGAGCTACCACCCTACACTTCGCGACTTACAATTGCCGCAGCTTGAAGAGTGAAGACAGACTACTGGAACTACAGAATGAAACAGAGAAGATAAATTGGGACGTCATTGGTCTCAGCAAAGTTAGAAGAAAATCAGAAGACTTGATTACACTCAGGGAAGGTAATTTATTTTATTACAGGGGTACTAAGGATGGAAGACTAGGAGGTGTCAGGTTCCTGATCAACAAGAGATGGAAAAACAATGTACAGAAAATAGAAAGTATATCTGAGTGAATTTGCAAGCTCATACTCAAGATAAATGAGCGTTACCCTAGTCAGATCATACAAGTCTACGCACCAACAGCAGCAAGCAGCGAAGATGAAATTGAAAAAATTTACCAAACTCTGGACACTGAGCATGATAAGGAACCCCACTATTATAAAATAATTATGGGCGATTTTAACGCTCGTGTAGGTCAACAGGAAGCCGATGACAGCGTTGCAGGACAATACGGACTGGGCCAGAGAAACGAACGTTGTCACCGCCTGGTAGAGTTTGCTGAATGCACCAATATGTACATAACAAATACATATTTCAAGAAGAACCCAAAAAGGAAGTGGACTTGGAGAGGACCCAACGGATCAGGATCGTAAGATGCAGATTGAAGATTAATCTCCAAATGGAATGCAAGATGTTGATTTCATGCAAGAAACATGCAATAAGCATCAAAAAACTAGAAGAAAACAAGAATAAATATCAGCTTGAGCTAAAAAAATAGATTCTCAGCGCTTCAAGAAGAAGAACTAGAAACCAAAGTCATGCAAGCTGTTAAGGAAGCAGCAGAAAAAGTGGCATGCTCACCAAGAAGAAGTAAAGATAGAAAGCTAAGTGACAGCACGCGAAAAATTATGAAATGGCGTAAGGAACTGAAGAATTCAGATACCAAAAAGGATAACATTGAATATGTCGAGCTTAGTAAGGCTATCAGAAGGGCAATTAAGGAAGACGTGAGAAAATTCAATGAGAGAATTGTGCAAGAGGCTATAGAAAACAGCAAAAGTATGAAGAAGACCAGACAATGCCTAGCAATTGGAAGAAAACAGATCTTAGCCATACAGAAGGAAGATGGTACAAGAACTTGCAACAGACAAGCAATACTAAGGACGGTAGTAGAATACTTTGGCAACCTATACGAGAAGGAAGAAAATGCTGAAGAGGAAAACCAAGAAGAATGCCAAAACCAACGAGATCCCCTCTCTATTCTCCCAGAAGAAGTAATTGCAGCAATAAGGCAGATGAATAATGGAAAAGCAGGAGGCATAGATGGAGTGTTAGCAGAATATTTAAAACTTGGTGGAACAGAAGTTGCTCACATTTTAGCACAGTTATTCACTAATTGCCTGAAACAAGGAAGAATCCCGCAGGACTGGAATCATGCAAGAATAGTCCTTTTGCACAAGAAAGGAAGCAAGGAAGAGCTGAAGAATTACTGCCCCATCAGTCTCCTTCCTGTTGTTTACAAAACATTCATGAGGATAATAGCTGAACGGATAAAGATTACTCTATCATCTGCCCAGCCTAGAGAGCAAGCAGGATTCCGAAAGGGCTTCAGTACTATGGACCACATCCACACACTACAAGAAATAATCAGCAGGACAAATGAATATGAGATGCCACTAATACTATGCTTTGTGGACTATGCTCAGGCCTTCGACTCGGTAAGTACCTCCACTACACTAAAAGCTCTGGAAAAACAAGGAGTAGATGCAGAGTACATCCGTCTCCTACGCAGCATTTATAAAAATTGCTCAGCCTCAGTAATGCTACACGAAGTTACTGATGAATTCAAGATTGAGAAAGGAGTTAGACAAGGAGATTGCCTTTCCCCAATTCTTTTCACAGCTGTTCTGGAGGAAGTTTTTAAAACCTTGGACTGGGAGCAGAAAGGTCTGGGGATTAATGAGGAACACATCAGTCATCTGCGCTTTGCAGATGATATAGTACTCTTCGCAACCAATGGAGAAGATCTAGCTTCAAGACTTCATGAACTGAACACAGCAGGACAGAAGATAGGACTCAGGATAAATTTAACAAAAACAAAGGTAATGTATAACTCTTTTGCAGCACAAGAAACAATCAAATTTGAAGGGACGCCTCTGGAGGTCTGCTCAGAATACACATACCTAGGACAACTAGTAACCACAGGAGAGAACAAAAGGATTAACGTAGTGAACAGAAGAATTAAACTTGGCTAGAGTGCCTTCGGAAGAAATGCACATATTCTAAAGTCACAAATGCCTATGGTCTTGAAGAGGGAGGTCTTCAACCAATGCATTCTACCAGTGTTGACCTATGGAAGTGAAACCTGTGTGTTAAACGCAGGAATAACCCAGCGGCTTCAGACATCGCAAAGAAGTATGGAAAGGTGTACGCTTGGGATCACAAGAAGTGACAGGAAACGCAACACCTGGGTGAGGATGAAGACCGGAGTGACAGACATCATAGATAAAGTAAGATCATTGACATGGATGTGGGCAGGCCATGTGGCGAGAAGAATATATATATGGCTAAAAACTTTGGGAATATGAAAAAAAATAGTCTTGATGGTTAATCTTGCAATACTGATGATTGTATAGCATAGCTACTACAGAAAAACTGAATATTTCTCTTCTTTTTCATGTTTTTATACACAACTTCAAAGTTAGAAAAGTACACTAATAACTTAAAATTGCTTTCCTTTGTCTTATGGAGTAGGGCTTAAAAGATGGAAATAAATGCTTGAGACGGTAAAATAGAATATAGGAATGTGATTAAAAATTAATACTTAAGTTAATAATTAAGTCAAATAGTAAAATGGAGGCAATATATATGGCAGATTCTTGTCCTTATATACCTAACTTTCTGTGAACAAATAGATTACAATTCTAGAAAAACATACAAGAGCTTAAGCAGATACTAAATCTAAAAAGCCACACCATTATCAATATTTGATACATTTATCAGGCTATAATTTAATTAATAGTGACCTCTAAATTAATACAATTCTACTGAAATTATTTACAATAATTACCTTGAGCTGGGATGGAAGTGGCTGTCCTCTTCTTTCTTCGGTGCCATCAAGGTTCTGGTCCTCTTCTCATACCACTGAGGGCGACACAACCAGCGGCGTCTAACGAAGACTGGTGCAGCAATTCCCCGTGGCCCCTGACGAATAGTAATCCAAGATCGACTAACTCATATAAAAAGTCAGTAATATAATTATTGCTCTAGATCAGGGTTTTATGCTCCAAACTATGCTCCACAGAACACACTGCAAAACATTTAAAGAAAATTTTGTCCTTATTACAGAATTTAAATATCATTCAAAAAGTACCCATGGATTTTTGGTTAAAAACTAGAACTTTGACAAAAGAAAGGCCAAGTATTTCTACTGTTACCTCCAATACGTCTATCATTGAAGAAGAAAATGATCGAAAAACCATGGTGTCTTCAAAATCTAATATTAAAGAGCAAGTGTCATCTATGAACAGACCAAAACGGAAGTACAATCAAAGTCATTCAAACTTGGGATTTGTGTGTATTGGCAATTCGGATGCTCCTGATGCAATGTGTGTTTTATGTCATAAAATACTCACAAACAGTTCTTTGGTTCTAGCAAAATTACGCAGGCACTTTGAAACGATACACAGTGATTATAAAGGAAAAGAAATTGAATTTTTTAAGAGACGATGAGACTCACTAGAATAGTCCAAACATCAAATGACTACAATGGGTAAAACTGAAAATAAAAATGCAACAGTGGCATCTTATCGCATTGCACGTAATGGTGATGCTCATATGATTGGAGAGACACTCATTAAGCCATGTGCAAAAGACATGGTGTCATTTGTTCTTAACAAACAGGCTGCTGAAAAAATAGATGCAATACAATTATCAAATAATACTTTTCCACGACACATTCAAGACCTTTCTACTAGCATACAGGAAGAATTAATTTGTCATCTTAGACTATACAGTGAATATGCATCGCAAATGGATGAATATACAGATGTCACAAGACTAGCTGTACTAGTATTTGCTCGTTTCCCATATGATAAAAGTTTTGAAGAAGATTTACTCATGTGTGCATATTTACATGGACGAACTAAGGAGAAGATATATTTAACTGTATTAATGATTACACTGCAAATCAAGAGGTAGGTTGGGAGAAGTGTATTGATATTTGTACAGATGGTGCTCTAGCAATGGTAGGAAAGATGAAAGGTATTGTTTCACTCATCCAGAAAGTAGCTACAAGAGCCACCTGTGGTCAATGTATTTTGCATAGGCAAGCACTGGTGACTAAAAAAATTTCCACAAATTTAAAAAATGTTATGGATGAAGCCATGCAAGTGATATACTATGTAAAATCAAGACCACTTCAATCCAGATTATTTGAAAATTTTTGCGATGAAATGGGTAATGGACAGAAAGCACTTTTATTACATACTGAAGTGAGATGGCTATCCAGAGGGAAGGCTCTATTAAGACTTTATGAACTTCGAAATGAGGTATTGGTCTTCTTGAAGGCACAAAATAATTCAGTAAAAGAACAAAATTTTGTTGAACTTTTAAAAAATCCTTCATGGTTGATAAAACTTGCATATCTGGTAGATATTTTTACCAAGTGTAATGAACTTAACTTATCATAAAAAGGAAATAGTATTACAGTTTTTAATACAAGAGATAAAATTGCATCTATTGATAAAAAATACAATTTTGGATTTCATCAGCTGAACCTAATATTTTTGATTGTTTTCCTACCCTACATGAATGTTTGAATGAATTGAATTTTATAGTAGATTATGAGGTTTCCAAAGCATTTTTAGAGCACCTTCATAACGAGAAATCAACTCTTTTGCAATATTTACTGAAAACTACTAAAGACAATTCCTGGGTTCGGAATACATTTTCCATGACAGCAAAACCATAGGCTTAAGCGCAAGCGACTATGAAAATCTAAATTATTTAATTAGTGACTCTGATTTGAAACAAAAATACAAAGATGAGCCTTTAAATGATTTCTGGACGAGTTTGTCAGAAGAGTAACCAAATTTATCAAAACAATAATTTGACAATAACAATTTAACTCATACAATAATAGCTTGTTTTGATAAATTTGGGTACTCTTCTAACAAACTCGTCCAGAAATCATTTAAAGGCTCATCTTTGTATTTTTGTTTCAAATCAGAGTCACTAATTATATTGTTTTTCTTCCATTTTCTACAACCTATTCATGAGAAGCAGGAATTAGAATACAATTTACCAATCTTGTGCCTGATATCAAGATATGCAATTCAAGAATTCAAAATCATAAAAGTCATTAAATGCTTTATGTATTCATATTTTTGTGTTTATATTATAATATTAGTTTTATTTTTTAAAATAATTACTAAGTAAATAATTTGTTTTAATTAAATAATTTTTAAATTTTTTTAAGAAGAATTACCTAACCTTAAAATAAGGTAAGTGTTCCATTAAACTTCCCAGGTTTACAAAGTGTTCCATTACAGTAAAATGCAAAGCGAGTCAAAGAAAAATTTAAAAGCTGCATAAAAGATGATCCATTGAATTATAGGCCCATTTCATTAACTTCATTGAGTGGTAAAATAATGGAGCATATAATTACTAGATCTTTAATGGGTTCTCTCGAAACCTCTAAATTCATAGTTAAGAATCAACATGGTTTTTGTAAGACACGATCCTGGGAGTCACAGTTAGTGATATTAATTCACGATAGCTTGAAATCTGCTGAAAGTAAAAGACAAGTCAATGCGATACTTTTGGATTTTAGGAAAGCCTTCGATAAAGTCCCACATCATAAATTGCTACACGAATTAAAACTTGCGGGTATCAATGAAGAAGTAATAAACTGGATAAAAGACTTCCTGTCCGATAGAGAACAACAAGTAGTATCAGATGGTATTAGTTCCAATCTAGTCCAAGTGACCTCAGGCATTCCACAAGGAAGTGTAATCGGACCATTAATATTCTTAAAATACATTAACAACCTTAATAAACATAACGAGAGTAATGTTAGAAGATTTGCTGACAACACGGTTATTTACAGAGAAATAAAAAGTAATGACGAAAGATTAAGCCTGCCGAATGATTTAGATAATATTGTCAAATGATGCGACAACTGGCAATTGGAGCTCAATGTAGACAAATGTTCGGTAGTTAATTTCTTTGAAACAAAATCCTTTGCCAATCATAATTCATATAGCCTTTGAGGGAAAACATTATCAACTGTTGATTCGGTAAAATATCTCGGAATAACCCTCAGGAATAAATTAACTTGGGGTACCCACATCCATAACATATGAGGGTGGTCTGAAAAGTTTCTGACCCCAGATTTTTCAGAAATCTTCAGAAAATTTTCAGAAAAAATGTCGAGAAATGGTGAAATGTCTGAAACTTTTAAGGCCACCCATGTATGTGGGCAAGCTCATAAGAAATTAGGCTTCGTCAAAAGAATGGTCGGTAAAAGCAAAGAAAAAGTCTGCGAGTGATGTTACTTTGTGTTAGTTAGGCCTCAACTCGAGTATGCATGCAGTGTATGAGACACTGCAGAAAAGTGGTGTATTCATGAGTTAGAAAAGATACAATGAAAGGGAAAACGTTTTGTAAAGAATTGCTACAATAAATCGGTAATGGTTACTCAGATGCTTCAGGAGACAGGATGGGAAACTTTAGAAGATAGAAGGCGAAATCAGAGATTTAAATTACTAGATAAATTCAGACAATATCATTCATAGAAGATGTAGCCGATATTATGTGCCTCCTTGTTATATAGGCCGCTCTGATACCATGCAAAAGATCAGAGAAATAGATGCTACAACCAGTTGATTAAAAATTGATTCTTTCCAAGAACAATACTCGAAAATAATTGACTAGGAAAATAGAGTCATGGTGCTTGCACCTGCTGCCACATGCCGAAAGGTGGCTTGCAGGGTACATATGTAGATGTAGAAGTCTGGGAATCACTGCTCTAGATGATTTGTACCACATGATACATTAGAGGTAACATGTAATGTAATCATTACTCTAGATGATTTGTATCAATAAGTATATTTGAGGTAACTTCCATCATAATTCAATTCAAATTAATTACCTTGAGCGGGGATGGAAGTGGCTGTCATCTTCTTTCTTCGGCACCATACTCATCCTGGTCCCAGTCCTCTTTTCATCCTGCGGAGGGCGACGCAACCCACGGCATCCAACAAAGACCCATGCAGCAATCCCCCATGGCCCCTGATGAATAGTTATCCAAGATCAACTAACTAATATTAAAGGGTCAGTGATTTACTTAACTTCCTAAAGAACGTACAATTGGTTGCTTGAGTAATTCAGATTGCATATGATAATTTTTGAAAGTGTCCACCACAGATCTGTAGCTGTTATCCCAGGCCTCCATCATCCACCTTCCTCTCAGCCTTCTTTGTTATTTTTTGCAGTTGGGTAAGTCTGTTAATTGGATGATGAAGTTTAATACTTGAGGGTCTCTTTGCAATTAGCTTTCTGCTAGCATATCTTTTAGTTTAACAAGGCTCTTACTCATTGTTGTACTCATCTCACATTGGGAATGGCTGTAGTATAGGAATAGGATGTAAGGAAATTATTGTATATGCCTAAATGTTAGACATATACCACGTGGATGGATAAGGATATAAATCAAATGTCCGAACCGCTTCAATGAACAATCCGAACTGAAGTTCAGTTTACTATCCAATATGCCGACTGCCTTACAAAACAAGACAAGTGACACATGAAATGCAACCATCAAAACAAACATAAAAATGGATGTTTTGTTTGTATTAATGTGATAAACTTCAACACCTCTCCTCATTATACTACAAAATGTCATATTTCAACCACATAAAAAATCACCAACATGATAAAAAAAATACCCATTACCCTCCAAAAAAAAGATCATCAACCAAACAAAATTATAAAAGCTCTCTATATGTTACAAACTATTTACATTTCTCATAACTACCCTACTGGAAGGGTCTCAACCCCAACAACTGAGATAAGGCTCGGGTCTTGGATCCACATAATGGCTTAGTCAAGAGATCCACACAATTATCATGTGAAGAAACATACTTAAACTCAATTTCACCCTTCTCAACAAGTTCTCTCATATAGTGAAACTTAACATTGATATGTTTACTTCTGTCAGAAACAGATTTGTTATTAGCAATACTCATTGCACCTCTATTATCAACATTAATAATGCAGGGTGTTGATAAAAATTTACATTACCCAATTTCAAATAGAAGTTCTTTTAGCCAAACTGTCTCTGTCACTGATTCATACATACTCATGTACTCCGCATGAGTGGTTGATGTTGCTACACAACCTTGTTTCCTACTTCTCCATGACACTGCTGCCCCAGTTAAACTCATAACATAACCTGAAATTGACTTTGCATCACTCCTGTCATTAGCCCAATCAGAGTCAGCAAATACCTCTATTGGCTTACCCCTCCTTGAATAACACACTTCAAAGACCATTGTATTCTTGAGATACCTGAGTAGATGCTTCACACACTTCCAGTATTTGACAGTGGTCTCTGACAGTGCTGGCTTAGCCTACAGATAGCATTAGAGATATCAAATCTAGTTCCAGAAGCCAAGTACAGTAAACACCCAATGGCCTTGCGGTAAAGATGGCAATCAAATTGATCCTCAGAGTTATTGTGTCCCCTCTCAGGCTCCCTTGCCTCCATAGGAGAGACAACACCCCTGCACTCTAGCATATTAAACATGCCCAAGACACTCTGAATGTAATCCTTCTGGTTCACAAATAATTCTCTCCTTGTAGGCCTCCTTATTCTGAGAGATAATAAGTTAGATACCTCTCCAAGGTCTTTTATTGTCATACTATATGTTTAGCCAGTCCACATTTTAATTCCAAGATTCTCTTTCTCTCACCAATGGCCAACAAGTCATCAACATAAACACCTAAAATTAAATCATCTCCCTTATATACACATGGATCACTCACACACCTTATCAGTCCTAACTATAAATACTTTTCATTGAGGAATCCATTCTAGTTCCTTCCAGATTGTTTGAGACCATATACACTCTTATTTAATCTGCAAACATAATACTCAGGATCTTCTTCATGAAAGCATTGGGGTTGTTCCATAAAAACAGTGACATCAAGTGGACAATTTATATATGCCCCAACGACATCCAAGTGTTCCATTTCCCAATCATTTTCTATCGCAATTGCCATTAAAATCCTCAAAGTTTTCCTCTGAATTACAGGATTAGAAGTATCAAAATAATCAATTCCCTCAATTTTTCCAAACCCCTGAGCTACTAATCTTGCTTTAAATTTTGCAATATCCCCCTTGTCATTCCTTTTTGCTGTAAATACCCACTTGCATCCAACAACATTCATTTCCTTTGGTCTTTTAACAACTTCCCAAGTTTGTTGTTCCCTCATACGTGCAATCTCCTCCTCCATTACAGCCTCCCAATCAAGAGCTTGTATTCTCCTGATTGGGAGGCCCTTGAGAGCCTCCTCAGCACTCTCTGGGATCTTGATCTCCCTTTTAACTTCGACAACATTTGCACAGGGGCATGTTCTGGGTAATCTCTGCCTGCTAAATCTTCTCAGACCTCCTTCCTCCTCAGCTGGATTGGGATTATGTTCCTCATGTGCTAAGTTGTCCTCTCCTCCTGGAAGTAGCATTTCTTCCTCCCTTTGGTCATCCTCTCCTGGAAGCAGTCCTTCCTCCCTCTGGCTCCTCAGCAAAGTACCAAGTCAATGGCCTTAGCTTCACCTCTTCGTCTAAGGGATGCCCTCTAGGTTTGGCTGCTCTCTTAAAAGGAAAATTGCTCTCCTTGAAAGTCACATCTCTGCTTACAATCACCTTCTACTCCTTAAGGCTCCATTGTCTGTAGCCCTTAACCCTTTCTTGAAAGCCAAGAAAGACACATTCGATTGCTTGAGGACTAAGCCTTCTCTCTTTCACAGCTACCCATGCCCATGCTTGACAGCCAAATACCCTCAGCCAAAATCAACCCATATCACTCTCTCTCAGTTTCCTCCCATTCCAGAATTCACTTGGTATATGAGAGTTAATGGCTGATGATGGACAGAAGTTCCTAATATATGAGGCAGTCTGAAGAGCTTCTCCCCAAAAGTGGTGCGGCATTGCCGACTGCAACAACAAGCATCTGACAATATTCATAAGCATCTGGTTTAAACGTTCAGCCATCCCATCTTGCTGTGGTGTGTAAGGATTAGAAAATCGATGGATAATTCCTTCCCTCTCACACAAACCTTCAAAAGCACGCCCAGAAAATTCTCCTCCATTGTCAGACTGAAACAGTTTAATTCTCACTCCCTTCTCTAGCTCCACTTTGCTTTTAAACTTTACAAAATTATCCAGCACTTCCCCTTTACTCTTCATGGGTACAGTTCCAACATAGTGCAAATACTCATCAAGAAAGGTAACAAAATACCTGGAGCCTCCTGTTATAGGTGGAGTGATTAGGCCAACCATATCTGAATGGATACGTTAGAGGATGGAACCAGCTTCATCTCCATCAGGTACAAGAAACTTCAGTCTCTTCACCTTACCTTGGATACAAGTTTCACATGCTTCTGGCATCCTTCCTGTTGTGTTTAGGCCTGGAATCTTCCTCATTGATGCTTCATTCAAGTGACCAAGGCAAGCATGCCACATCTCAAAACTCACTCGAGAAGCCTTCTTGGATTCCTTGAAGTTACTCTTCATCTCCTCTACTGGAATTCCTTCCTCAGTTGTGACATAGTACAGGCGGCCAACTCTATGTCCACTCAAGAGTACTCTTTCCCTATCAATTATCTCAGCTCTTCCTCCAAAGTCCACAATCTTAAGTCCTTTTTCCTCTAATGCACCCTCTGAGATGAGATTGTCTTGGGGCTTGGGACATACAGCACCTCTGAAAAGTCCACATCCCATCCTCCATGTTCGTCGGATATGTGTAATAGCACTTTTCCTTTCCCTTCTATCTTCAGAGGAGCACCATCCCCAACAGTCACTTCCCTATCCATTGACGTGAAGTCCCTCATTAAATCTCTCCGGTATGTCATATGTTCAGATGCACCACAGTCTGATAACCACATACTTTGATCCTTTGCACTACTTTTCCTGGTACACAATGCCCTAAATTCCCACGTGACTACCGTCGCTGTAGCCTGTCTTACTATGCGTCCACCATTCTCCCTCTCCTTATTTTTCAGGCAATTTCGGGGTATGTGCCCCTTTTCGCCACAAGCATAACAAAGGAAATTCTTGGGCCATACCTGCTCTCACTTCTTCCTCTCAGGCAGATGTCTGATTCGGCTTCCACTACTCAGGTTTCTGGACGTTCTTAGAGCCTGATAGTCTTTCCTTTCCTCCAAAGGATTCAGCCTCTCCTCCTCTAACAGCAACTTCGCCTTCACCTTTTGCGTCCAGAAACCTCCTTCGATCTCCCTCTCAAGCTCCTTATCAGACCTTCGTACATCTCCATTAAGTAAAACGCAGCCAAGACATCATCATAGAATATGAGGCAGCATTTTCGAATTAACTTGTTCAGATCATTAACTATGTTCACATATTCTTGCACGGTGATGTCTTCTGTCTTCCAAAGATTCACCAGCTCCCTCAGAAATAGCATCTGTTGCAGAAGACCATAATCTGTGCACAAATTCTCCAATGTCTCCCAAATCTCCTTCGCAGTTTCACACTCAGCGACATCGTCTAACAAGGAGACTACACACCGTCGGACGCGATTTAAGTGGTAAGACTCTGTAATTTGATAGATATCGAGTCAAGATTGACGAATCAACCCCAAAGTTGGGTTTTATGAGCGATAGTTTTCATGGAAAATAAACTTAAAGTTTACGAAACATTGTCAGGTAGGCTATAAAGCTAAGCGTAGCGACCTTCATCATTTGTAATTTCCCTGGAAAGGCAACACAGCCTAAAGCAGGGGATCTTCTCAATGTAATGTATAATGACCAAAAGACCAATAAACGCTTTTCAAAACAACAATTTCGTCATTCGAACGTTTGGCGCAGTGGTATGGTATCCGCTTCCAAAGTCCTTTTGGTCGGGTTCGAGCCCTCATGTGGGAAAATTTCTTTTCTCTTTTTTTCTTTTACGTACTCTGTCATAATCTTAATCTATATCTGTTTTTTTTATTCTTTAAATTAAATTCTACCTTTCAAACACATAAGAGAAATATTCAGTTTTTCTGTAGTAGCTATGCTATACAATCATCAGTATTGCAAGATTAACCATCAAGACTATTTTTTTTCATATTCCCAAAGTTTTTAGCTATATATATATTCTTCTCGCCACATGGCCTGCCCACATCCATGTCAATGATCTTACTTTATCTATGATGTCTGTCACTCCGGTCTTCATCCTCACCCAGGTGTTGCGTTTCCTGTCACTTCTTGTGATCCCAAGCGTACACCTTTCCATACTTCTTTGCGATGTCTGAAGCCGCTGGGTTATTCCTGCGTTTAACACACAGGTTTCACTTCCATAGGTCAACACTGGTAGAATGCATTGGTTGAAGACCTCCCTCTTCAAGACCATAGGCATTTGTGACTTTAGAATATGTGCATTTCTTCCGAAGGCACTCTAGCCAAGTTTAATTCTTCTGTTCACTACGTTAATCCTTTTGTTCTCTCCTGTGGTTACTAGTTGTCCTAGGTATGTGTATTCTGAGCAGACCTCCAGAGGCGTCCCTTCAAATTTGATTGTTTCTTGTGCTGCAAAAGAGTTATACATTACCTTTGTTTTTGTTAAATTTATCCTGAGTCCTATCTTCTGTCCTGCTGTGTTCAGTTCATGAAGTCTTGAAGCTAGATCTTCTCCATTGGTTGCGAAGAGTACTATATCATCTGCAAAGCGCAGATGACTGATGTGTTCCTCATTAATCCCCAGACCTTTCTGCTCCCAGTCCAAGGTTTTAAAAACTTCCTCCAGAACAGCTGTGAAAAGAATTGGGGAAAGGCAATCTCCTTGTCTAACTCCTTTCTCAATCTTGAATTCATCAGTAACTTCGTGTAGCATTACTGAGGCTGAGCAATTTTTATAAATGCTGCGTAGGAGACGGATGTACTCTGCATCTACTCCTTGTTTTTCCAGAGCTTTTAGTGTAGTGGAGGTACTTACCGAGTCGAAGGCCTGAGCATAGTCCACAAAGCATAGTATTAGTGGCATCTCATATTCATTTGTCCTGCTGATTATTTCTTGTAGTGTGTGGATGTGGTCCATAGTACTGAAGCCCTTTCGGAATCCTGCTTGCTCTCTAGGCTGGGCAGATGATAGAGTAATCTTTATCCGTTCAGCTATTATCCTCATGAATGTTTTGTAAACAACAGGAAGGAGACTGATGGGGCAGTAATTCTTCAGCTCTTCCTTGCTTCCTTTCTTGTGCAAAAGGACTATTCTTGCATGATTCCAGTCCTGCGGGATTCTTCCTTGTTTCAGGCAATTAGTGAATAACTGTGCTAAAATGTGAGCAACTTCTGTTCCACCAAGTTTTAAATATTCTGCTAACACTCCATCTATGCCTCCTGCTTTTCCATTATTCATCTGCCTTATTGCTGCAATTACTTCTTCTGGGAGAATAGAGAGGGGATCTCGTTGGTTTTGGCATTCTTCTTGGTTTTCCTCTTCAGCATTTTCTTCCTTCTCGTATAGGTTGCCAAAGTATTCTACTACCGTCCTTAGTATTGCTTGTCTGTTGCAAGTTCTTGTACCATCTTCCTTCTGTATGGCTAAGATCTGTTTTCTTCCAATTGCTAGGCATTGTCTGGTCTTCTTCATACTTTTGCTGTTTTCTATAGCCTCTTGCACAATTCTCTCATTGAATTTTCTCACGTCTTCCTTAATTGCCCTTCTGATAGCCTTACTAAGCTCGACATATTCAATGTTATCCTTTTTGGTATCTGAATTCTTCAGTTCCTTACGCCATTTCATAATTTTTCGCGTGCTGTCACTTAGCTTTCTATCTTTACTTCTTCTTGGTGAGCATGCCACTTTTTCTGCTGCTTCCTTAACAGCTTGCATGACTTTGGTTTCTAGTTCTTCTTCTTGAAGCGCTGAGAATCTATTTTTTTAGCTCAAGCTGATATTTATTCTTGTTTTCTTCTAGTTTTTTGATGCTTATTGCATGTTTCTTGCATGAAATCAACTTCTTGCATTCCATTTAGGGATAAATCTTCATTCCACATCTTAAGATTCCAGGTTGGTCCGTAATTCTTCCATAAGAAATGCATTGCTGCAATATTTGAAAATTTTTTACAATGCCTCCCCGATAAGCTGGAAGGATAAAACCAGGAATGGTGACAAAGGCGTTTGAAAACATTCTATCATCAGGTTTACCGTTTCTCTAGTGGTCCTTGGTTTGATGCAAGAGTGTAATTCCGATTTCACCATGCATTTCACACGGGGAAAACGGAATCTGATTTTGGGACCTTCCTGATAAGATATTGAATCGAAACATTGGAAGAAGTATGGATGGCACTTATCTAATATTATTTTGCTATCTTCTCTCACGGAAGCGTCCTGAGTTCGACGCTAGGCGGTCTTTTGCACGAATTTTTGCAATATTTTTTGAGGCCGTTCTCGATGAGATAGAGCAATCAAAATCACCGTGTTTGCAGATGAGATGGTCTTCCATAGTACCAATGGAAGAAATGTTACCAGATGGCCTTGTGTTTGACGCCAGGTGGGTCAGAAATGATTCCGTAAGAAATGCATTGCTGATATCTTGGACGATTTTTTTAAATGCCTTCCCGATAAGCTGGAAAGATAAAACCCGGAATGGTGACAGAAGCGTTTGAAAACATTCTTTCATGAATTTCACCGTTTCTACAGTGGTCCTTGATTTGATGCAAGAGTGTCATTCTGATTCTACCATGCATTTCAAGCGGGGAAAACGGAATCTTATTTTAGGACCTTCCCGATAATATACTGAATTGAAACATTGAAACACGTTGGAGTGGCACTTAGCTAACATTCGTATGTCATTGTCTCTCACGAACGGGTCCTGTGTTCGACGCCAGGCAGTCATTTACACTAAATTTTGATAATTGTTTTGAGGCCTTTCTCTATGAAGGAGACTAATCTGAATCGCAGCGTTTGCGTTTGAAGTACTTTTCTATGAAACCAGTGGAAGAAATGTTACATATGACCGTGAGTTCGATGCCAGATGGATGAGAAATTCACACTTAAGAAATGCATTCCGGCAGTTTTTAAGAATTTTGCTGGATAAGCTTCGAAGATGACACCTGTAAGGGGAACTTATTGTAAATTTTCACCAATAAGGTTGCAGTATTCAAGCTACTTTTACTCGTATATATATAGGTATATCTGAAGAGTTAACTATATATTATAGATATGAGAGATATACAAAAGAGTGATTCCAACATAGAGTAGGAAACAAAGACACAGAAAATGACTAAACAAAGTAGTGTGAATATTGCTGCAATATTTGAAAAATTTTTACAATGCCTCCCCGATAAGCTGGAAGGATAAAACCCGGAATGGTGACAAAGGCGTTTAAAAACATTCTATCATCCGGTTACGGCATCTCCAACCTCCGTGATTTTCACTGTTCTATCGCTCCGAGAAGGGACTCAAAACAATTTTCGAAAATTCGCACGAAAGACCGCCTAGCTTCGAACTCAGGACCCATATTTTAGGACCTTCCCGATAAGATACTGAATTGAAACTTTGAAACACGTCAGAGTGGCACTTATCTAACATTCCCATGCCATTGTCTCTCATGAATGGGTCCTGAGTTGGACGCCAGGCGGTCTTTCGTGCGTTTTTTCGAAAATGGTTTTGAGTCCTTTCTCGGAGCGATAGAACAGTGAAAATCATGGAGGTTGGAGATGCCGTTTTATCTATTGTACAAACTGAAGAAATACTTCCAAAAGACCAAGAGTTCAATAGCAATTGGGTGCATAATTCTCCGGTATAAAATGCATGGCGGTCAATTTTGACAATTATTTTGAATGCTTATCCAATAACCGGGAATGATATAAAATGGAATGTACATAGAGGCATGTCATATGTTTCATATACGCTGTTCGCCGTTCCTCTGACGGTTCTTGCTTCAATGCCTGAGCGTCATTTCTATTCTACCATATATTTCAAAGGAGGTTAGCGTAATTTTTTTTAGGATCTTCCTGATAAGATATTGAATTGAAACTTTGGAACAGGTATAAATTGAAAGTATTGCTTACTTAATTTATTTACTATTATTTACTTTCCTTTGACTACACTTTGCATTGAAATCTTAAGTAGGTATGAATATCCGCATCACTAGAGGATAATATGCGAGTCCCAATAGGTTCTTTTGTCTATGCGACAATATCAAAATTACCTTGTTTATTATTTTTCTTTTAGTGTGGCCAGATGAATATGCTTCATACCTGGAATACCCTATATCCACTCTAGGAATCCATGTTGGCTGATTCCTAACCTTTGGAATGAGGGAGCACTGCCGTTACTTAAGCTCCCTTCTGCATGCCAAATCTTAGGTTCTTATCAATTCTCTCCAGTTCTAAAAGAAAATAAACAGAAAATGCATAAAAACTTTTTCACCCTCTCACTCAATGAAAAATCTATAAAAATTTTCTATAGCAAAAAGAAATTCTATGCATAAGATCATCTTTTAAGTTTAACTAAATGCAAATAAGATATTTTAATATCATGTTGCATTAACTACATTTGAAATGTTTTACAATAGATATTTAAATTTTTATCTTTTATACTTATTTATCTATAAGTTATTTAACCCTCCATTGATGTGCTAATCTGAGAGAAGTATGACCATTTAATGATCCATTGGAAGAATGGAGATGGAGAAATCAAAATATGTTCATCCATTTTAAACTACTTTGTTGAATGATATCTGAAAATCATAATAATTGAACCAACATAAACTTCTATATACTTCAAGCTCAACTACAAAAACCTCTGCAGGGATGCAACATTTTATTTAAATATTAGCATCTGTAATGCTATCGTAATGTATAATATTATTGACTATTTTCATGATGAGACAGATCAATCAAAAACTCATTCAATCCAAAAAACTTAGCCCAGCTTATAAACAATCATCAAGAGATGAAAAGTTACAATATTATAAATAAATATTATAGATATAAAGATAAATTATTTAAACATTATACAGGTGGAGCATTTTATATTTTTACCATATGGGACTTATAGATTTATATAGCTGTTAAAATAGACGTCTGCTCTAAAATATATAAAGTGAAATGAAACTTACCATAATAATAATAGATTCCAAATTCTTATGCCTTCTTTCACTCCATGAAGGAGGCTCTTTTTGCTTCTTTCTTGCATCTAAAATAAAATAAAAATTGAGAAAATTCTAAATAATTATTGTGAAAATTTAAGTTCAATTTAAAAGAAACATATATAAGCACTCAATATTCTGTTTTACAAGATATATACAAAAATCAAAGAAAATTAAATGTGACACATTCACTAGAGATATAACTGCCTATCTTAACCCTAACCTAAAAATAACCCTTGGCTCATTCTATTCCCTATGATTTAACCCCAAATAATTCAGACTTTGATGCTGGCTATCATGGGTTCGATACCAGAAGGTCCCAAAAATTGTAATTTTCCCATAAGAATGCATTGCGCGGATTTTTGAAAATTATTTTTAAGCACTTATCAGTAAGATAGAAGAACCAAAATCTCAAAGGTTGGTGTTAACCTAGTCCTCTATAGTACCAATAGAGGAAATGTTACAATAATGAACATGAGTTCATTGCCAGGTGGGTGTGAAATTCTTCCATAAGAAATGCATTGCTGAAATCTTTGAAAATTTTTTTAAATGCTTTCCCGATAATCTGGAAAGAGGAAATGATGGCAGAGGTGTTTGAAAACATTCTTTCATTTAGGTCACTGTTTCTCTAGTGGTCTTTGGTTCGATACAAGTGCATCATTCCGATTCTACCATGCATTTCAAACGAGGAAAACGGAATCTTATTTTAGGACCTTCCCAGTAAGATAATGAATTGAAACTTTGGAACATGTCAGAATGGCAGTTATCTAATTACATTTGCTCTCTTCTCTCACAAAAGGGTCCTTAGTTTGATGCCAGGCGGTCTTTTGCGCAAAGTTTTCAAAATTATTTTGAGGCATTACTTGGTAAAATACTGCAGAATACTGCAATAAGTCAGAATGGCACATATCTAATATTATATTGCTATTTTATCTCACGGAAGGGTCCTGAGTTTGATGCCAGGCGGTCTATTGAGGCCTTTCTCGATGCAATAGAGCAATCAAAATCACGGTGTATGCAGAAAGATGGTTTTTTATTGTACCAACATAAGATATTTTACCAAATGACCATGAGTTCGACGCCAAGTGGGTGCAAAATTCTCCGATAAAAAATGCATGGCGGACAATTATGACATTTACTTTTAATGCTTATTCAAAAACCGGGAATGATATAAAATGGAATATACATAGAGGCAATTCATGTGTTTCATATACGCTGTTTGCCGTTCCTCTGACGGTTCTTGGTTCGATGCCAGAGCGTCATTTCTATTCTGCCATGTACTTCAAAGGGGGATAGCGTAATCTTATTTTAGGAACTTCCTTATTTAATATTGAATTGAAACTTTGGAACAAGTCAGAATGGCACTTACTAATATTAATATGCAATTGTTTCTCACGATCGGGTCCTTAGTTCGTTGCCAGGTGGTCTTTTGCGCGAAGTTTTCAAAATTGATTTGAGGCATTACTTGGTACGATACTGATTTCAACTGATAGCTTGCAGTATGGAAGCAACTTTTACTCGTAATAGATATATAGCTAACTCTCCGGATATACCTATATAGATATAGGGGATACGAATTCTGACCATGTTCCACAAGCGCCGTCGACGTCAGATTTTTTCGACGTACTGGCCCCACCCTGTAGATGCCAGAATATTTCAGACATCGACGTTAGGTGTCATGGGTTCGATACCAGAATGTCCCAAAAATTGTAATTTTCCCATAAGAATACATTGCGTGGATTTTATAAAATTATTTTGAGGCACTTATCGGTAAGATGGTGGAACCAAAATCTTGGAGGTTGAAGCTGAGGTAGTCTTCTATGGTTCTGATGGAAGAAATGTTGCCAAATGACCGTGAGTTCGACGCCAGGTTGGTGCAAAATTCTTCCATACGAAATGCATTGCTGCAATTTTTGAAATTTTTTTTCAATGCCTTACGTATTACCTTGAAAGATAAAACCCAGAACGGTGACAGAGGCGTTTGAAAACATTTTTTCATGAATTTCACCGTTCGTCTAGTGGTTCTTGGTTTGATGAAGATGGTCATTCCGATTTCACCAAGCATTTCAAACGGGGAAAACGGAATCTTATTTTAGGACCTTCCCGATAAGATATTGAATTGAAACTTTGGAACAGGTCAGAATGGCACTTTTCTAATATTAATTTGCTATTTTCTCTCACGGAAGGGTCCTGAGTTCTATGCTAGGCGGCTTTTTGCGGGAATTATTGAAATTTGTTTTGAGGCTGTTCTCGGTGCAATAGAGCAATCAAAATCACATTTCTTGCTGATGAGATCGTCTTCCATAGTTCTTTAGGAAGAAATGTTACCAAATGACCGTGTGTTTGATGCCAGGTGGGTCTGAAATGCTTCCGTAAGAAATGAATTGCTGAAATCTTATACGATTTATTATAAAGTCTTCCCGATAAGCTGGAAAGATAAAACCAGGAATGGTGACAGAGACGTTTGAGAGCATTCTTTCATGAGGTTTGCCATTTCTGCAGTGGTCCTTGGTTCAATGCAAGAGTGTTATTCCGATTCTACCATGGATTTCAAACGGGAATCACGGAATCTTATTTAAGGACCTTCCCGATAAGATACTGAATTGAAACTTTGAAACACGTCAGAGTGCCACTTATATAACATTCCCATGCCATTGTCTCTCTCGAACAGGTCCTGAGTTCGACGCTAGGCGGTCTTATGTGCATTTTTTTGCAAACTGTTTTGAGGCCGTTCTAGGTGCGATAGAGCAATCAAAATTACGGGGTTTGCAGATGAGATGGTAATCTATTATACTAACTGAAGGAATGTTACAAAATGACTGTTAGTTTGATGCCAAGTGGGCGCAAAATTCTCCTGTATAAAATGCATCTCGGGCAATTAAGTCATTTTCTATTAATGCTTATCCGATAACCGGGAATGATAGAATATGGAATGCACATAGAGGCTTTTCATATGTTTCATATACGCTGTTCGCCGTTCCTCTATCGTTTCCTGGTTGGATGCCTGAGAGTCATTTCTATTCTACCATATATTTCAATGGGGGATAGCGTAATCTTATTTTAGGACCTTCCCGATAAGATGTTGATTTGAAATTTTGGAACAAACAGAATGGCACTCATCTAATATTTATATTTTACATGTAGTATTAGAAAAGACACTGCAACATCTACAACGCATAGAAATATATATTTTTTACCTTAGAATTTTTTTTAAACTAGCGGAAGACTTGTATGATATATATATTTTTTTACAAATGAAAAGACGCTTGATGGAATTCATAGATTTTGATGGGTAGAGTGAAACATGATGTTCCTTGGAATGACTCTCTGAATCAACCCCTGAAAAGGAAAGAAGAAAATACTTGATAAGGAATTATTTGATATGTATGTATGTTAGTCAAATTCTATTTTCAATATCTTTCCAGAATACTGCAATACTTTACCTTTATTTGTAAGCAGTGAAATATCCAATTATTTTACCGATTTCCTCTGATCAATCTCTAAGGAATTGATATATAAATATATGCTTGTTTTCATTATACGTTTTTCCTGTAAACCAAATATACATATCATTAGCAGTATACTTTATTCGCCAGAATTAGACATTCTGAAAATGTAGAGCAAATTTCAAATTCATCCTAATATTTGAATAAAACCTGAATCTCTTTATAATATTGACATTTATATTAAATAAAACATGAAGATTCATAGATGATTTTCCTAGTCTTCCCTGAGTGAAGCAAAAATGTCTTAAAAATCTTGAGAAACATCTGCAAAAGTTGTGATGAACTTTTGCAGATTTTTGCTTTTGATAAAATCATGTTATTATTTTACACTTAATTATATTTAATGAGATTCAAGAGCATTTGTCAAGAAAATTAATTCAAGTCAAGATTTACTTATTTAGTAATATTTTATTTTTAAATTAACTAGAGATTCCTACAACATATATGCAACTCAATACTCAAATAATGCCTTGATCAATCATGAATACAACCAGATCACTTTGTGCTCAGCATTAAATACAGTGCCTAATTATGATGAGTCAGGTGCTTTGCATTTGGGCATGGATTAGCAGAATTTTCTTCTCACTCGAATAGTCCTACATATATTGCACAAAAACTGTTGTGTAACTTGTAGTATACTTATTCATAACATTGCCTCAATTTTAATTCTCCTTACGTCTGTTAGATTTAAGCAACAATCACTAAACATTATCACATTGAAGATACTAGCTCAGGCTTGACCTGGTGGTGACATTTAACACAGACAGTTTTAATCCTTCTCTACATCACAAATGGTTGGTTTTACTGCAAATCTGCTTCATCAAATGAAATCACAGGAAACTTAGATAACTTAAATTCAAAACAAAATGGGGAAGGAAGAGGTGAGATGGGGTGTCAGATTGATAGGAGGTGAAAGGAAGTGAATGGAGAGCAAGCAAGGCCAGATTAAAGATATAGCTTAAGGGAAGGAAAGGAAAAAGAAATGGATTTTAAAATTGAGAGAAATTAATTGAGAGGAATGTGGAGTACATGGAAGAGCAGCAAGAGAGGAATGATGGGAGGGATGTAAGTGAGCAATTGCATAATGGCAGGAAGTAAGTATTAAAAGAAGGAAAATATTTAATGAATGAGGAATAAAGAGTATGATTTTATCATACAAAGGGTATGATTTTATCATACCCTTAAATCAAATCAAGAGTTGACAGTAGTTGACATGAGAGCAGAACAAATAGATGTGAACTATTTTCAGATTGTCAGCATGTTCACAAATGGAGAAGAGTGGGAAGAGGATCATGGAGGGAACAAGAGAGGTAGGTTGAGGGGGAGGAAGCTTCTAAGAAATGACATATTAGATGGAAAACAAGCATTAATTAACAATATTCCTAGAAACATTTTTTGTAGTTAACATTTTATCCAGTAAGTCCAATCAGTTCTTTTTTTGGCCAAAACTGTACACAGGCAGGGAAAAATTGAGTCTACTTTGAAAAATATCTTTACCAAACTAAGAGGAAGGATTGTTTGCTCAAAAGCATAAAGTGTTCCTTCCCTCTAGCAGTCAAACCCAAATGATAAAGGTCTCATACAAAGAACAAATAAAAGTTTCTGAATATTTTAGAATTTAAATAATCTTCTAAGGAAACTAACTAGTTAGTAATTATATTCTGAAATTAAATTGTATTTCACCATCAATTCTTTTCTCTATCTTAATCTATTTTCTCTTTTTTTAATCTATCTTCAAAAATTTGATTATAATGTCAAACATTTAAACAGGAAAAGTTTGCAAAAATAAAATTCTGCCATGAATAGAATCCTACCTGAATGCACTATTTGTTGAGTATAATTTCTATCGATTATATTTCAAAATCATAGATACGAATTTCATTTATATTTCCTTGCTATTTAGAATATTATCATCGTAAATCCTAGAACCCTTTAATTAGACCTGCTATCAGTGGTGAGATTCAGCCAGTTAACAGTGGTTTTCATTGACTGGTTCTTAGAATTCCCCTGAGTTTGTCAAACCTGTTCCTAAATCTATCTAATGTAATAATAATAATGATATCACTCTTTAAAACAAGAATATAATTTCAATGTTGGATCATATAATACTTCATTCTCAATTTGTCTTAAATTTCATCTTCATTGTAAAGAAATTTTTAAATTATCATAGATAAATAATCCCATATCTATCTACAACATACTTCAGACTACAGTGCGTGGTTGAATACTTCTTGTGGATAAGAGCCTGTTCCTAAAAATTTTGTTCCCTAACACTGCCTATTATCTACTATGCTGCTGTGTATATATTTATATATTTACTTAGACATCAACAATAGCTCTCTTTAGAAATGTATTCAACTAACTCCAAAAATAATTTACTGAACTCCTTTATAAGGTATGAAATTTGAAACTATAGAGTTAATGAGAGGACCTATTGATCTTTACTGACTATAGAAATGTATAGTTACTTCTTCAAAACTATCCTGGGTTAACTTTGCATGACCCAAATATACATCCATAGTGTCGTGACGACATTGGGGAGCTTCCTGGGAATTAAATCGACACTTGGCAAATGAGTATAACTACGAGGTTTATTCTACCTGCCGTTCCCCTGTCCATGGGTCCTCACTCCCGTTCATGCAGCTGGCGGTGGCTTCGAACCCCGATCCTCCGAGAGCAGTACATGGCGGGGATATCCGATCTGTGGTCTCTGGTGGACCTTGGCCAATGGAAGAAGGCCCAGAGTTTGGAAATTGGTCCCACCTCGACCCTTGCTAGCGGCAATGACCCCCACAAACGTGACTCACCACAACCGGCTCCCGATCAGAACTTAATAGTCCAACTTACCGCCCCGAGCCGGCCAAATCGCAAGGTTTATATATCCTTAATGCGGCCCGGATTTTTCAAGACCATGCCACCGCTAGCTTGGCGTCCCTTCCTATGTCAGGGGGGTAAGACTCCGGATTCAGCAAACAAATTCGTAGTCATCCGCCCTGATTCATTTATGGTGACTAAGGATCGATTGGAGTCATCAAAGCAATCCACACAACATCACCCCACCGGCAAATAAGACCCCGGGGCAAAAGGAACAAGCTAAACCATGGGATACAAACAACTAGAAAAGGAAATACAAAGAAAAAGCATTAAATTTACACAAATCAAAATCATCAATAATAACAAAAAAGAAAAAACAAGAGAAAAACAAACATTTAGAATTTCACTACACTTCAGGGAATAATGGCACATGATTCAGAGTGTATACATTCACACTTGACACTGAACACTGAATTGAGACCCTGAACTTGGGTTAGGACCTGATGACACCATAATACCACTTGCCAGCTCCACCGAACTCCTACGGTTTATGCACCAAAAGAACACTAAAGCACCTTCTTCCTCCTAGCAGCAACTCCTTCCCCGGTGTGGTAGGAAGTCCTTTCTCGTCGATTCGGATGACTTCGTTGATCCAAATGAAGCAATCGTCCTCTTCGCTGTGCCTCTCCTCCTTCAGCGATAGGCTGGATCTCTCATGGGGTTCCCTTAATCGTGTCGCTCCCTGAATTGGTAGGTTGCTGCCCTCCATGGCCTGGGTCTGAGGTCATAACGAGGGGGAAGCGGATTAGGATCACGGGAAGGCATGGGACGAGAGCTATGCAAGCTCTCATGCAAGGTTAGGGGAGGGTCGTCAGATCCTTCCTCCATTAGAATGCCTGGGAAGGCTGGTTCTGGGTCCGGTGGCAGAACGGCGAGGTTTCTTTGGTGACCGGTATTTATTCTCCCGTTCTGAATGTTCTTAATTTCATAGATAACCAGGGCCCTGGTCACATATTCTGTATATTCCCAGGGCCCATATCCTGTATCTAGTCAGTAGCGTAACGACTGGTTTCTGTTTTCACCACACCGATAGTGCGCCATACCGCACCAACTGGATCTAAATTACCCACACAGTTGGTATCACAGATTTATCACAGCTTGTTGGTGGCGATATGGTACCCAGGCCAATGGAGGGGAAGTTTTCCGAACATTTCCGAAGGAGGAGGTCACATGCTTCGTCTCCGCCAACTGCGAGTAAGAGCGATGTAAACACGGCGCATAATCTCTACTGCTAGTATCCATGAAGAAGTAACGTGTTATTTAATGAGGAAGTGCGAAATAAAGCTAATTTAGGAAATGAAATTATATTATATTTTCAGGGTCTAATAACGTAATCAATAGTAGTCTTTTCTCCACATTTATTACATTCTGCATAGCTCAATTCAGCTTTCTGTTATATGTTTTGCGGAACAAATGAGCTAAAGATGTAAAGGTCTAATGTGAAAGGTTTGGAGTGGAAAAGTATTATAGGAGATGTTTGATTGGACAAGCATAGTGGCAGTTGTTTAGAAATCCTTTTTTGAAGTTTTTTCTTCACATTTTGAATGGTGAATACGTGATCTTAAAAGCGCCTTATGATGGTAAAGGGATTATCAATTGTGACATCTGCATGCTTAAGGAGATTTTTCTTCTATAAGATGGTTTTGTGTTATGAAAGAATAAAAAATATTAATGAGAGGAAACCATTTGGTGGATCACATCATTATGGGATGGCAGCAGATGAAAGCTAATAACTTCAATGTGAAACTCATACGAAATACATTGTACGACACAAACTTCCTGCGTTTTCAACAGGACATTTAGTAAGATTTCTGTTAAGTGTTACAGTGATGTTAAATAACATACTGTGTTACAATTATATCAAGCACTGAATGATAATGTAACTACTTTTCAAAATTACACTATTCATGATAAGTGCATGCGCTCACACTATTATTTTCTCATTATTTTTACTACTGGTGTCTTCATATCAATAAGTGTAGTATAGTGTAAGTGTAGCTACTTTCTGCTAAATAAATTTATTTGTGCATATTTGTATCTGCTGTAGAAGTGAAATCCGCCCACGTCTGTATGTACAACTGAATAAAGTAACTTGCATTAGGAGATAGAATCACGGAAAATGACACGTTAGTAAATTGAAAATATTATATATATCATATTATATATTATCATAATTGTCAATTTAAAAAATCCTTATAGCTTTACATATGAGAAAGTAAGAATGCATAAATTCTCGTGACTCAATTTTGACCTCTTCGAATGAAATTATATTTCTAAACGACACTAAATAAACTTAACTACAGGTAGAAGGAGAAAAAAGGAACTCGGCGGCTTTTCATGGCAGATTGATTATTTTGCATTTACGAGCTTTAAATTGGTAAATTTTCCACAGTAAACCAAAATAAGTATGCGGTTGCCAAAGCATTTCGTCTGCTTATCAACTGGCCCTCTGAGTTATCGACAGCTTAAGCCTGTTGGTAAAATTTACTGACTGGGGCTCGCTGGAGTACCGACCGACTACTCATAGAATCTCATTTATAACTCCCTTCAATTTTTTCGACGTCACTACCAACTAGATGGCTACCTTACCGACTGGTTTGGCGTTATAGAATATGGGCCCAGACCCCATTCTCTTAACTACTTCATACGGCCCTATCCACCGCGAAACTAGCTTTCTTGCATGCCCCTGCTTTAAAGCCATGTTCCTTAGTAGAACTAATTGGCCAACTTCTATCGCTATCTCAGTGGCCCCTCTATTGGATTTCTCGTGTTCGGACTCTGTGTTAGCTTTGCTGGATGCGAGAGACTGAGCATGGGCGATTTGAAGCCGTCGTTTCACCACCTGACTGTAAGGCGGTTCTTCTGAATAACATGGGGCAGATGGTGTCAAAACATCGTCTCACGGCATCACAAGTTCCGTTCCATGCATGAGGAACGCCAGACTAAACCCCGTAATTCAGTGGTAACTATTCCTGTAGGAAAATAGAGCAAAGCTCAAGTGGTCATCCCAGTCCCTATGATCCTGCAAGACATAATGAGATATCGTTGCCGCAAACGACTGATGAGCCCTCTCTAGTCTCCCGTTCGCTGCCGGATTATAGGGCGAGGTGTAAATCGTCTGAATCTTTAGAAGACGACGCACGTTCTTCATTAATTGCAAGATAAAATTGGCACCTCGGTTGGTCAATAGGTATTTGGGCACCCCATTCCGGCAGATGATATTCTCGGCAAATACCCTTGCCACCATCTCCGTGGACTGGTCAGGGATGGGGCTTCCGGACACTGGGTGAAGTTGCCCTGACATGTTAGGATATACCGATTCCCCCAGTCCGATGTGGGTAAGGGCCCGACTATATCAAGAGCAAATTTCTCCAGTGGATAGGTCGCTTCTACTACTGGTTGCATAGGTACCACTGGGGCTTTTAACTTCCGTTTTTTACAATCCAGGCACTGTTGCACAGACTCCTTAGTGTCAACATAACACCCTTCCCAGCAGAATTGCCTTTGGATGATTTACAGGGTTTTTTGCAGTCCCAGATGCCCAGCGAGGGTTATCATGGCACCTTTCTAAGATGTGTCATCTCATTGACCTTGGAGCACATATCTTACCCTGCGGTTCAGGTCGATTTATCTTAACCTTGTTTAAAGAATTCCCTGTTGGTCATAAAAATACTGCGGATCATGCTTTTCCGCCAGAATTCGCAGCGCTGCAAGCTCCTGACAGTCTCTTTGTTCCCTAGCAATCCTATCTTTATCCCAAACTGGCACGTACGTCACGGTCGCGTCCTTAATAGAGTTCACCATTGGAGGTATCCTCAAGAGGTCGTCTACATGGGACATGGCTCGCCCTGGTCTATACTGCACATCAAAAGCTTACTCCGAGAGCTCCATTATCCACCGTGCCAGTCGCGGCTTGGGTTCCTTCAACGATAGAAGCCACCTCAATGGCTTGTGGTCGATTCGAAGGGTGACTTCTCGACCAAGAAGATAGACTAAACTTCTCGGTCATTTCCACTACCGCCAGACACTCCAATTCCATAGCGGAGTACGATTTCTCAGCCTTCCTCAATTGTCTGCTGGCGTACGCGACGGGGCGCTCCCCATCCTCGAACTCTTGCGATAGGATTCCTCCAAGGGCGCATTGAGAGGCGTCCGTCCCCAGGATGAAGGGCAAGTTAAGATCTGGAATCCTCAGTATAGGCTGCTCTTCCCCCCAGACGAAGGTCGCGCCTTTTTAAAATAGCTTGGTTAGCGAACTCCCTATCTCCGCGAACATCGGAATGAACTTTCGGTAATACCCTACTAACCCTAAGAAGGACTGTAAGGTGGGGACGTTCGTCGGCACAGGAAAATTCTCAATTGTGCTTACATTGGAAGGAAAAGGAGAGACACGGTTGTTGGTAAAACTCTTTGCGAGATGACTCCAAAACCGTCAAGGTTTGAGATAAGGCATATCTCAAACCTTGACGTTTGGAGTCATCTCGCAAAGAGTTTTGTGCTTAAATTGTCTTCGTCAGGCTCTAATCCATTAGCAGAGACGACGTGGCCTAGGAACTTCACACGGCTGCGGAAAAATCTACATTTCTGAGGCTTGAGCATCAAATTTGTGTGTCTGAGAAACACCTCCCGTATACCCTCTAGGTGCTCTTCACAGGTTCTATCATATCGAAGGACGTCATCTAAATAACATACGCATCCCTTATTCAGCATTCCTTCTAAAACTTTACTCATTAATCTCATGAAAGTGGACGGTGCGTTAACCAGCCCGAAGCTCATCCGGTTGCATTCATAGTGGCCGTCAGGAGTGCTAAATGCCGTTAACTCCCTGCTCTGCTGATCCATTTCCACCTGCCAGTATCCGTTACAGATATTTAAAGTGTAAAAAAAGCGAGCACCCTTGCACCTCACGTGAAAAATCAAAAAGTTTTAGGCGACGGGTAAATTATACTGCACGACGAAATTTTTAAAGTAACGTTCTAATTAAATAATTTTTTTACTAAGATGTGGTTACTCGAAAATTAATCTCATGTGACTTTTATGCATCCAGATGATACAATGAGCAATTGAAGAAAAATTAGCCTTTTATGTTGGATTTTAAGAATGTAACGGCAGTTTCAAAAATGTTGGACGGCGAAACACTTAGCAATAGCAGGAACAACAAAGTTTAAAGCGAAAATTGAATGAACTCAATTCAAATGATCCGTCGAACATTTACGAAGCTAGTGAAGTAGTAATCTGGCTGAAAAATCAGCATTATAAGTTGGATTGTAAGAAAATAATGGCAGTGGATGACACGGCTGCTACACGGCGATGTACGGCAAAAACCGTTGTGTGTGAAAGGGGTCTAAGGCCAGCGAAAACGGTGGTTTTTTTTAATTTTTCTCTCCATTAAAATCTAAATTGAGCCATCGCTCGCTTGAGGAGATGCACTTCCATCTCGGGAAGCTAGGACCTCTCGTCGGGTGTCGCCGCCACTCCAAGGATTCCCACCTTCGACAACTGACGGTGCGACTCGGTCATCGCTCCTCCTCTCCGGCATACCCATATTCCTTGCACAGGAGGGAACTGCGGGCCGCTCTTCCACATTGCCATTGTATTCGGGCATCTCACGTTCGGCGCCCCCTTTCTCTTCCTGGCTTCTCCATTCCTCAACTTCCGCTGGACCATCGCTAACCGGCGGATTCCGGTTGGTACCTATAAGAACTAGGCAAGGGTCTTCGTCGCCCGAAATATTCGCACACTTGGCAACCAACGGCACGCCGCGAACCTCTGTCTCCTTTACTGACTTTACCCTATTCCTTGAGCCAGAAGGAGCTATGTTCCGCTCTCTCTTGTCGTCATTGCCCTCAATAAATTTATTTTCAGCGGCCCTATCCTTGCCTCGCGAATTCTTAAGTGCTACCCTACCCTCAGAGAACGTTGGATGCGCGACGAGCCTCTCTTCGTCGACGCCCCCTTCTCCCGAGATACCGAAGGATACGCGACGAGACCCTCGACGTCGTCAGCGCCCCGCGGATTCCCGCGATCGAAGGTCCGTTCCTCCCTCTTCGTCGACGCCCCCTTATCCTTATCTTCGAAGGCGCCATAATTTTCTCCGTCCAAAAATGGGTTCAAAGCCTGGGTGGATAATTCGTCCTCAATCTCATAATGAAAGGCGCCATCGTATCCACAATCATCCCAAAAAGGGTTTAAATCCCGGGAAGCCCTTTGTTTTCTCTCTCGATCAAATTCGTCGGAACTATCATTGCCCTTAACTCTACTTGTAAATGACTCCCAGCTTCCACTATCAGGGATTACAACTTGCGATTCGATAGCAGAAGTTCTCTTTGTTTCCTCCGTTATTGGCGTCGGGAAGTCGTCCTCCTCCAATGAGCCTACGCCGACAACTGTACTTCTCACATTATACGGTATTAGCTTCACGGGGTCCTGATCTCTATTCCTCATAACCCCTTCTTCTATTGACAATAAACTTCCGTATTTCTGCATGAAGTCCAACCCCATAATACCATTAAAATTACTCGTCCCAAGATCTATTACCAAGGTATCATGGGAATGTAATTTACCGTTTATTACATATGGAACGTTGCATTGTCCTAGAATTGGTAGGTAATGACCAGAGGCTCTCTTCACTGGAAATGCGCATGCTGTTAACTCCAATTTATCAAAGGGAAATATCTTCTTATGCATTATCGTGAAGGCGGCTCCGGTATCCACTAAAAATCTACGGACATTTCCGAAGATTTCAACGCCAACCGTAAGACCGGCAGGTATTACGACCAAAGCTAATTCTTCCCCGACCGGAGGGCCGGGGACGCCACGTTTCCCGCTGCGCTGGGCGTCCTCTTATCTGGGCAGTCTCGAGGTTGGTGACCCGATTGTTTACAGACTCCACACAAAAGCATAGGGCAGTGGTTAGAGAAATGACTGGCCTCCCCACAGGAAAAACAATTTTGCGATCTCTTTCGGCCGCGTGTCCTAATCTTCCGCATAACTGGCATTTCAGGGCGTTAGAAGCTGCGTATTCTCCATCCCTTCTCGGAGATACACAAATGGGTGCGTGGACTTGTGAAACAGGCTCCTTCAAGAGATCCCGCGGATCAAAATCTCGTAGAAATGGATTCCGCGACGCTACGTTTTGCTGAAGTTCGATTCGTCTTGAGGGCGGTTCCTGTTGTAATCTCCGTTCTCCATGATTAATGTTATAAAAGGGATACTGTGGAAGCCAGCTCTGATCTAAGGGAAGCGAATTTACTTCTGCCCTTCTCCGCGCAAAATTCCTTGCGTTTGCTTCCTCCTCCATGGCAAATTCTTCGGCCTCTAGCAACGTCTTCGGGCCTCTCACTATCACGAAGCGAGCGATGTCTTCCTGCAAACCCGAAAGAAATTGCGCCAGGAGGCGATTCTCAATTAATAACCTCGCATCTACCATATTAGCGCCCTTCATCGTTTCCAACAATTGCTTCGCGATTTTTCTAAGCCTGATTGCATACGAAGATACTGCCTCAAGGTGTTGCTGCATGCAATTCGCAAACATGCGTTCCAATGCTGATGGGGAAATCTTGAGGGTGAATCGGCGTCGGAGGCGTGAAGCGAAAATCTCATAGGATTCGAGAACGTGGGGATTAGCAGTTACGTAGTCGGCGGCGGCACCACTCAACCGCAGGTGCGCGATGCAAATGGTTTGGCTCTCACTCCATGCTGAAAGATGACTAACTATTTTAACCTTCTCCAAAAACTGCCCCACGGTCACTTCGTATTCCCCGTTGAAGTTAGGAATTAGATGGACGTGATTCCCTATCGCAGCCGGAGGCATTGTTCGCGTGATCTCGATTATTATCTCTATTATCACTTAACCACCCGCCCTGTTCCAAAGCTTGATAAAGGATTAAGGGATCGACAAAAGAGGCTTTGAGGCTGAAAAAATGGATTCCAACAGCTGGGTGTGGTTGAAGAAAACTGCTCCATGATTATTTAGATTGCAACGCGACACGTAATTACCTGATACCTAACGTCGGATTATTCTACGGGCGATTTTCTCTAATTACACAAGGAAAACTCAAGCAGCCCATCACTAACAAGATTAATTCCTTAATTCTATCAAACTCGTTTCCCTAAAATCACAGTTCTACGTTAAACTTTCACTTAAACCACTTTCAAAAATTACAGAAGCCAACACTAACGTGATGGCGGCATGCACGCCGAATCGCTTTCACGACGAGGCGGCATCACCCCACACCAAAATAATGTCGCGACGATATTGGGGAGCTTCGTGGGAATTAAATCGACACTTGGCAAATGAGTATAACTACGAGGTTTATTCTACCTGCCGTTTCCCTGATCTGTGATCTATGGTGGACCTTGGCCAACGGAAGAAGGCCCAGAGTTCGGATATTGGTCCCGACGTGCCACCTCGACCCTCGCTAGCGGCGACGACCCCTACAAACGCAACTCACCACAACCGGCTCCCGATCAGAACTTAACAGTCCAACTTACCGCCCCGAGCCGGCCAAATCGCGAGGTTTATATATCCTTATTGCGTCCCGGATTTTTCAAGACCATGCCACCGCTAGCTTGGCGTCTCTTCCTACGTCAGGGCGGTATGACTCCGGGTTCAGCAAACAAATTCGTAGTCATCCGCCCTGATTCACTTAAGGATCGATCGGAGTCATCGAAGCCATCCACACAACAATAGGAAACCTATGCCAAGTTTGTTTTTCATCTCTTGCAGGCTCATTTCTTTTTCAAAATTAAATTAGAAATAATTATCCCAAAAATCAAAGCATGATTCAAAAGATAAAAATTGAATAAAATTCTTATTTTGACCATGAAATAATATTTTTGATTTGAAATTGTGAGAATGGTGATAAAATATACAAGAATCATGTGAAATTTAATGGTTATAAACAACTCATCCCCTTAATTACAATGGCAATTGTAAACAGCAATACTCATTCAGAAGATTACCTCATAATTTACGACCATATAGAATCAATATTAAGAAGAATATCGTCCCTTTGAAGAGAAGGCTATCTGATTCAAGCATTTGAAAATGCTATCAGAAAATTGCAGTAGCAAACTTACAACCAAATGGAATTAATTGTTTTATAATCAGCAAGATTTTCAATTGGATAATTAAATCTTGCCATGTCACAATAAACGAGGTAAGTAATCATGAAAATATTTATCAGTAGAGAGGATGAAAAGGAAAATTATTTGGGGAAGTTGGGAAATAGATTTTTTTATCAAACATGAGGCAAAAAAGAAAGTATTTGCTTATGATAATTTTTCAGTGTAGATTATTAATGATTTTTCTAATATTTCTCACTTATAATTTTATTACAATTGGTTTTATAAAAATCAGTGGTCAGAATCGGTTTTGTATCAAATTATTATAGAATTAAAATTCAATTTATGTTAAGTTCTGTCATTATTGATGGGGAAAATTTCTTAAACACAATTTCGATACTCTTGCTCAATATATTATTTTTAAATATGAATAGAAAATTCCAACCCAGAAGGAATCAAAGTTGGGAAGATGATAGTTTCTTAATTTCATTAATCAACTAATGTTTGGCTCAAGCTGAAAATATATTAAAGTTTATTGAATGTTGATTACATGATTTTGATTGGAAAGAGTTAATTTCATATATTTTATTTAAAAGGCATTTTGTTGGAAATTTATCCAAACCTGTTTATGATTGAGATCTTAATATAGTAAATAAGAAATGTACGGTTTCTATAACTTACAATGTACGCTTTATGTCTCATAGGAATCAGATGTATGTACACAACAGTGAATGTACATACATGCTGAAATAATTTAGTAATTTCATCATTCTGGACAGAGCAATATGCTAGCCCCCCCTCACTAAACTTGGATACTCAAATGTATAAATGTATTCCTTTCTTTCTCACATGTTTCTCCTTCACAGTATTAAATTAATCAGCACAATACAATTGCTTAATTTCCATAGGAGGTAACAAGTTATTTTAAAATATATCAATCTCATATAAACAACTATGAATTACAAATATTAGTTATAAGAGAGATTATCGACTTTCTCTAAGTGGTTTCTCTGAGCATATAGGTTTTTGAATAAAATTCTTAAGGTTCCAATTATTCAATAAAAAGCTGTCAAAGAGAAGTAGGAGAGGGTTTAGTTTTAAAATATGAAAAGATGAGAAATTCATGCAAATAATTATTACACAGCATTTCATGTAGAGCATGATACTAATATGTACAACAGTTTATGGAGAGAGACAATTGAGGAAATATACCTGATGACACTTTTTACCTTGGTGCAAGCTTTTCTTTATTTCAATTTTCTCCTCATTCTTTTTCATACAAATTGAACCTTTGTCTAATGCTCCACTTTCAATTTCTTTAGGTACCACTTTCTATTTAAGTTAAAATTTACTGGTTTATGGAGTTATAAATATTTTGGAATATCTTTTTCTATATCTGATGTTTTCATGCTTCTAAAGAAATTCTATTCAATCAAAGAAAATTATTTGCTCATTGTAAAAGATTCCTCTGTAAGTGTTCAATAATACATAAATAATTGGAATTCATGCCATATTTATGTGAAAGAATACACCTTCAAATGTGATCAAATTGTGGTATGAAATACAGTACACTATGACTGCTCAGTTGACCTAATATATATAAAGTGTTCTACCATTCGGTAGGTTCATGTGCCCCCACATTCCCTATTTAATTCCCTTTCCTTCAATTCCCAGTAACTTATCCCACCCCTTAATTCATCTAACAACTTCTGTCTTTGTCTTCCCTTCTGTCTTTTCCCTAGCATTCTTCCCTCGATCACTTTCTTCAACAATCCCTCTCCTCTCAATATTTGACCCACCCATTTCTTTTGTCTATTTTTAATTACTTCAATCATTACTCTTTTCTCCCCAACCATCTCTAGAACCTCCTTGTTCGTTTTTCTATCGACCCAACTTACTTTCTCCATTCTACGCCATACCCACATCTCAAAAGCATCCAACCTCACACCCGTAAAACATTACACTCCACACCAAGGATTTTAGCAATCTCTTCCTGATTCCTTTATCAAGTCCCTTTGTCATCAGTTTCCTTTGCTTAATGAATGCTTCTTTCGCTATCCTTTTTCTAATTTCTGTCGAACATCTTCCATCCTTAGAAAGAAAGACTGCCCAAGTATGAAAACTGATTTACTTGTTCTAGTTTTTCCCCATCCACCCTTATCCTTAACTTAGCTTTCTTTCCCTTTGAAAACCTCATAATTTTATTCTTTCTTACATTGACTTTCATCCCAAATTCCTTTGCTTTATCGTTTAGTGCATTTACTAGGATTTGCAAACCCCTTTCAGAATCGCACACTATAGCTTTATCGTCTGCATATCTTACTGACTTTACTACTTCTCCAACAATCTTTATTCCCTTATCTATTTCATCCCAAGCTTCTTTGATAATTTCTTCTGCATATATGTTAAAAAAAGATGGTGATAAAGGACAACCTTGTCTTACACCCCTCCCTAACTCTGCCCATTCCGATTTTCCAATAGCAACTCTTACTCGTGCGGTCTGATTTAAATACAAATTTTGCACTATGCCTATCTTTCCAATCCAACCCAATTTTCTTAAGTATCACCATCAATTTTGGCCATTGAACTCTATCGAAGGCCTTTTCAAAATCAACAAAACATACACAAACATCCCTTTTAAATTCTAAGCTTCGTTGTATGGGAACCCTCATAACCCAAATTGCATCCCTCGTCCCTTTCCTTCTCTGAAAACAGAACTGGTCATTTCCTATGTGTTCCTTAGTTTTCCCCTCGATCCTTCTATTCAAGACCCTTAGAAAAACTTTTACCGCATGAGATATTAAGCTAATTGTGCGGTAGTCCCGGCATTCTAAGGCATTATTCTTTTTCTGTAATGGAATCAGGATAGACTTGGTAAAATCCTCTGGCCACTTTCCTTCATCGTAAATTTTCCTACATAAATCAGAGAATTGCTTTTTACCCTTTCCCCCCCAGATTCTTAAGAAACTCTACGGGGATCTCGTCCACACCCGTTGATTTCTTCCCTTTCATGTCCCGCAGTGCTCTATCAAGTTCACTATCTAATATGCTCAGTCCAACATCGTCTTCCTCTACTTCTTGTATACTATCTATCTTTATGTGGGTAAGCTTCATGTCTTTCGAACACAATTCTTCCACATACTCTTTCCATCTTCCCCTTATGCCAGCTGGCTCCCTTAAGACATTTCCCTTGTTGTCCCTAATAGTGGCCATTTTATTACTAATTTTATTCCCAGTTAATTGTTTTACTTTTCTATATAATAGGTCGACCCTCCCACTTTCAGCCATCCTCTCTATTTCGTTACACTGACCCTGCCACCACAATTTCCTTCCTTTATTTGTTTCCCTCCTCAGTTTGTTGTTTAGGGCCCTGTACATTCTACGCCCGTGTTCTGTGTTAACACTTTTTCATTTCCTTCTTTCCTCCATTTTATTTATCATTTCTACCGCTACCCATGGTTTCCTAATTATGCTTTATGTGACCCTCCCGATGGTTCTTTGGGCACTATCTTTAATGCAAGTTTTGATCATTTCCCATCCTTCGTCTACTGTGAGTTCCCTTTCCTTATCTTCTAGAGCCCAGTTGACTGACTCTTGAAACTCTTTAGCTTTCCTACCCCTGAGGGCTCCTACATTCCATTTGGGTGCGGTTTTTGCCCTATAAATCTTTTTAAATCTAAGCTCGGTTTTCATCATTACTAAATTATGATCTGATTGTGAGTTTACATCAGCACCAGTATAACTTTGCGAATTTTCCTTTTAATTAGCTTCCTTACCAAAATATAGTCGATTTGGTACCTATCCATGTCCCCCTGCCTTTTCCATGTGTACCTCCTCCTTTTATGGTGTTGAAAGAGAGTGTTGGTGATACAGAGGTTATTCCTTCTGCAAAAATCTACCAGTTTTTGTCCTTTGTCATTTCTTTTTCCTAGTCCGAACTCTCCCACTTCGTCCCCATCTTTGCCCTGCCCTACCACAGCATTCCAGTCCCCCATTACAATAAGGTTTTTGTTGCCTTTTACCCTTTCAAGAACCTTTTCTATTTGTTCATAAACTAAATCTACTTCATTCTCAGTGTAATTGCTAGTAGGGAGGTACACTAGCACTATCACAGTGTATACTGGTTCAGCCTTAATTTCTACGGACATTACTTGGTTGCTTATCAGTTCGGTGGCTATCACGGCAACGTCTAATCCTCTATATAAAACATCCTTTTTTGGTGACTGGAGCTTTTCTCCCTTCTTGCTCCATCAATACATATAAATGACTGACCAGTTGAAAGAAAAGTTTCCCAGTTCCTGCGGCAATTAGTCAGACCAAAGAAAAATGTACTGTTTGGTAAAAAACTTGAGTTAATATTTCAATCATCGTCGATCATCGTTAATTGTCCTGGGAGTAAAGATACCCGAGTTACTGTATATACTAAGTATTATTGCTAAATTAGTTATGTTTATATATAGCTTTCATTATTCAGGCAAAAATATTTATTTTCGGTCTTAAATTATCGGAACAGATTTAGGAAGTAATCTATTGGTAGCAAAACGACAACCACAGGCCCATTGCCAAATATGAAAGTTTGTGTCGCATAAGTATCGTGTGGTATGCTTGAAAAAAGTTCCATTGTTGTAATTTAAGATTACCATATTAATAAATTGGATTTGGGGTATCATGATTAGATTTTGGAGTATTCATAGAAAAACATTGAGATTTCAACAATGAGTCAATCAACTACCCTACACCGATAAAAATAATTCGATCATAAAGTTTTCTTTCTAAGTATTCAAATTAATTTTGGTGAAATTTTTGTCTATTTCGTCTAAATTTTATATATACCTAAACCTGATATCAAATGATTTTTAGCATTTATATTTTACTCACAGAATAATTAATATAGACAATGGACAGACACATAACTGCCTGTGTAAAATGAAGAGGAATTTAGAATACAGAGTTTATGTAGAGCTGGCAGTGATATTTTGTATTTTTGTCTAAATTCATTATGTGATATATACATCGAGTTAATTGAGGTATTAGTTATAGGATAAGATACATATATCGTTATAGCAATGACGTGTACTATTCGTTACTGTATTGCTATGGAAAATTTCAATTTAAAAACATTCTATAACATTTATATTCTCACGCTCTCTAATATATTAGGGATTTTTCATATTAGTTTCACATGGCAAGGAATTCGAAAAAACTAGGCTGAATTTTTCCACACAGTTTCGTAGATATCAATGCGAACGAGGTATATCAAACCGGACACAGGTATGGAATATGAAGGCAGGATTTTTAGGAATGTTTGAGATTTTGCGTATTCGTTTGGTGATTATTTTGAGTGTTTATTGAAATTTGGGTATTTGGGTGGGGAAATTGAGTGTCAGTGTTCATCTGCGAAATTTTCGCACGGGCAACTAGTTTTAAACTATTTACTATATAGATGAACATATTATTTACAAATTGTATATTGCTGATTTTCGATTTTGAATGTTTATTGGTCCTTTCTATATAGTGTTATGTCGGGTCTCCTTCCCCATATATTTAATATTTGGGATTTAAAAATACTCCAACAGCTGAGGTCGATGCGCGCGTGAGCCCCCACCGGAATCGAACCCGGAAATCTTCCACCGAAGTCATCCACGTAGGCTGCTTGACTACCGGGGGCCCCTTTTTATTTTTATTTCTTTCCCATATATTCGTACGAAAGTCGAGTCAAAAATCACCTTTGTAGTTGGATAATGTCGTATTTCGGGATACAACAGCATCGTCAGATAATTAAAAAGCACACATCGTTTCGCCAACACTACCGTTGGCTTCTTCACCTGAAAAAAAAAAAAAAAAAAAAAAAAAAAAATATATATATATATATATATATATATATAAATTCCCCCCCCCTTTCACTCCAAGTCCTGTCCTTTCACCTTGCGCCGTGAGCTGGTGGTTGTTCTCAATAGTCGTTTCCATGTGGTGGACAATGGATAGCCGTCCTCACGATTAAAGTTGTTTTTGCTATTTTTATCGACTCCCGTATGATTCTGTGAAAATATATAGGTTCTTTGCAGATGACCTTGGTATTTTCTAAGTCAATATCATGGCCTAGCTCCGACCACGCGTGATCTGCTATCGCTGATAGTTTTCAGTCTTTGTTTTTCACCGCTCTGCGGTGTTCTTTCATCCTGCAAGTGACAGAACGTCCCGTTTGACCAATGTAGGATTTACCACACTTGCAGTCCATCTTATTAGACACCTTCGAATGCAGTGGAAGGTAGCTTATCTTTCACGCTCGGAAAACATTCTCGAATTTTCTTTACGATCTTAAATCTTGTTTTCACATTGAATTTCTCCAATATTCTCGTGATTTTTTCCGTAGTCCCGCGGACGTATGGGATGCATGCATAGGCCGCTGGGCGTTCCATCTTTTCGTCGCTCTCAATTTTCCTTTTTCTCCTCGCCTTGTGAATATTATTTATTCCATATTTAAAGAATTCATAAGATGACGTTCTTCAGAAATGATAGACTCAACGTCTGATATGGTTGCGGATCGGTGAAATAAGGCTTTTATCACGGCACTTTTTTGTTGGGGATGATGATGGGAGTCCGCGTTGAGATACAAGTCCGTGTGGGTGATTTTTCTGTAAACAGAATGTCCTAAGCTCCCGTCTGTTTTTCTTGTTCTAAAATGTCAAGAAAGGGAATACGCCCATCTTTTTCACATTCCATGGTGAATTGAATGGCTGGCTTTTTTTAATTATCCAACGACGCTGTTGTATCCCGAAAGATGACATTATCCAATGGAAATTCACAGCGAAAGCCTTAGAGCCAAAATCACCTTTGTAGTCAAGACTTGTTGCTTATACTTATCCATGTAGATGTAGATACTCGCTAAAGTACATCATTTTTTAAATTTTTATCAAAATTCGTGTAATTTTAAATAGAATACGATATTGCTAGATCAAAGTAACAATCTTAAATATCCTTTCTTTTGGTAGTTAACTCGATTCCGTAGGACTATTATATCCGATTTCCTTGTGCTAAAGAAAATAAGCCTGCTATCGATTTTAAGCTTTTCATACATTTCTTATGAGAGCATTTTTGAGTCTTCTATAGTTAAAGCAAGAAAATGTTTGGTAAAAAAATATTGATAATTGTTAGGTCATTGGGCCTCTAATGAATACTTGAATTTCATAATTCTATTTGAATTTCTAATTCTCGTCGGTAAGTACGGGAAATTAAAGTTAAAAAATTTCTTCCGTGTATTTCTTAAGGGAGCTACTGACATACATAAAATTACACACAATGGTGATTAAAATCTAATATATAACTGAACTGGTGATGTTGGTTGATTGAATAAGTCAAAAATTAATTAATGAGGCAAGATAATTTTAAAATTAAACACGCGATAGTCTAAAGTAATTTCAGTAAAATATTAGACTGATTCCATCAACTAACAAGAAACAACAGTCGCCGTTCGCTAATTATTTGATACAATGATGAAACGCCAAATTTATCCATTCTACTCTGGGCCCATGTTCTGTAACGCCAAACCAATCGGTAAGGTGGCCATCTAGTTGGTAGTGACGTCAAAAAAACTGAAGGGAGTTATCCATGCGATTCTGTAAGCAGCCGATCGGTGCTCCGGCGAGCCCCAGTCAGTAAATTCTACCGACAGGCTTAAGCTGTCGGTAACGCAGAGGGCCAGTCGATAAGCAACCAAATACTTTGGCAACCGCAAACTTATTTCGGTTTACTGTGGAAAATTCACCAATTTAAAGCTCGTAAATGCAAAATAATCAATCTGCTATGAAAGGAACGCAGTACAGGCAGTGATAATATGGTTTATGGATAATGGTTCAGTTACACTTTTAGATATACACATGGTTGATCATGCATTAAAGTGTTAGAGATTTATAAAAAACACGAGTAATTATAATTAATCTGTTTAACAAGAACTAGATAAAAATATTCTAAGATATAAGATTGAGTTGAATTTTTGAGGTTCTTATCAACAAAATCGTCCTCTTGAACCACACATGAATGGTATGACCTTTAATCATAACTTTCCTTCTTTTTCACTATTAGATGTATTCTTTTAAATTTTAACTTTTCCTCTATTATTAAACGATAAAAACCATGCTTCTAGAAAGAAGTAGATTTTTCCCGGTGAACTTTATACACCATGCTTCTACTTTTGAGGTATTTGCTATCTCTTTATGGTAACGAAACTTTTCCCAATTCAGTTTTTAGGCTTTCTAAGTATGACTGAAATTTTCTTTTCATGTCAAAATCAGAATGGCATTACACTGAATAAGGAAACCCTTTCGCGATTTTCATTCTCTTCATTTTCAGTAAAATTTCAGATCCACTTCATCACACGGTTTTTTATAGTTGCCACTATTTCTAACTTATTTTTAGACTCGTAAAAAATATAGACGATCAATTAAGGAAACCAATTCGAATATCACAATGGAATGACCGAGGAACACCTTTAAGACATCTTTCAAATCCTGAACTAGTGGAAGGAAGGATAGAAGTCGATAGGTAATACTTCTACGAGAAATGCATGGAATCCATGATAAGATTAACCTCAGCAAACTCAAAATTGAATGGATTGCTCTCATTAAAATCTAATTAATTTCGACCGATAACCGAAATAAGAGGTGAAAATAACTAAAGAAGCTGAATTAATTATTAGTAAAAGAAGATGCATCGAAGTACATGAAGTAACAACTGCCTGTGCTCTAAAATAACATTATCTGTAACGGCATTTGAATACATTTATAGAGATCGATGTTTATCGCCAAGGTAAATGAAAAGAAAGAAAATTTTTCTCTCAAGCGGAGAAAATAGCTCGACTGATATAAAGATAAAAATTTTAAGTAGACATTTACGTGCGTTCGATACCATGCTTTACGCGAAAAAAATATTGGCTGATGATACCTAAATGAAATACGGAACTTATGAAACTATTTAAGACGATACGATTCAGTGATGCTTGACATTCAGGGAATTCTTACAATATAAAGACAACTGTAAGGTACGTACCCAGCCTCTGAGAAAGACACCTCTGTCAGCCTTCTGTAGCTCAACCTTCCCTCGATTTAAAATATCACCAATCAGCGTAGAAGAGAATTGTCCAAAACAGAGAGTAAATGATGCAGTGAATACTGCCACTTTCGTTTACAGGTGAAGTTTACTAATACGAGGACACTATAAAGGAAATAAGACGATGTAAACTCCAAGAGTAATATAAAATTATAAATTTAGATAGTAATAGTAATTACTGAGAGTTTACTGTGAGATAATAGAAAGAGAGATATTGTAAAAATAGATCTTTGTGACTTTTCAAATGATCTTACCTTGCCTAGGTATCCAACGTTGTAGGTCTCCGCAGAGAAAGATCTGCACAGCTCTGAAGCACAAACTGAAATGATCTAGTTCTAGAGAAGTGACCAATTTGCGCCAAAATTGGCATCCTTGCTTGACCATCATTCTATTGTAAAGTAATAAAGAGGTAAAGACTTTAGGGAGGGAAACGGCGGGATATGGTTTCTGGAATTTTCAAGAAATTCCATAGAAGCCGTTGCGGTGCCCCAATTAAGTACGTGGACAAATATGACTGGGAGACTACAGGTACAGGTGCGAGTTCATAATTCACGTATATATTGCATGTTGATAAAAATTAATCGTTTCGCTAGAATTTTTCTGAATATTTCATCCACAGATTTACTCTAATATTTGAAATAACAATCATGATTGACGACTTAATTTTTCAATAACCTCTCTAACACATAATAACTCATACATAACACTGAAAATGATAAGAATATTTCGACAAAGCTCTTGGAAATTATGATTGTCATTAAATTCAAATTCCTCCAAAGTGGAATAATCTACGATCCAACAAAAATAACAACTAGAATTATTCTTATAAAACATGAATTCTCAGTTTAACGATTTCTTCTCCAAAACATTATGAGAGATGTTACATTTCCTATATTCTTTTTTTCAAGCAAAGGCCTGACAAAAGTGAATATCAGACTTAGTAAATCCCTTTCTGTAAAGTTTCGGCTCTTGAGGCTTTTAATACTACAGATGTCTTCGATACATAGGATACTGGAGGTGGTCCCACAAGAAAATGGGAAGCTTTAAGTATCCTACAAGAAAGCAACTTAAGGAAAACTTTTTCTATGTCTCAGAGCTGTGGTTCGTCATATTTTCTAAGTCTTCCGTTGAACCCATTGGGCTGTGACGATTTTGTCTCGGGTGTTCGGGTTTGCAAACTATGCGTGCCAACTTCCAGCGATCAGCTGGTTTGGTACGTGGCGCGTGCCATCCTCCCCTCCTTTCCGCATATTTGAGGAAGAAAGAAAATATTTCGGGCAATCTTTATCGGTCCTCAATCCAGCAACGACTTTATCATTTTCGAAAGGAAAGTTTGACCAGGCATTGAGAGTAGATTCTCCTGAGGTCAACTTCTATTACATTAGTACGTATTCCGTTTGAAAGGGAAGCAAAAGAGAAGTATGATATAACTGGGAATCTATTTGCTGGATAGATGCTTTACCAAGAGAGCTACCTCAGCAGAATAACATTTACTAACAATACTAACATAATGCCTTTCTTACTAATGCCATATCGACATTATTTTTAATCTTTCAGTCACTTCTTTCCTTTGATAACATACTATTTTTCGTCATATTTTAATTAAAGCTTTTCTAAAGGCCCTAACTTCCATGTTTTAAGAAGTATAACAGTAATCAGAAAACTTTTATTGAATAACCTAGAATTTGCAAGTAAATGCATCATCCTTATACTTCTCAGTTAATGGTATTTTTATTTGCAACTACATTTCTGCTTCCCTTTGTAAACTGCATTTTGGATTCCAAGCCAATTAGGGAGCTGCTTCCTGAGCATTAAGCTGAATTGGAGGAGGAAAAGTAAGTCATGGATGAAGAAATTATAGTGAATAATTTTGTTCTGAGCAATCTCTTCTCACTCTCTTTCTTGTGCATTTCCACAATTGGTTCACCTTTTCTTAATTTATCTTACAATATAAAGTAAAACCTGGTTTAGACACTTTTTAATTGACTAGGCAAAAACCTCGTCTTAAGATAGGATCACAAGTGGCTTGTGTGATACTGTTTGCCCTACATAACATTCTTGAAGAATGATTTGCTTCTCCCACAAAGAGAGCATCTAAGTTACTTTCACTAAGGTCATTTTTCACTCTACATTGAAAAAAAATTTACCAGACAGACAATTAAAGAATGATATGATAACAAATTTCTTAATAGCAGTGGTTAGAGTACAGTTACAGAGTACAATCTCTTCAAGACTAAGCTCCACAAAGCACTCCTTTGCTGGTATTTCAATACATTCATGTTTCAAGATTGTGATGAAAGGAAACACCTCCACTTTTTAATGTAACATTCTCTATATAAGTAGAGCACTGCATTCCTTGTCTTATGTCAAATTTAATGCAACGAATGGGGTCAACTATTGTATCCTTCGCTCAAATGTATCAATAGTAATGAAAATAAACTAAATACATAGTAGATTATCCATATGCATGTGTGATTTCATTAATGACTGAGGATGTAAAATAAAACTTTTTAAGCATGGGATTTTTGCTAGAGGGATGTTCCCCAGACCTCGGTTATTTCTAAGAAATCCTAAGGTTGCCTTGGCAAGAGACTGAATATGTCTCAACATCATAAATAGGAGACCGAGGGGAAATTACTCGGAAGGTTTCAATTTGGACAGTGTCAAGAAAGTGGACTAAGAAAGACTATTGTGGAACCTGGAAATCACTATTTGTATTTTTATAAACTGTGTAAAATCTGCTTAAATCTTGTTATGTAACCCTGCTATTCCCTCATGAGGAATACCAAAATCAGGCTGCAAATACGAATTTTACGTTTATGTGCAATAGGGTAATACTTTAGTACAAAGTAAAATGACTAGGACTGAATAAATATAGCATGAAACATAATGAGAGAATACAATTAGTGGAGGAGACAGTCATGAGGTCATATGAAGTAAATTACGTATTCAAGATTTGAGTTTCTTTTTAAAAACTTTCATCATTGAATGAGAGACTCTTCAGGTAAAGCATTTCATTCCTTAATATCCCTGATAACAGATGAGTATCTGGATACATCTGTTTTCTGCTTGCATTTCTCAATTTTTTAAATATGATCTCCACATCAAATATAAGTGGCAATTTTAAACCTAGCATACAGTTTATCCCAGCCTTCGTTACCATTCCAAGATCTCAAGTAAACTAAATGATTTCCTTCTCTAATTTAGCTACTCCCAATCCAACTAGCATTTTTACAAGCAATTTCAGCTTTCTTCTGATTGCAGGCTAAAGACCTAGCAACCATCCTTTGTACACTATCAAGTTTCTTTAACCCACTGGGAGCAGAGGCTGCCATTTGGTGCCAATGGTACCCAGGAGCTGAGGGCGGCCTCCACTTTAAGGGATTACTTGCTTTCCTCTTCTGCCACAGACTTCTTTGAGAGAGCTAATATTTTGCATAGCTTTTAAGTACAGTTTGTGCTACTAGAAAACAGAATAATTATATTCCATTTCTGACTAAAGTATTAAAATTGCTAGCCGATCTCAACCGGTTAAAGCCCTTTTCATAGAACCCCAAACTTTGTGTATATTTTACAGTCAGCCTGATCAATACTAATAGTTAAAATAAAGCAAATAAGGAGAAACATGACTATTTAAGTGAAAAGTTCTTTCATTGATAACTTAAGTTTACTGATCATATTTTCCCCATTATAACTGAATTCGTTCTTTTAGAAATAGCTCTTGGTATCAAAGAACAACATTTATTTTATTAATATAGGAAAGTTTTACTTTAACAGTTAAATTACCAGTATTCAATTAATATATATTATGATTCTTTAATTCTAGAATGACTCAATGACAACTCTTAAAGCTATAAATTCATTCATCTGATTGAAGATGAATCAAAAAGTGTGTAATTAATAGTTAACATTAGTGGAGGAGAACAGTTTTACTCAAATAAAATTTCATGAATTCTTTAGTCTCAGATTATAATGACTTTTCATTGAGCAGGAATAGAGCCATTTCACATCATTGAGCCTGGTGAGATGAAGCACTGAAACCTGTTTCCAAATTAAATATTTCATAAAAGGGTAAAAACAAAACAGACTCAGATCTCACTTTGTGGTATTCATTATAATAATCATAATAACTTCTTTAACTGAAACAGGAAAACCCTAGTTACACCCATTTTAATAATTATTAATTGACGAACACACACAACCTAACCAGAAAAATCTGATTAACCAGGAAACATAGAGTTGGAGCACTAGAACACTTACCATTCCACCCTCATGGCTGGCAAAAAGCTGCTTCAAGACAAAACTTTTACTAAACCAAACAATAAATTAATACATGAGCCAGGTTTTCTATTGAAGCTATGTCATCCATATAAAATTTTTAGACAAGCAGCAAAATATATATACAGAAAAAAACTAATGAAATTAGTGAAATTCAGAAGTTTTTACAAAAGAGCAATGGGGAAGGGAGAGGAGAGGATGAGCAATGTTGATAGGGAGGGGAATCTGGGGTGTAGTATGTTAATGGAATTATGGCATGCTCTATAGGGGAAGGGTTAGGAAAAATGAAGTCAATAACAATATTTTTCCAGAAATTTTTAACCATTTCCAATATCTCCAAGGTAAGGAAGAGGGTTATGGTGAATTTGCACATAATGGAAAGTCCCAAGGAAGAAAGGACTTGAAAAGAAGTCTGAAGGTTGCTTTATCTAACTAATCTATTTAACAAGAACAGTTTCTTAAACCATTTAGGTTACTTTGAAGGCAGGGGTGTGGTTACATCCAGCATTGTCAACGTCACAACCTCTTAGAGTCACCAGCCAAACAAAGTGATGTTAAGGAGAATTCCCCCTTAAAGAATCATGAGGAAGAAGGTTAGGGTAAATTTGGATACAATGCACTCAGGAAAAGTCCCAAGGAAAAAAAGACTTGAATAAAGTCTGACAGGACTTCTATAAGATATCCAGCGTAACACTTTGGTCACAAAAAACGTAAAATTGTCTCATCTAAGTCACTACTATTTCCAGTAAATGCTGACTGAAACTCTACACAATTCTGGTTTTCTGTTATTAAAAATCATGGGAATGTTTTTTTGTCTCTCAAAGATGCTTCTTCCAGTTTTCTGCTGTAGAAACCATCACAATTATTGCTCCTGAGCCTATAACACCACCTTTGTCCATTAATTTCACCTTAAATGACACTAACATTTGTTATTTAGACACTAATAGTTGTTGGGAGCTGTGACAATTTTTTATTGAAAAAAGACAGCTGGATATATAAAGAGTCTCATTATCATGAAAAGGTTAGGGCCTTATCAAAGATAAATCTAAAAATATTTGTACTAGTAACAGATATTTTTCAAACATGCTGAATTTGAACTAAAAAATTTCTTTTCAAATGACCCATAAGGATTTCTGCCATGAGAGGGGAGCCTAGAGCCAGACCTGTGTTTTGTTTACAGTAGCATCCCTTAAAGAGAAAATAATTCTGATCAAGACAGACTGGAAGCACTTTAAGAACATCCATACACAAGGATTAATTTGAATTAGATATTTTAAGAAATTCAGGAGTGAATTATATGACTTCATTACAAGAGACATTGGTAAAAATACTCTTCACATTGAAAGACATGAGGAATGCTTTTTTTGCATATTGAGGGGTTCAATTTTGTAAATCAGATAAATAGAATTTTTTATGGCTCACTTAGCTGAAAATCCAGATCCACACATTGAGTTTAGCAGCAAGTATATAGGTGGAGAGTTCATTCCAGAAATGAATGGCATGATGGAGGTTTCAAGTTTGTGAATCTTCACGAGGTCCATGTAACCATAAGGCAGTGGAGTAAAAGTTAAGTCAGTCATCACTGTAAAAGTTATGCCAGTTAAGCAGATTTGTGAAGTTCAACAATAATTTAATAAAATGCATAATTGATCATGTGCAAATGGCTTCAGATACCCATATGGGTATTAGACCAAACAATTACCATAGTGTCTACATATGTTCGAATTAAAAACATTCGTCATTGACAAAGGCCAGTTGAACATTTAAAGGGCCCCATTTCCATAAAAAGCTACAGACTTATCAAAGGGAAATCCAAACGAAAATCAATGCAAGTTGGACTTCAACTTCACCTTCATGGATTATTGAAGTTAATCTTTCTCCCATTCAATTATCAATACCATCAACAGACATTCCATTTGTTTGTGCTCTCAGAATTTCATTCTGTCAACTTAATGTCTTCGTCAACAACAAGAAAATTGATCATACTAAGCTTCATTCGACTCCATACTACTCATCTCTTACTTTCTTCATTGGTACGTGAATGAGTATTCTTGCCATTAATGATGAAGAAATAAGACCGAACAGGTGTATTCATCATACCTCACAGTAAAATTATTGAATTTTTATATTTTTTAAAAATTCTGTAGCCCATTCACTTCACAATACAAGACATTTTAAAACCGGTAGCATCATCATCAGGTAGTGATGATCAAAATTTAAATATTTTTCTTTAACTGTACATTTATAATGGAACAGGTACCATGTAAAGGCTAAAATTTTTAATTTAAGCAACTAGTTAACCAACCAGATCGCTGAAGAATACCTACTCATTTTTGCTTTCTCGCGGTATACGGAAACGTAATTTTTGCTTGACGCGTTGTTTTCTTTTTACCTTACTCAAATAGGCTCAAAATGAGAATTTGGAATCCAAAACAAATTAGATTTTTGAGAGTTACGAGTAACTATTATAATTTCTTGATCTAGCTGATATTAACGGCACATATCCACACATATCTTTTCTTGCAATAATATGTGAATCGCAATAATATATGCAAACAAATACCGGACTATATTTGCTAACGCCTGCTGTTTTAGCGAATAAAAAATATCATCTTGAATGATTTACTTTCATCAATTTATTCCAACATTTTTGTACACATCATGGGTTATGATTTTACTTAAGGAAAGTAAAGAGAACCTATCACTGCATAATATTCTGCCGATCGAAAGTAATTCAGTTACTGATAACTTAAGCAGAGTAAGTTTTAGATTGTACTCTACTTTTAATTTAAATTTAGGTTAACATTTTAACAAATAAATCTACTAATTGTCATACATTACAATGTTTTATTACAGTTTATTGCGCGGCTGTTAATATTTGTGGTGTTACTATTAGGTTGGATTTATTTCACTAGGCTACTGCTATTTTCACTGATGTCATATTTCGGTGAGGTGAGTTTTTCCGACCTCTCTTTTAATTAAAGATTCAGTAAGGTATTCGTATGCAGAATAAAATAAAACGCAAATGTCAAAACAGAAATGTTATTATCAAAAGGATTGCCATGCAATAATTCTATTCCCTACGTACTATAGTATAGTGCTGTATGTAGAGATATAGATTTCCATAATTCTACTTGAGAATGTTCTATAATTACTTCTATGAATATTCTAATTCAAAATAAGGGGTGCACCTAATTCACCGAGGATATGAAAACTATTTTACGATTCCTCAACCTTACGTCCTCCTCAACATACTTTGTCAGACGCTGAAGTAGAAATGTTTGTATCTACGTCTTACTTTACTTAAAAATAAACTGAGAACTTTCTCGCAGCTGTATTGATATTTACAAATTAGGTCGTAATGATTTATTATTATATACCCACCTAGAATGGAACCGAAGACAGCTTTCATCAAGGGAGAATGTACGTTCTCTGGTAGCACGTGCTACCCACTTGTCCCAATGGTAGGGAATTGGCATGCTCCTTAATTTGCCTGCTTCCAAACTCTTAAACCTGTGGCCCGCAGGGTATTTGTTTAGATACAAATAAATTTGACTCAAGTCTTGCTAATTGACAGTCAAAGCACTCACAGTAATTTTCTTCCTGTCTGTAGATGGAAAATATTAGAGAGAACTATGATCCCTAGCTCCCTTTTTTTTCCTTTTTACTGATAATTAACAACTTATTTACTTGAAATTAAATTTTAAACGACCAATTACGGAAAAATCTGTTTAAGACAATTCTTAATACAGGATCATTCCCTCGTTCCTTACGCGCAAAACACGGTCAAAATACTGCTTAAGATGCCCTACTTGGATAAATATTTCTTGTCCTCAGATGCACTGCAATCTGCTTTAACCAATCGTTAGCCTTATTCTGTAGACCAAAATTCTTTTATGTCGTCTGTTTTATCCACTAACGCTTTTCCTTGTCTCTAAAATTGTTTCTTGTGAATTTCTTCTTTGAAATAACAAATTTAGCGAGAATTAAATTAAGATAAGCAGAAGAATCTCCATCCCACACTCAGAGCTGATGTGAAGTCCAAGATAGTGATCTAACAATCAAAGCAAATGTTACGCTGAAAATTCGCTTAGTGTTGTTTCCATTCACTGCAATCTCAAGTTGTAAAATAGATCGAACAAACCAAAAAGGGTTTGTGCTGTTTTTTGTGGACTCTGGAGCACAGTTTTGGAGAAATCATAGTGCTCTCTCACCACTGTTTCAGAAGTTAGTTATTCTTCACTAAATGTCTCTCTGGTGAAAATTGCTGGATTGCAGAGTGAAAAATGACTAATATTAAGGAACTAAGATGCTCGCCTATTGTAAGAGCAGACCATTCTTCAAAAATATGATGTATCGCAACAAGCATTGCACACCCAGTTATATCATAAGACACAGTTATTGCTAGGTCTCCTGAAAAGCTTCATAACTGGGTTCTACTGTTTTTTGGGCCATAATACTGAACTTTTCTTTCAAATATCAAAATTTAAAATGTACCCCGTAATAAATTTTCTTGTCAGGCTACTCCAATGGACATGAAGAATGACGTATGTTATAAGCCAAAAAGGAGTTGGGAGTCGCTGATTGGTGAGGATGCTGAGTTTGTGGTAAGTTCAAGAATGCGCTATTAAACTTGAATTAGCAATTAAATTTTTATTTGTTCTAACATAAAGGCAAGTATCCTATCCAAGAAGTAAGAAAAGATTTTACAGAAATCTTAATATTTTTGTTCAGAATTTCTATTTATCAGTTTAAAAGATACATTTTGGTTATTTGCTAAACTTACTCATTTCTTAATTTTCATAAAAAAACAAACTTTCAATTACTGAATTTACATCATACTTCATGAAAATAATGCATGACTATTGATTATCAGATAAGGATAAACTGAGATGTGATTTACTTATCGCACCAGATTTCATTCTCTTTTGGAGAGGAAAATAGAGAAAGGGTTGATGTAGGAGTATTTAACCCACATTTCCTGGAGTGGGTCATTACTGGAATCATAGCTACAATTTTATTGACATGGAGAGAAATAAAATCTCTTTCCAGAATACTGCATCAAGGAGTAGAAATGAAAAACACCATATACATTCATGAATAAATTTTGTTTTTAAAGATAAAAATTATGAGTCAAGTCTCAGGAGGTAAACTGTGTTAAAGTAGCATTTATGAGGTTTGTCACGTTGCTGCTAAAAACGTTCTTTTTTTAATCAATTCTATTTATAAATTGTATTCCAAAGTAAGCTAGTTTCAAAATCCAAAGTTTACCAGGGATGATTTAACAATATAAATATATTTTAAAGCAAAATAAATACCTTTTGTGTGTGTAGGCTATTTCTATGTTAATTTAGAACTTTACTCTGTGTTTATGTATAAATCATAATTGTGAAGGAAATTTTCAAATCAAAATAAATTACAATTATTTAAGGATAAATTGCTTTACTGAACCTTTAATTACACGATTATAATAGATCTGGATCAATAAGCAAATGAATTTGATTATAATCAAAAGTAAATTGCTCATTTATGTTACATTCATTATATAATTATTCAATTTGAGGGTCTCTATGGCAGGGACTCACAAGATTATTATTTCAGTAGTTTACATTAGTATTTGGAAAGGATTTTGGGTTTGTAGATTTTTCTTTTTTTCAGTTAGTTATTATTCTATTAGATGAAATTCAACATAATTTTCTAAAAAGTACTCTTTGGATAATTAACTATGATATTCTGATGTTTTTCTTAGTCTACATTTAGGTGCATCAATCATATAGATATTTCTGATGTTGTATAGATATACATCACTTCTAATTAAAAATTCAGAAAAGTTGCTTATTATGTTTACCAAAGTTTCATATATGAAACCTGCAGAAAGTACAGGCAAATAGGGTATTTCAATTTTGGAGAAAATTAAGACTTATTGCTTAATTTTTTTGTCTCTATGTAATATATATCTAGCTGAAGTAAAAATGTTACAAGCAAGTGCATAGAACACATTTCACTGCAAGATCAATACAAATTCTTTAAATTTTTAATGGAATCGTCATCAAAGGTCATTCAATCCGTAGATTGACTGCAGCACTCCATTCCTCTCTCTCTAGTGCTAACTTTACTACATCCTGATATCTCTTCTTTCCTATATCTCCTTTATTTGGCTGATATATTCATCCTTTGGTCTTCCTCTTGCTGCTTTTCCTTCTATTTTGCCCTCAAATACGTTCCTAACTAATCCATTGTGTCTCAAAATATGCCCAATCCATCTGATTCTTATTTTCCAGATGATGCTGCATATTGTTTTAACTTCTTCTATTCTTCTGTATATTTCTTCATTTCTTACCTTATCTGTCCATTTTATCATCAACATTCTCCTCCAGCACCAGGTTTCAAAGGCTTTTATTCTTCTCTGGTCCACTTTTCTACTGGTCCATGTTTCTGATCCATAGAGTGCCAGACTCCATACAAATGTTTTCAAGAATTGTTTCCTTGTATGTAACCTTATATTCTTTGAGCATAGCAGTGGCCTCTTCCTCATGAATGCCTCCTTGGCTTGAGCTATTCTTCGCTTAGATGTCTGTGGTACTTCTTCCATCCCATGTTATGCTACTTCCAAGGTAGGTAAATGTTTCAACTTGATCTAATTTTTCTCCTCATAAGGAAATATTTGCTTTCAGTTTTTCTCTTCCACATATTAGGAATTTTGCTTTCTTCCTGTTTATTTTCATGTTATATCCTTGCATCTTGATCTATTGCATTCAAGGATGCCTGCAAATCATCATTTTCATTTTTTGCTATCACTGCGATGTCATCTGCATACCGAAGCATGTTAATTTTTTTCCCATTCACTTTAATTCCTTTCATGTTAATTCCTTCTATTTCTTTCATTGATTCTTCTAGGTATACATTGAACAGTGCGGGTGAGAGGCTACATCCCTGTCTTACTCCTTCATTTATTTTAGTTTCTATTTTCTTACCATCTCTCATTCTCAGAGTGGCAACTTGGTTTTTGTACAGTTGGTAGATTATTCTTCTGTCGTTGTAGTCCATTCCTTTGTTTTCCAGTATTTGGAACAACTTGTTTAATGGTATAAAAAAAGAATATATTCTGCAGGGAATTCAATATCAGGGTTACAATGAGGAAATAAACTTTATAAATATATTTCTGTCTCAGAGGAGAGAGACATTCTGCCACGCATTATCCTTAATCTTAAAGAGTTGCCCCTCTAACACCTCTCAAGAGATCACTCTATAATTTAAACTATATAAAACTATTAGACAACTGGAATGCATGAAAAACTTACAAGATAGTTATACTATAAGATAGAAAGATCATTGATAAATGGCTTCAGAAATGCTCTCTTACAGTAGTGATAGATTTAATACTACAATATATTTTTAAAAATATTCAACATGATAGCAACACAAATTATATTAAATACAATGGATCATAAGTAGACTGATTATTATTGTAGTTAAAGAGCATATGAAAATACAACAATGATATGACACACATGAAAACACTGAATTTCAGATAAGGAATCACAATGTACAACATTGAAGTATAAGAAAGACACAAGCACAAAATAATAGATGTTGTGTGATAAAACCACATACATTTCCACAGCTTTTTCATCAATTTAAATTGCTCACTAAGCTGATAGTAAAATAACACAGAAAAATGTATGCCATTAGGCTTTTGAAGAATTCAATTAAATTATTCTATAAAGTAGGCTCAAGTGGAGTAAAAAAATATATTTTGAGATATCCATTGCTCAAAATTATACATGTACATAATAGGGAAGTGATTAATAAATGAATATTGGTTTAAGGAGAGGATCTGAAATAATAAAAACCAGCAAGAAAAATCAAAAGGGACCTTAAGGATATCATTGGCAGTATTTGGAAGGGAGCACTATAAAAATTAAGCAATATAACAACAAACCAAAAACAAAACAAAGTAATTCCAGAAAAAAACACTCCTTATTAGATTGATCTGACTGATGTGAAACTAAACCCTTGTCTTGAATACCCTAGAGAAATCCAGGTCTAGCTAGGTGAGTAGGGTGAATAAAGGCAATAACTCTCACCTCGCCTCACATTTTGGCAATGCAAGATGTTAATGGATAATAACCTATAATATGATGTTGCTCCTTAACTCCTTTATGATAATAGGTAACAGGATAGCCCAGGCTGGACCATCTGTATATTTAATGCATCCCAAGATTACTTCTGACATCAGTATAATACATAACCATATCAAAGGAAAGAAATGACCAACATTGACAATAACCACCACAATAAGGAAGACGAAGATTTTCATTTCATATCCTAAGAGTAGACTCATATATCTCTAAAAATAACTCATGTTTCATTAGTCAATGACAGGAATAAAAACAAAATTTCGTAAAATCATTCAGTTAAATAATCAAAATTGAAAGAAAGAAAACCATTTCCATCCTGGACCTTGTGCATCTGAGGCATTTAATTGGCATCTGCAATTGGAACAACTGTGTCCTCCATCCTTTCCTCAAAGATGAAAAAAAGATTCTCTTTTGGTCCAGGTGAAGAATTACTAACAGCTTTCTACCCATGTCCAGAGAGTAGCCTTGTATATCTAAAAAAAAATAACTCAGTTTTCAATATATAAAATTAGATTTTAATTAAATTGGAATGAATGAAATTAAAACAAAAACGACTTTCCCACAAAAAATTAGCAATTAGTTAAGTGATGGGTTGTTCGAACCTTGTTGGTCATACCTTGGAATGAACCAAAAGAAGAATCACCAAAAAGAAGGATAGTTTCATCGTAACTATCGCATTCCTCTATCACTCTTGCAATAATTATTAAACTTGGAGAAATTCTAAGATTGCCTTAGGGACTGCAAAATGATTCGGAGCTTTTCTATTTTTTGCATGGGGTCGTCTTGTAATAATGGTATAGTGTAAGGAATTAATAATGAATAGAATTGCGTAGTTGACAAAATTAATAAATATGAATTGATCAGTTCTCCGAACCAATTACAATTTTTTAGGCTAATCAGGCGTTAGTAAGTTATGAATTTAACAAAAATATTTACATTTTAGATAATATTTATAAAATAATCCAGGATAGATCGATTGTACTGAACATAGACTAGAATTGTAAGAATTTCCTCGGACACCAATTCGTGAATTGCACTTATTATAATTTTATTATCACTGGACGAAATTATCACTGAAAATATGTAGAAGTTCTAGCGTTAAAATAAATTTTCCTAGATAACCAAACGCATAACATTTCTTACTACATTCTATCAACTATGATAAGTAGCGTAATATCAAGTATGCTTGCAAGTATGAGGGTTATAGAGATATCTCTACTGTAAAATTGTAACAGATTGCTTGGTGGGTCCGATAGCTGACATAAGTTGTTTTATGCGTATCGTTCCTCTGAACATCTATTATGCTCCTACCTAGTGTTACTTTAAATTTCCCACTTCGTGATATCAGTTGCCTTACTCAAGATACTTGCAAGACTTAGCTGCCCACTGTGGGCCAAAAAAACCTGTCGTCCGTTACTTAAAGATTTTCTTCAATATTCAAGAATTACCAGCGCCGAAGCATCACGAATTAGCAAGTTTAAAACATTCAGTTCATTAGAATGGCTAATGAAAAGAGGAATTCTCGTCATTATGGCTGAATTCGCATCGAAAGGAATTAGTTCTAAGTCAATTTATTGGTTTTTTTACACCAAAGCTTTATCTGAGTACTCAGAAATACATTTGAATGGACAACTAAGCATTTTGGGAAATAAGATTACGTTTAGATATTTCCTATCGTTCCTACGGGCTGTTTCTACGTTTCCAACTGTTATAGTTGCTAACAAAACACAAACGTTATTCGTGTACTGTGGTCTCCGTTCGTGTTTTTGTGCAAGTACAGATCTGTGTACTTAATTCACTTTGTTATGTTTTTGAGAAGAAAGCGTGCAAATCTGAAGTGAAAAACAGAAAATCTAAGACTTGGATATCATTACTGTGAATTAAATATCATTTATTGGAATCAGTGTTGATGAAATTTAACTAACACTACAAAAGTGGCGAGCAGGTGATGTACGCATTCGCTATTCAGTGTTAAGCATGATGACATAGGTGACATGTGTTTTAGTTATTTCTAACTATTATCCAGTAATATATATTCTATGAACTCCGTTACGTTATATTTGTTTTTGATGGTTTCTCTTCGTCGGTTGTTTTACATGACGCTATGAGGGCGCCATAACTTATCACATTGGATTACTGGATTAGTTTATGGTTTTGAAGGGATTTTAAATAAAAATTTTAACTTTCTTTACCGATATTAAAATGAGTCAAGGAAAAGAATATCTTAAAATTGCTAAGAAAGTTAAAGAAAAAAAGCTCGAGATTGTTCGAGATCGCGGTAGAGACATGAGAAACTCGGTGGAAAAAGCTAAGAACGAAATTCCTGAGATGGATGACAGATGTAAACAGTCGAATTCAGAAAAGGAAGAAGCGAAGCTCCAAGCTACGCAAGGTAAGGCTGTTTCACTAGTTACTGTTTTAGAGACTGTGTTGCATTTAGAGCTGTGCTGCTATGTTGAAACAGTTTGTTAATTTTTTATAACTCTATTTTAGGATGTGTACTTAAAATACAACGTATATAAATTGTAATATGGCTAATTATATTTGCACGCTGCTTCGGTACTCATGGCTAGTCATAAATATTTTTGTTGAATTTTTACCAGCGAAAACGCCCAATGTCGCTCTTTTAGCCTCGCGAAATGCCACTTCTATTTAAGGGTGGTAATAATGTAAGGACCATTGCGTAGCTTTCACGTTGCAAGTAAGAAGAGTACATCTCAAGAAGCGAGCATAATATTCTAGAGACAGATATTATTGCCTTATGAGAGCTTAACATATCCTCTTTTCGTTAGACTACAATGAAAATAGCTTATAATGACTTCAATCCTTATCGACTTTTATCCTGAAAATTTTAACATTTCGATTTTTTGTGAGTGCTCATTAATTTTATTACGATAACTCTCTTTAAGTTTGACTTTATTTCGCGGTGTAGTTTTACATTTTAAAAATTTACGTTCAGTTTTTTAAAGAAATTTGTTTCGCAATTCATGGTAGCGGTTGATCTTTATCCTCTACGCGTGTAGCAATGATACTAAATACTCAGCTACTGGATTTAGAGTTGAAAGATTTTATTTTCAGGAGATATCAATTTAATATTATCGAATTTATCTGGTCCAAAGAGAAATATTTCGGCCACATGTCCTTTTTCTAATATAATCTTCAATTCCTACCGTAGCCGACTGCTTTCATATGGATAAGTTGGAAATAAGATTACTTAAGTTTCTAAAGTTCGTATTTTCCTATAGTTACTCCATACTTAAAAATATTTTCTTTACAAGATCCACACTTTTATGTTGGAGCTAGTTTTTGATATATTCAACTCATTACAAATATCTTTGTGGATCAGACCATTTTTGTAGTTGCAAACTGCATAGAACTCTCTTTTAATGAAATTACTTGACAAAAGTGAATTCTAGTGATTCATTATCTTTTTCGATGACAAGAAACTTATAATAGTTCTCATTGGAATATTATTGCTTTAATGATTTGAATTTAATATTTATTAATAGGGGTTGAGCAACATTTTCCTAGTGTTCACTTTTGGTGATTTGTAGCTTCAATTTTTAGAACTGCTATTTCATATGTGTTACTAAAGATAACTTCATTATCAATGTACCAGAGCTCAACTGTTCAATTTTTAATAGAATTATTTTCCACATTTACCATAGATTCATCTACCTCAGCAACTTCCAGAAGTGATAATAATAGTAGTAAGAAGAGGATAGATACAACTAGTGAAAATAGTCGTAGCAACTCAAATAAGGAAGAAAGAAGAAAAGAAAAAGAAGAGAAACACATTGATAGGTCAAAGAAAGGGAAAAAAGGAGTATCAGAGGTACATCTAACGTAAGATTATGTCAAATGAACAGTCAAAGTCTCATGAATTTTAGAGATTGTTTAAAAAACCATTACATTTCCTGTTTGGAATAAGGGATATCAATCTCAACCTCATACAAATGTAATTATAATTACAAAATAATGCTGTGCATATTTAGAATCATTTTACTAAAACGTTTTTGTTTTTAACACAGGATGAGAAAGGACAACTGAATTCTAACGGAGTAGAGGGCAGAGTCTCAACTAAAGCTTCAGTCTTGAATGATGATTCATCAAGAAACCTGAGATCCAAGATAATTTTTTCTCCTGGGGCCAAGTTAGAGGCTAGAGACTTCACAGAAAGATGGTAAAGAGGGATTTTTTTATATTGTTATTTATAGAATTATTTAAGACTATTAGAGATCATTAGAGTTGTCATAAGTAGTAATTGCAAAAGGATGCTGGTCTGATGATGTGTTTATAAAAATAAGTTTAGAAATAATATTTTATATGTTCTCATTTATTTACCCTATGTTTTTCTATATTTTACTCTTTAATATTTGGAAGTTGTTTTTTTACATCTAAAGTATCACCAAGCATTTCTTCATTTGTTTGACTTTTGCTCATTATTTATATCATTTGAACTCAGCATTTATTTGGCTGTCTTAGTTGATTTGCAACATTGATGGACCACTAATTCCAACATATTTCAGTTCTAGAAATATATTCTCTGTAGAATGACTCCTCAAGCATGTAGCTGAAATTATTTTTGGATCTTAGTTTGTCTTATGTTGTGAAATTTGACTTCTGTGAATCCTATGTTAAATATGTTAATCTGAGATGAGTTTCATCACATAAAAATTGAGCTAGACTGAGTGATTTCTTGCAAGTATTTTTATGTGAACAGTTTTACATGTTTTCCCCTTTACATTCAAGCTTTGCCTCCAAGTTCACTGTTAGGTAAGGAGTTATGTTTATATGCTTAAAATTTCAACCTGTTAGTATGATAATTCATTATTGAATACCATTGCCATTGAATACTATGCACTGTTGTTTGAGAAATTTTCACATTTCTTAACTGGTTTGATCCACTGCATTTCTTTCAAGTTTGTGTCACTAAAATATGCAATAGTTTCCATCATTAATTATGTTCATTTCATCTTTCTTGTTGATGAGTTAGGTTCTAGCTGTGTTTAATTTTGATATTGTATCAAATACAAGACTATTCTGGGAAATTATCCACATTCTCATAAATGCTACTGGGTCTCAGTAACAATTTTAAAAGTAAATTTGTTTTGAAGTTTCCTTGGTCTTCATACTTTATAAATTACCTCAAAGTTCTTCAGTGTTTTACACCCCCTGCCATGCACCTGTGGCAGTTTGCAGGGTCCAAATGTAAATGTCAAAATGTAAAGTTATTTTTTATCTAAATAGCAAGGTTGGAAATAATATTTTTCATATTTTCTATCTCATTGTATTTCAACTGAGAAAAATTTCAAAATTTTAGTTGTCTCTTATGTGGCTCATGTTTGTCTATGACAAAATTTGAGACCCTTACAAGGATAAAGTAGTTAAATTTTCTGCTGTTGAAAATTAGGTTTATCTTTAGTTCAATTCACCAGGATGGAAATATTCACCTGTTGCTTCAATTTTTGTACTGTTTATAATTTAAGGTATGCTGCTAAAGTAGTAGAAGTTGATTGGGAAGACGAAGAAGTTTTGGTTCACTTTGAGAAGTGGTCATCTCGCTTTGATGAGTGGATTTCTATGGACAGCCCACGTTTAAGGCCACCTGTCCAATCTTCCAGCAGGTACTTAGAACTACTAATATTCTTTTTAAATATATTTATATATAATAATGTGTAGGTAATTCTCTTATGCAGAGTTTCTATTAAAAAATCTTCAGCTGACCTACAAAAGAGAAGTTGGTGAGTTGCGCTTGTACAATTAGAGTTCATTATAATTAGATTTAGTGGCCAACAGGTTATTGGGATGCATCGATAGTGTATGAGCAAAAATTTATTGAATCTGGCCATTTTCATACATTATGAAGGTTCAGATGCTATCCTGATTAATACACTGTTTTCTCTTGGTCTCAGTCCCTTTTGCATGAAACTCTTGATAAAATACTGCTTAGGATGTTATATTAACTACATTTGAGGTGGATTTTTCCTATCTTCAATTGATCTGCAATTTGTGATATCCAACCCTCCGCTGCATTTGATTGACCAAAAATTAACATTATCTGTATTGGCATCCTCTCCCCTATTCTGCTTCATATTGTCTCTATCCTCAATTTCAATTTGGTTCCTTTTGACTTTCTTGTCAATGGCATCATGAAATGGCTTACTCCATGAGAAGAAAATGAATATATTGGAAAGCCTGCTTTTGCTTGTGGCTGATACATCTCTGAGGTGTAGTCTTCATTGACAAACTTTGGTGCATTTGCAGCTCTGATAATTATCATTGATTATTGGAATTTAATTTAATTCCTTTATAATGATGATTATCTCACATAAAAATTTGAAAGCTTTGGTAAAGGGAACCATTTAATTTATTTTGTCTTAAGATTTTTTCACAAGAAATGTGACATTTTCATTAGTCAGAGCTTACGAGATACATGCAACAAAATAAAATGCAATTAAAACTCTTATTTGATTAAAAATATAGTTTATTTTCTATGGTATATAAAAATGGCAAATAGCGTCTAAACAAAAGAAAGGCTAATATCTATTACATTCAATGTAAATATCATTTGAAGAAGATATTTATAATTAGTCTCATCTGCTAATTATGTCAAGGAATAGTCACTGATGAATGAATAGAAGTGTCAAACATCAATGTTCCTTGTCAATTAGTTAAATTAAGCATTCCTCTGAAGCATCTGTAGTTTTTTTGGTATAAAGGCAGTTACTTTGGTAAAACTTCAGGACACTCCTATGGCACATACTCACCAAAATGTGCTGAAACAGTGCATTTTTACATTCTAAACACAAAAGGTCCTTCACATATACTGCCATTCCTTAGAAATTTTCCAGGAAAAATGTTTTTCGTAAAAATATTTTTGCATGTGTATTTTTAACTGTGGGACATAAGTGGCATTGTTTAATTAGCTATTTTATGAAACAAGCAGTATTGTGTATGTAAATCTAATATAATGCGTGAAGATGCCAGATACATTAGTTATTTCCCTAGTGTCAATTTTCTAGTAGTGCAAGTAAAATTACTTCCATTGCATAGTGAAATTGTTAGTAAATAATTAAAAAGTAATCATATCCCCCCTCAATCAAACCAAAGCAACCAGATCATCCAGAAGGAAACCCACCCAAGGAAAGAGATTTTCCATCAGAAGATTAGGACAAGCCCCAGTCTACCTCTTCAGCTTAGTAGGTGAGTTGGGATCAGGAAAAGAATCTAAGAAATAACTTTTTTAAATGGAAATCACCCATTCCAAACCAACAGTTTGCTATGTGAATGCTGATCAGCAAAAAATTTACAAAGAAAATCACTCAAACTAACATAAATGATTATGCACTGAGTAGTAAAGCTCCACTGCTCTCCGTAAACAGAAATTTCTTTGTTTGCGAGTCATGAAGGGGTTTTTAAAAACATTTTAACTCAAAATAGGCTCATTTCTGGCTGTGAGAGTAAGGAATCTCTTTTGTTTAGAATTTCAAAATGCACTAGGTGAGCATATTCTGGTAAGCATGTCCCATGGAGACGACCATCTGATTCAATTTCCTTTCTTTGAAAGACATTTCTATTTTAAATTAACCTAAATGAAATCTGTGTTGATACCTTCACTTGCTGAATGGTCTATTTACTCAATGATATAGTAAGTACAACAGAACCAACTTCTCTGCAAACAGTACTTTTAATGAAGCTCTAAATTTTTTAAATAATTCACCATTGCTAAGTAATTGTGAGATACAGCATATATTTAAAATTTCAACTTCAATATAACTTATTTTAAATACTCCAAATATTCCTTCAAATCATGTAATAATATTTAGATTAGTTGAGTTCACTTGAAAAATTTTATTTACTAATTTTCTTGTAACTATGCTACTGGAAAAGTGTTGAATCGTGACTTAACATCCTATTGTTGGGCTACTAAGTATAATATTTCTATAGACTATTTCAAGGAAGAAAATGTCTTGGAAGATTCTCTACTATGAATGCAGTTTCCTATTTCCTTGCTTCAAGAATGTTTTCTGCTGTACAGAAACTATAAAAGCTTTTTTGTTCTTCTGTTAATGTTATTTGTTCATCTTTTGTAGCAATTCCAAGTCAAGGATGGCTAAATTCAAGGAGGGAGATAAAGTAATGGCTTATTGGCTTGATCGCCAAAAATACCCAGCTAAGGTCATGAAAGTTCTTCCAAATGGTAAGTTATCATTGTTTTACTTTACATTCTGAGCACGAATCTCCACATAAATGCATAAGTATCATAAAATGTATAAGTATGTATGTATAGTGGCATTGTATGCTTATGTGAAATTTATGTAAATGTTTTATCATTTTGCAGATAATTATGAGATAAAGTTTTTTGATGGTTATTCCAAAACTATTAATGGTAAGAGAATGGCAAAAGCTACTGATAAAGAAATAGAGAAAGCTAAAAAGGTGAGTTTGATGTTACCATTGCTTAAATGTTTGGTATTTTATTTAATACTGCTGTCATCTCATCTAATGTAATTGATTTTAATCATTTTCCAAGCAGCTAAGTAAATGCAATTAAAGCATCTTGTAATGTTTATACTATACTATAATGTTGTACTAAACACATGAGCTGTAGTGTCATTCAAATCATGTAAATTGTCATAATTGGAAATCAGATTATTACTTTGTTTTAGCTCTTCAATCCATTCTATTCAATGCCAGTCTTTTCATTCCCTTATTATTTAATTAATTTACAAGTAATGAAATTGAATTTAATTCAAGATACAGATGTTATCTATTATATATAGCTAACTCTCCGGATATACCTATATATATATTTATAGGGGATACGAATTCTGACCATGTTCCACAAGCGCCGTCGACGTCAGATTTTTTCGACGTACTGGCCCTACACTCTAGACGCCAGAATAATTCAGACATCGACGCTAGCTATCATGGGTTCGATGCCAGAAATTCCCAAAAATCGCAATTTTCCCATAAGAATGCATTGCGCGGATTTTTGAAAATTATTTTGAGGCACTTATCGTTAAGATAGAGTAACCAAAATTTCGGAGGTTGAAGTTGAGGTAGTCTTCTATGCTTCTCATGGAAAAAATGTAGCCAAATGACAGTGAGTTCGACGCCAGGTGGATGCAAAATTCTTCCATAAGAAATGCATTGCGGAAATCTTTTTAAATGCCCTCCCGATAAGCTGGAAAGATAAAACCCGGAATGGTGACAGAGGCGTGGGACCTTCCCGATAAGATATTGAATCGAAACTTTGGAACAAGTAAGGATGGCACTTATCTAATATTATTTTGCTGTCTTCTCTCACGATCGGGTTCTTAGTTCGTCGCCAGGCGGTCTTTGGCGCGAAGTTTTAAATTTGAACTGAGGCAGTACTTGGTATGATACTGTATTCAACAGATAGCTTGCAGTATGCAAGCAACTTTTACTCGTATCTAAAGAAGAGTACTTTTATCTAGGAATTGCAATTTCACCATCAAATCCTTGAAATGAAATTACCCTATGTAATAGAAAAACCATTCATGTACAAATATGATTTACTATTTAACCCCCATATTTTGATTTCTGCAACATATTAATTTTTTTCGATACCTCTGCAACTTCATTATTTAGAGTGAATTAGGTTGCTGTATTATCATTTATCAACAGCTGCTTGGCAACACTTTCAATCCAAAATAGTTTAATGTATTCTGTGTCAGAAGTGTCTGAAAACATAGCATACATACTATTTAGCATTTTTACTGCCATGTTATGAAATATTTTGTCAATTCTACCATATTTGTGTAGTTTGAATGGTAATAAGTGAGTACTAATAATTTATTTTCTAATCGAATAAGCACTATAAAATTCGGTTAAAACACAGGTCAAGGGGAACAGAGTTTACACCTGCATTAACTGCAACAAGGTATATTTGTTGGAATAAACTGCATGGGAAAGTAAAATTTAATTTAGTTTTATGACTAATCAATTTGAAGAACACAGTAGAAATTTATTTTCTGATTCGAATCATACTCCACTTTCAGGGGAGTTACTAAAATACTCCAATACTATCTTTTGGGGCCATACCGGGTAGTGTTTCACATTAGTCCTTATGTTTTGCAAATGTAAAATATACATTCTCACCACCCTTTAGCATGCAATTAATATGTTGATATAATGACATACTTGAGGCGGTGCAATGCATCATTAAGTACTTAGTAACCTACTACATGCCAACAAAGAATACAGTCAAGGTTATCATTTTGGGTGGCATGGTGATACTCATAGTACATCCAAAACCATGTTAAAGTGAAGTGCGTTATCACTAGATTTTACTGTGTAAGTAATTTTTGTGATCTGATTTTTACCTCTGCTATGATACTGTCTTGATGTTGCAGGAATTGCCCAAAACAGCTTTATCTGACAGTCAAGAGGGAAGCCCTTCTGTGCCATCCTCAATTTTCTCAGATACTGATATTGGCACTAAAGAAGATAGGAGGAGGAGAAAGAGAAAACTCAATGTGGCAGGACTTTTTTCAAAAAATTATCGCCAAAGTTCTCATAAGAATGAAACTCCGAAAAAGACAGCAGAAGATAGTCCAAAAGCAGCAGATGTTGCAGCTGAAGCAGTAGATAAGAGTGAAAATAAAGTTGACTCACAGAATGATGAAGAAAGTCCGGAAGAAGGGCGTCTGGTATTTGATAGTGAAGATGAGGCGGAGGTATGACTTGTCAATTTTCAAGACAGAATTCGTTCATTTATCAGTGAGCACCTTAATTCTTTCACTTCTTCATCACATATACCATGTTTGGTAGCATGTAAGATGCACCATTTAGTCATTTTTATCTATGTATGTACTCCCCAAGCTTTCTTTTCTGGCAAGGGGTACAGACACCATGACTCTTCTTCCCTGATTGATTATCATTCATGAACATTTCTTGAATGTACTTGATCTAGCATCTATTTCACTGATTTTCCTCATAACATTACAACAGTCTATGCCACAGGGAAAATTTAAAAAATTCTTTAAATTGCCCATTTATGCAGACGTTTATTTGCTTATTTTTATGCTAGAATTTTGTTGATTTAACTTTAAGAGAAATGGACTGAAGAAAAATTAATATCCTTCTTCATGGAGACCATGGTTTTGATGCTTGGCTAGTGTTTGATGCTACTCACTGAAACTATGCCTGCTTAGTATATTTCTTTTGATAAAGAATATTCAACTTAAAATTTATTTGATTATCTATTTGATTACAGATTACCTTGAAATTAAGGTAGATACCATTCACAAAGCAGAAGAAATATTCACGTGTTTAAAGCTTTCCTTGAGTGTCATTGGATAAATTAAACTACAAATTTTCTGACTTTGCTATCTGCAGAACATTGTTTTCTTTACATAATACCTCTTAAACTGCTTAGAATTCCTCCCATAAGAGCTGTAGAGGGTTACTCATTGGGATTTACCTATTATATTGTTAGATGTTGATGTCCGATATGCTGTTACTCTTGTTTTGCATCAGGAAGGGCCATTCAATCTGCAATTGTCTGATTCTGTGGAAGAGTCTTCCAGTCCACCTCGTGGCAAGGGCATGAGAATGAAATTCAAACCTGCATCAAAGGACATCAAAGACTCTCCTGAAGTCCCAAAGAAAAAGAAAGTAAATCCTGTGGATGATACAAGCACAGATTTCCTTCGACTCAGATTTAAGAGTCGTAAAAGTACTCCTGGCACAAGAAAGCGAGTTGAGGCCCCACCAGAAAAAGCACCTGAACCAAAAACTCCTTCCACAGAAGTGCCCACATCTTCAAGTGAGTTCAAGAAGGCTATGCGATTACAAGTTTAGCTATGCTTTTGATGACAAAGGAATATTGACTGACTTTAGTTGCCTAGTTTTAGTTTATAATTAAATGTTTCCTAAGTACTGTTCCTTAATTTCAGAGTACATCAATTCAACAAGATATCGTATTTTTTTCTTTCAGAAAATTTTTGAATTTCTTTCTATAACTAGAAATAGTAATTTGATAAATGTAGATGTGAAGGTATGAAAGGTTGTTAAAAATTAATAATATTTATATTTATGTAACAAATTCAGCTTTTGGTGGAAATATTATCACATCATCCTCAATAACATCTCTTCATCATGTCTTTTGCCAAATGCTTTTACCATTCCCAATAATGAGTCCCTCAATAGCCAAAAGGGTTACCCACTCACACTTCCCAAGAAAGAATAGACTTGAAAAAAGTCCAACAGTACCGGGAATTGAACCTATCACCAAGTTATTGGGAGACATTTCTGGGTCACCCAGTGACTTTGTGGGTAAGGACCTATTTCATTGTTCGTTCTTACAGTTGTGGGGGTACTGGGTTTGGTTCCCAGTAGGGGCCCTTTTGCAAAATGACCTTACTGAAAGCCCTTTCAAAAATTTAAGAGCTACTGAATTTCATCATTAATTTCATTGGATAATGATCCTTGCTTGTTGATAAGTTAAATGTGATTGAATTGAATGATGTATCAATAGCATGTACAACCTCTTTTAGGAAAACAGATTAAAGAACCTATTCACGTTCCTGACAAAAAGTTACCCTCAGGATGGAGGAAATTTGCTATCAGAAGGAAAATCGGTGCATCTGCTGGCAAGTGGGACATATACATGCAGAGGTGAGCATGGATTTATTTTTTCTTTTGGTGTGTGGTGCGAATTCAGTTCTCAAGGCTCAAGAGTCACCAGATAGACATAACAGGAAGGAACAGCTTGCACTTTCATAAGATACTTTTTTACTTTGAGGTTAAATGAAAGGGTAAATCTTTCATTGTCTAAAAGAAACACAAGTCATTGCCTCATTCACTATTTTTTATACTTGGAGGCAGAAAAGTCTTCCTTCTGAGAGAAATTATACCCCAAGTAAATCTTTGGGTCGTTTTAAAGTATGTGTGCTCTATTTTAAAACTTCACCTGGTCACTTTGTTTATACCTTGTCATGTGGTAGAAAACTACCTTCCTTTGCTACTTTTCATTCTCTTTAGGGTAAATATTTATCAGGAAAATCATTCATGTACATTAAATGTAATGTATGTATTAAAACAAGATTTGTCCAATGAAAATAAGCAAATATTGCTTTGAATTTAGTCCCGAAGGTCGGAAGATCAGGTCTCCACATGCCTTGAGAGCCTTTTTTGCCAAACGCGGTATTGAGCACATGAATCTGGATCGATTTGACTTTGCACCCAGCAAAGCCGTATTTCCTCGAGATGGTGGGAGGCCAGCATTAGCTCTCTCTGCTGAGGAAGTTGCTGCAGAGAAAGAGGAGACCCCAGGACCTGCAATGAGGCTCTCTGCTGGAGGTCCCAAGGTGCTACTTCCAAAGGTTGCATCACCTTCACCAACTCCACCGAAAAGGATGAAGACACTACTACCCCGTGCTAGGGGCTCTGTAGGGGAGTTTGTTGGAGAGCCTCCACCCCCATCAGAGCATGTTCCTCCTACTGAAGCAGCTGAAATTGGAGAAGGTTTGTTGAGGATATTATTAAATTCTAGTCTATTATTAGGAAAATCTTGATGCAATGTCTTCAATATCCAGTCTTAAAGTATTCTAATTCAGGCTAGTCATATCCATTGCGGACTGATTATCTACTTCATTCATAAATTTGTCATCTTTTAGTAGAGATGGTTCCAGGAAGTCCTTCAATATAAAGTTGATTTAGGGGTTGTGGTTGTATGTGGTTTTTCTATTATTAAAGAAAATCTTGCATATCTGGGATATTGTCAGACTCATTAGTTTATTTATCTTGGAAACATATTTCTTAAGTATGTTTTAACACTTTTCAGTCAATTTTGTGCTCAGATATTTTGAGATTGCACCACAAACTCCAGTCTTGTTAACTAATTTTTGTGATACTGTTGGATTTAGAATCATATTTTCATTTGTTTTATATGAAGTGGAAAGTTTATTTTGATATATGCATCTTTTGATCAATGCTCACCTAAAAGTGGAGCATTTTAACTTTTACAGTTTTTAAATTTTCCAAAACATTAAATGTCATTACATGGAGGACATGATCTACTAAATAGTTAGCTAGAATAGTAATTGTCCTTGGTCCAACTTTAAGCAGTGTTATGTTTTTCCATTAGGATGCATGCAAGGAATCAGTTGAATCAGTATTAATTGTAGCTCCATAATGAAAGCAATAAATTGAGCTAAATTTGTCTAACTCATAAGGGCTTGTAAATTAGCGCTGTCCTTATTTTGACATTCGAGCATTCTCTAGACATACTACTGCAGCAAGTACTAGAAGAAAGAATGACACTTGTCTCTTATTATAGACCATTGAATTGAATGTCTAATTTTACAATAAAGACGACGGAAATATTTTACAGAAATTACGTCTAATGTCTAATAATATATTGATAAAATAATAGAGACAAAAAATGGGAAGCCTCCCTAATTGCCAGTGATGACTGAAAAAAAGGCCAAAATTGATGAAATTTATAAACATCAAGTGCGATGCGGCACTTCTTTCCGTTATCCAATTCAAGTAATATTTATTCAACAATTTATTTACTAACCAAATGGGACAATTTCAGGGGGCGTCCTGAAAGAAATTCAAATTTTCTCAAAATAAGGACCGCCTTATTGTACATACATACAATGCTATAAAAATGTGAAATAATATAGGTAGATTGTCACTGAAGATTGATGAAAAATGAAAATAGAGAATTTATCCAGCCTCTGGGTCACATATGATTGAAGATTTGATGACTGGTAATAAAGTCACAGAACAGTAGAAATGAATCAGTTATGTTTCTTACACTCATTACTATATGTACTGTTATTGCTCATTCATATTATTATCATTATTAATTTATTAAACGATAACAGGAAACCCCAATTAAAAGCATTGTAATAAAATAATCATTATTGTTGAATAATTATTAATGATATCAATAATTCTTATTGAATTCTTTTCAGCATTGTGGAAAGAGAACAACTGCAAGATGGATAGCACATACATCTGTCCAAAAGAAGGGTGTGCCAAAAATTTTCGCAAGGAAAATCTGTTGCAGGTAGGATTAGGATTGTTATGATAATTATCTGTTCTACTTAGGTGTTCTTAGCTAACACTTAAATGCACAGGATCTTAAGAAATGCTCCAGTCATTCATAATGGGGAGAGTTTACATAGATGTGAAGATAAAATATTTATTTAAGCGTAGACAATAACCATCACCACTACATGATGTATATAAGTAGGATCTTGTGTCTGATTTAATTAATTTGCACAAAATGCATTTTACAGTCTACAATGGTTGTTCATCTTAAAAATTTCTCAGATACTTCTATATATAATTCAGGCTGAAAAGCATATGTTACCCATTATCATAAAATTGGGCATTAGTTTGACGATTATTAGATTTTTATCTTGCAATGCACTATTTATGTTCTGCCTGAAAGAGTCCCACTTACTCCACACTAATCAGTTGGCCAATAATATTTAATTGAAAGGTAATAGGCTAGCCCAGCAATTTTTTAACTGGCCAATTTTAAATTGTTGAATATGCATACATAAGTAATATCAATGGTGTAATATAATGATGAATATTCATGATGAAGATGAATAAATTGTTTTATCAGTAATTGGTTAATCTGAGCACTTATTTATCTAAAAATTCCCCATACAAGATAGAAGGTTCAGCAAGGTTGACTACACCCAATGCCCAAATTTTGGAGTGTGTATTACATATGATGGCACATTATTTTTGAGTAAATAGAGTATATCTAAACTAATTGCACCCCGTACATCCTATACATCCTTTTGACAGGTCTTGAGAAAAAGAATGAATGAATTATCTAAATGAATTTTCTCCCTAAAAGAGGACATCATTGTCAATTTGGGAGTTAAGACATGTTGACCCTTAGTCTCATATCTCTCCTCAAGACTTAAGAATTTATTAGAATCGTTTTCAGACTTGAATAATTTTGACTTTTAACTTTTTTATTTCTCTCTTAAATTATTCATTTTTGCTGTTTAGTTTTGTAAAAATCAGTATTGTGTATTATCTGGCTGTAAGATTAATTCTCTTATTTTAAATGAGTTAAATTGATTCACAGATTAGAGTAAAAATGATTCAGAATTTTAATGGCCTCTTGGAAGAAATTAAGTTTAAATCTGAAATTATTTTTATCAGTGGTATTACCTTTGAATCTATCATTCTTACTTTCAGATGCATATCAAACACTACCACCCAGAATATTGCAAATTGGTGGGCTCTGCACCAAATGTTGCTGATTTAGCTTCTGCTCGAATGGATGGAGGTGAGAGCGTTTTTGACTTCCGACCAGCTCGTGTCCGTCCTCCTCCAGTGGATTCAGTGATGAAAGGACGTGGAAGAGGTCGTTGGGGAGGTGCCAAGCGAGGCACTGCACCTTCCAAAGAGGGCCTTGTTGCATCTCCTGAAACAAAGCCAGCTTCCGAAGACCCTTCCTCAACAGAGCCTGAAGCAAGTTGGGACACGCAGTCCTCAACCTCCTCCATTAAAGCACTTGCTCCAGTCACTGCTGACTCTTCTCGTGAGTAATTTTCATTTTGCATTCAATTTATATAATTACCAGGCTTCCTCCTCTAAGCTTTATCCCATTACCTTAGGATATGGCTCACTTTGTAAGCATTGATAAGAAAATAAAGAATGTTACTGCCTTGTAAATGATGGATCTCATGTCTTTAGAGATGTTTTCATTCATTCCCTTATAATATGTTGCTTTGAATGCTAGTTAAATCACTGCTACAATCCTCTTTTGTTTTATTATCATTAATTGCTGTGGTAACATGAAACCCCTTGAGATGTTATTGATGCTGAGTAATAGCATTCATCCTGATCAGTCTTTATAAAAGTGTACGAAAATTTTCATTCATTAAGTCACTGTGGTAAACTTACTTGACTTACTGACTTCTTCTAATATTATAATGCTAATCTATAACGCTAACCACCAGCCTTGGTGGTTGAGTGGTTAGCATTCCAGTGCTATCCCTCAAGGCCCTGGGTATGAATCCTGGCTGATCCGATTTTTCCAATCAGGGAATGGTTGTGTGTGTTTGTTCATTGTTATCATTGGTAAAGCACCTCCTGACAAGCTCTCTAGAGCTCAGGAGGACTTAAACCAATTCAGGGGCAATAGTTGCAGTGCAGCAAAAATATAAAAAAAATCTGGCTCAGTGAAAGGGATAAGGATAAACTAGCTCAATCATCATGTTGCTTTGTGATTCTCAATCCATATTCAGGGCTTCTAGTAGCTTATAATGAATGGATTTAGGATCCAAGCAGTGTTCCTGTTGATGAATTTACATTTATTCATGTAGAATCATGTATCTCATCATCTCAATGAACAGTGTTTTTTTACAGATTAATTGTCACAGCTTTAACAAGGTTCATCATATTATTTTTACACTTTTTATTTTAAATTAGGCAATTACATTCTAAGTGAGTGATAAAATATTTTGCTTGTAATAGAATCAATCTCTAGAAGAAAGCTTTAGGGCAATAGCAGTATGTTATATGGATGAAACATCCATCCAATTCACTGGTACACTACTTTGTAAATCTTTTTGATGGATCACATTCATCTTTTTATTATTCTTTTAATTTTGCAGAGGAAGCAATTCAAATTACTCCTTCACTACCTGGAGAGTTAGACACAGCCATTGAGGATGGAGTGCAATTGGTTCAGGAGGTTGTAAGTGAGACACTGATTGCACAGCCTACGCTGCCCAGGAGGAGGCTTATGGCTGTTGGCAAACGTAAAAGGCGACTCACTTTTTTGCCTACACACATGGCTAAGCGAAGGAAATTTGGTGAGCTGTTTTATGATTCTTATTATTGGATTTTTATTCAATTATATGCTGATCCTTAGATACAAAAGAATTCCCATGACTGCCTCATCAGTTAACCCTTTCATGCATGTTTTTGTTTAAATGTGTACTATTCAAAGCAGCTTCTCTCAGGTTACCCCATGTAAATGACTTCGAAAACTTACGAAATCCATAACCTATGGTGTTTTATTCTAGTGCTGTCTACTTTTGAGGGATAATATCTCAGCTCCTGTATTTGCTTTACTTAAATTTTACTTTATCATGAAACATACCCAATATATACCAACTATAAATTGATTTTTTCATATGAAAATCAAATTCTAATATCACCTAATTCATTAATTTTGTTCTTAAAAAAGGAAACATAAAAGTTTAAAAAAAAACTTTAAAATATCGTAAAAAGACATTTTATGGTACAAGGTACTTTTCAAGAAGAATATTTGAAAGAATTTTTTAAACTACGTAAAACATGTCCATATTTATTTATCCTCTTAAATGTAATTTTTTCTCTCTTGTGTACTGTATATTCTCAAATCCTACAATTATTTGCTTATTTAGAGTATCCAAAAATCCTGTGCATCTAACATCTGCAGTATAACATGAATTATCATTAAGCTGGTATTGGTCAGGACATTTTTACTAACCTTAACTGTAGCTTTCAAAACAGTGATTCATTCATCCCTATCCCAGTTCCTTTTCATGAGCCATCTTGAATCCCACATCGTCATTCATCAGTAGTAGGTTACAATAAATAAGAAATACATATAAATTAAATCTAAAGTACAATCTTTTACATGTTGAGTAAACTTAAAAAGGATTCTCTATTTGGAATTAGCTATGAGGTCAGGAATCACTCAAGGAGTTGCCAAGCAGAATGTTGAGGAGAAAAGGGTTGGAGAGGCTACAGCAGAAGTGGTCACCACTCAAAAAGGCTCTGTGAATATAAAACGTCATGTAGTTGTTGATGAGGGGAAGATTCCAGTTGTGCAGCTGCAAAAACTAAAGGTCACTACTGATAGCCAAGGTGAGTTCAAACTTTTTCCCTTAACCTTTCTTGAAACTAAATGAGCTATCAATAACACCATGAATAGGATATCCAACATGCATTAATGTTTTTGCTTAATATCATGTGAATACTGCAAATTGTGAAATCTTAAATGACTAAAAAAACTTATAATATCCTAGTGTGTGTTACCTATATAAGCTAATATACTGTATATATAACTTATGATCGTGAGGTAAACAAAGGGAAAGCAAAAGATTTTGGTGGATCAAAGTGCTGTGGTAACGGCCTTTTTAAAGTCTTACATGCATCTGTTATTTTTTATTTCCACTATTATGATGTGTTTATCTCAAAATGGTCCAAGTAAAACACAGTTATTGCCAATTAATATAACCTTTTCTATTATGAAGACAAGTATGAAAATTGGTTGTTTGAAAATGATATCATTCATGTTATGGTAAAATTACCTTATAGTCCTCTTCATCCTCCAGTTTTGCACACAAATCACATTTTTTTATTTCCAGAATTTAACAACTTCAGATAAATGCAAATAATTTATGGAAATCTAGTTTTTAATCATTTTGGCATATGTAATGCTTCCAGTGGTCCATAATCCAGCGTCGTTATATTCTTAGAAATCCAGAGTTAAAATTCTCGTATTTGTTGAATTTTCCCTCCTCCTATGGGCATTAATTTTTTCCTTTCATTACCTATGAATTCCATCAAATGGCATGTCTAAATGTTTTGATTGGATGCCTGAGTTGGCCAAAGCATCTGCCCTTGAAGTGGAAGACCTCAGTTCAAGTCCTTGTCCTGTCTGACTTTTTGCTATCTTTTTCCTTGTATAAATTTTGATCAGAAGTGTTCATTTCATACCACACTACATCAAAATTCAAAACATACTCCCCGCCGTACTTCACCCTACCAGGCAATCCACTACTCATCTTACTTTTCGTCCTTGGCAGGCTCACAAATCTTTTATCTTTTTTAAATTTTTCTTAAATCCCCTCAATGACTTTGGGAAAGGCTCTAGAGCCTCTGCAGGTAAACTATTCCAATTTTCAATTGTTCGGTTCAAGAAGCAAAATTTACTTGTATTAGTTTTTTGTTTCATATAGTTAACTTTATAGTTATGACCGCGTCTGCCAAAGAACTCTGATTTACTCACTCTATCCCTTAGTTCCTTATATGAAGGATGTCCTGTAAAAATTTTAAAGAAGATCGCTAGTCTTTTGTCTGTTCTTCGTGACTCTAAACTATTCCATCCTAATTCTTTCAACATCCTCGTTACCCTTTCTTGCCTGTCATACCTTCCTAAGACGAACCTAGCTGCCCTTCTCTGTACTTTTTCAAGAATTATTTTGAGCCCTACTTTATGCGGATCCCACAAGCACTCCATATTCTAAAAGCGGCCTAGCAATTTATACGCTATCTCTTTTACTTTCTTGCTCGATTTTCTAAGTGTTCATATGACATAATTTAGCGCTTTATTAGCTTTCATTACTACCTTTTCTATATGCACTTTCCATTTTAGATTACAACTGAAAGTTATCCCTAGATATTTAATCTATTTTTCCTTCGGTATTTCATAATCATCTATACTATATGAATATTGTTTTATTTTTGTTAAAACTAATGGCTCTACATTTACTTGAATTGATATCTAACCTATTTGCTCTTAACCAGTTAAGCAGGGAATTCAGATCCTTTTGCAGTTCTTCGCTATCAACTTCATTTATAATTTTTGAATATATAATACAATCATCGGCGAATAATCTGATTCTAGATTTAACTGCATTTGGCATGTCATTTATGAATATTAGAAACAATAACGGTCCTAACACACTTCCTTGCGGAACTCCTGACGTTACCTCTATTTCAGTGGATTGTGATTCGCCAATTTTTACTTTTTGATATCTGCCTTTAATAAATGATTCTATCCATTTTACTATTCTACTGTCTAGCCCCATAACGTTAATTTTTTTCATAAGAAGGTCATGATCTACAACGTCGAACGCTTTGGCTAAATCTATCACTATGGCATTGACCTGTTCTCCTTTATCCTGAGCTTCTACTAGATCCTGATGTAAACTTAACTTCTGAGACACACATGAGTATCCCTTCCTAAAACTGTGTTGGAATTCGTTAAGCCAACCTTTCGTTTCCCAAAAATCTTTTAAGTAATCCGAAATCATTCTTTCAAACAATTTGCAAACAACACTTGTTAAACTAATGGGTCTATAATTTTTAACTGATTTTTTATTCCCTCCCTTGGGTATGGGTACTACTACGGCAGTTTTCCAATCCTTGGGAATTTGGTTATTACTGATGCATACGTGGAATATTCTTCTAAGGTAAGGGATGATTTCCCGATCTCCCAGTTTCATGATTTCATTTCTTATTCCGTCTGGTCCCTGACTTTTATTGTTTTATAACTTTCTAGCTCTCTTGAGGATATCATTGTAACCTATTGTAAAAGAATGTGATATAGAAGGATTATTGCTTAAAACGAAATGTTTTGATGAATGATCTGCTACTTTATATGTACTTGAGAAGTACTTTCCAAATTCGTTGGCTATTTCTGTACTGTGATTTATTATCCTACCATAGGTGTTTTCTATCACATCTACCCCGCATTCGCTTTTCTTCCTATGCTTCATATATTTATAAAAGAAACTGCTTCCATTTACGCTTAACATTTCGTACAAGAATTTGTTCTCCGCATCCTTTTTCTTGCGATTTAACAATTTAATAACCTCGCTATATTTAGTCATACTTTCTTGGTTAGTCCTCTTTCTTTTATGTAAAATTCTTGATTTACTCTTCAAGGATCATATTTCCTCGTAAAATTCTGGGTCTACGTTACCCTTCAGTTTTTTAGTAGGAACAAATTTTTCTAATCCTTTGTTCAAAATATCATTAAAACTATTCCATATCTCCTCAATGTCTGTGCCATATTTTACCCAATGATGAAACACTTTTGTCAAGTAGTCTCGATAACCATCGATGTTTGCCCTCTGAAAACTAAATGTGACCTTATCCTTTGTGTTTTCTATTTTTCTATGGCCCCAGAAAAGTTCTAAATATACTGCCATATGGTCACTGATGCCAGGTAAAGTCTCACAAGATTTGACTAAGATCTGAGATTAACTAGAAATATATCTATTGTTTTAGAGTTTAGCATTGCTTCGTTTACCACCTGCTGAAAGCTACCCTCCCCCACTAATGTATTTACCAATTACTTTGCCCTTCCCCTTGACCCGTTCTTCCCTGACCAGTCAGCATGAGTTAGGTTTAAGTCACCCACTATCATACATGCCTTACCAATGTTCTTAGTTTCGCATGTCATTTCCACCAACCTCTCTATCATATTTAACTCTCCCCCAGGGGGTCTGTACACTATGACTACCAGCAATTTTCACCCCCTTTTTTCTCCTGTATTTCTACCATTAAAATTTCAAAATCGCTGTCCTTCAATATGACTGTACTAGAGAATTTTTTAGACACACAAATGAAAACACCACCCACTTTTCCATCTCTCTCGCCTGTGAACCTCAAATTTTGAAGGAAATATTTCTGCAGAAGAAATTTCATCTCTAAACCATGATTCTGTACCTACAACTATATCTGCATCACAAGAGTCTATTAATGTAATGAACTGATGAATTTTATTAAAAATACTACGGCAGTTTACCTGCAAAAGCTTGAGAGACTCTCCCAACTTACTGTTACATTGCAATTTTAATTCCACTTACCTGTGGCACCGCATAACCCATCTGGACCTTCTTCCACCACTCCATTTTCCTCCACCACCAAATTATAAAATTATAATCATACATTTTTAATTTTAGTTAAAATATTTTATGAATTTCTTGTATGTTTTGCTGAGTTGGATTTTGAAAAAAAATTGTAATAAAGGTGAAGAGATATGGTGTTGTCGATACAGATGACAAATTATATTACCATTTATTTGTTATCTCAGATTGTTGAATCAGTGCAATTCTCAGGAATTTTAAGAAAATTGGAAAGATGAGGATCATAAGTTCTCTCTTCTGTGTTGATATATTTTTTTGACAACATTAACAGATATTATTTGATAGAGATTTTAATGCAGGTGTAGTATACTAAAGTTAGAGGTATGATGTAGTTGCGTCCATTATACGTTTGTGGAACATTAATTTTAGTGAATCTTCTATATGCCATTCAAGATGATATAATTATGCTAAATTTTTTATTAGTAATTTTACCATAAGTAACCTGATTGACATTGCAGTATCTCTCATCATCTTCTCCTAGTATTGAATAAATATGAGGAAGAACAATGCAAGAATATAGATAATTATTGTGTTGAATTTAGTGGATGTGATCTGGAAGAAAAGTCCAATTTAAGACTATTAAATTTCACTGTTACTATATTTAACTTGTTCTCTTGGTAATCTGTTTTGTATTTTTTTATATACTTTATTTATCTGCTTTCTGTATTTGTCATTTTAAATATCAGGATGATACAGTTTTTTGTTTCACCACTAATCTATCCGTATTTTTTTATTTTCTGCTAGTTATAAATTACACTACAAGCCCACTCCATTGCATCTCACTTTCTGTAACGAATATTAATGCTATTGTACAAATGATGGTTCAGAGAGAGAGAGATAACAATGCAGAAGGCTGGTGGAATTATGCCTTTAATGACTTTGAAATTTAATATTTGGTGCTAATTATGAAAATTCTCAAAATTCTGTGTCTATTTTTATTTTTTTCATGGACTTATTCATTCCACCCATCCCTTCTCTTCTGGTATCATTCTAATATCTTAGGTCGGGTGATCTTGTCCCAGCCACTAAGGAAATCTTCAGAAGGGTTGCTTCAAAAAGGTAGATCTTATTTGTTTTTGTTACATTCAGTTTGATTTTCATATTTTTATAATGACATTCTCATTTTTTTGATTTTGCACTGTGTATATTGTATACAACTAAATATCTTACATTCAGGATTCATGTTATCACAATATCATGGATTCTGTGTGAAATATATAACTTGTGTATTAGTTTTGTCTTAGAAAAGTCAACTGTACTCTTATTACAAATTCATTTTTTATTTTATTTTCATGCACTTATAGTTAAATCACTACAGATATTGGTTTGTAATAAAATTTTAGAGAAGTAAGTGTGAAGATGATAAATTTTATGAACAAAGTATCCCTGACAAGGTACAAATAATGTTAGAAATGAGAAACTGAGTTTAAATTCCATTTGTTTGGGTTATGAAACATGCTATGGATTGAAGGAGTATTGCAAAGTAATGCCTGGTGGTAAACAATTCTAAAAAATAATTAGGAGTCTTGTGCAACACCACAACATTGGTTAATCATGTCTGTGGATTTCATTTCTTAGAAAGGAAAGGCCTTGGTTTGCTTTCCTTTTGTCTGGTTTCCACTGATTCATTAGTCCATATTCCCCATACCTTTGCTAACCCATATCAGAGGCATCTGATTTTGTGAGAGAGAGGCCAGACAAGATGCTGGAAATTACCTCACAGGTCGTCTGGCTTCCATTAGTAACTTCCAAGTATTAAAGTACAAGTACTGGAGACATTGCAACTATCAGAGAGTGGTCCAGCTGGAAGACTGTAATTGTGAAGAAAAGTCTGGGTGTTGATTATGAATAGTGATGAAGAGAGAAAAAAGCTCTATGCTTTTTGATTATAATTAATATAATTAAATATTAGGAGGTATTTCTCATGTTACAGCAGATCATAATGAGAAAGAAAAGTTTGCAAGATCAATAAGTCATTTCTAAAGGTAAATGGTTAATTCCATTTCTTAATCTCCAATTATGTACTGTATTGCAATGAGTTACATAGTATAAAACTGTTGGAAATATCTTAAGTTCACTATTTCTCATTTAGAAGTCACTCTTAAGGTATATTTGCAAGGGATGACAAATAGTTTGAGTGATTGTCGAGCACTGAAACAGTTGCAGATGATGCTAGCTGATAAGCTATGCGTTGGAAAATTTTTGCCAAATAACAGAAACCTGATTATTGTGGAATGTTGCACAAATTCGACATGGTGAAAAGGCCATGTTATGTTTGAATGAGTGAGATGTTAGCAGTAGAGGAATGGAATGCTTGAAAATTACCTGCATGATTACTGAGTGGTTAACTTGTTTCTCATCATATTTTAATCCAAGGATTAATGAATTACATGCTGTTTTAGATAAATATGGATGTCAGAGTAAACAGAGTGATAGTTAAGTATTTTCAAAATATTTCCCCTGTCAATAGGATTGAGAACTCTTCACCTCAACAAGTACTATTACTTGTGTTTTTTTTGCTTATATAGGAATCATGCATCATTTAAAGGGAAACAGAGTGTGGAATTAGTATCCCCTATAAAGGTGCTACAGGGTTATAGATTACCACATCTATGTCTTTGAAGAATTAAGAAGTACATTTGATAGCCAAAGTTGTTGGATGAATCACAGAAATAAACATTTAGTTATTGTAATGATGGACTTACTTATCAAACACTTGGATCTAACTCAGCTTAAATTTCATCCATTAAAGAATAGGTCAAATTTGAAGATTTTAGTCAACAAAATTTTTGGATTGGATATTCAATGTGGTTATCGAGGAAAGTTTTCATGTGATAATTTCAGAAAAATCAATTGCATACCTTGGAAGCTAAATCACTTAATCTAACTTGACATTGGAGATTGAATATCTAAAGACAGAAAGGTGTTCTTTAGAAAATTAAGATTCTGTAAGAAGGGGAAGTGCATATTTTGTATTAAGTAAAAAAATGATTTCAGTGGTGATGAATGATTTGATATGATTTTACTTATGATTAATACTTTGTCTGTATGGTAGCAACATACACATCTGTAAGCTTGGTTCCCAATAGTAACATGAGGTGAACATTAGAATTATTACAATCTTAAGCTAGTAGTAAACACAAATCTGAATACTGCAAACCTTTGTCCATCAGAAACCTTGGGAAAAAGATCCATCAGTGTTCATTCAATCAAGTCATCTTCTTTTTCTAGCGGCATCATGAAATGTGTTATTCCGTTACTGATATCTCTTTTCAGCTTCATCAAAGGATTCTTTTCTTGAGTTGCCAAATAGCTTGGAAAAACCTTCGTGATTTCATACATTAAAATTGAAATTAACTCTTCTTAATGAGCCGAGGATTGAAAAAATCCTATTATAAGATAATAGGAAAAGTTATCAAAAGAAAAAAAATGCCAGCATTTTCAACAAGTTGCACCTTTATCCTTCATCTATCACTTAAATCAGAGCCATTCATGGCTGAGGTAATATGACAGTGGTCATTATCCCAGCCAGTGAATGACAATGACAGGTATGTGCAATGCTGAGTAATGGCATCCTGGTCACTACTTAACAAAGGTTTATAGAAGTTTCACTCATAAAATTATTGAGATGAACTTAAATGGACTTGTTCCTTTGGTAGCATTCTAGCTGAAAGAAGAAAGAAAGGACAAACCTCACTCATCCTCTTAGATAGTAAGTCTCATTCACTTTCTATAGCTCTCGGAAGCTCATAGGATGAAGATGTAACAGTCATCTGTCATGCATCAATTTTGGTTTTTCATTAATGCCTGCATTGTCATCAGACATAATTGTCTGAAAGACAAACCCTCATGTTTGCACACCTTCATTATGGGCTAAAAGAATTCAAAGATTAGTTTCTTGCAGATCTCCAGGCAGTCCTGCTCCCAGCCAATGCTTAATTCCCTCAATATTCCTAACCTTAATCCTAGCCATTACCTACTTCTTATAATCCTACTCATGTCCTCCTATATAATTCCTCCCTTCTTCTGATACTGTCTTCAAGATAATATTGTATATTTGTGTATAGCCAATTAATTTTCCTCTTTATACCAATGTTATGTCTACGTGTCGAAAGCATAAGTTAGCCTAATATTGATATCTTAGCCATCAAGTGCTATCTGGAAAATAATTTTTTCCATCGCTGATCAGGGTCATCATATGATAAGGATCATGAATATATATATATAGATGTTTAATCTGTCTATAAAAATGGATTTCTTACTTTGTGTTCTTTAGACAAGATAATTCAATGATACACACAAAATATATTGATATCTTAGCCATCAAGTGCTATCTGGAAAATAATATATATATATAATATCACTGAATTATCTTGTCTAAGGAACGCAAAGTAAGAACTCCATTTTTATAGACAGATTAAGCATTGTATCATAAATATCCTTTTCAGATATATTAATTAAAATAGCTTATTACAAGTTAATCATGCATGTGTGCATATCCATTGCAGGAGTAAAATCTCAGTTGAAAGAGCCAAAGAATGAAGGAGAAAAGAAAATGGTATCCGGTATTGCTGCAGGATCAGTTGGAAGTGGTATTCGTCGTCGAAGGAAGCGTAGAAGTGAACTTTTGAGTCGAGAAGAAATAGTAAATTGTGTATGTGGCTCTCCAGAAGAAGAAGGACTCATGATGCAGGTACTTTATTCATTGCTTTGCTATTTGCAAGAAGTCTTCTTAGATAGGTTTTAAATTGCCAATTATTCACCTAGGATCAAAAAATTTTAAGTAAGCTAATGTAACTAACATACATACATAGCTTTTACATAGTTCCCTTTCAGTGTTAGCTAGCTCTGTATTCAAATGTATGTATTTTCATAAATTTTCTCTTGGTAGTGGTAGTATTCCTAAAAGTGATTCAACAGCTGAAGACATTCAGAAATGCCAACTTTTGCTACCACAAAATATAGTGGCCTCAAGCATACTTTTATAAAATAAGCAGAAGATTGCATAAATTTGTTATTTGAAACTTTATAATGAACTACGTTCAATATCTTTAGACTTATGAACATGACATGATCTAAGCCTTAATTGTAGAATTTCACTGTGATCTTTCTCTTTCCAACAAGTGACAGCTGAAGTAATTGCTTTTGTTAACTGTCCAGGTACTAAGAAAATTTTGTAATTCTAATATATAATCTGACTTTTGATTGACAGTTTTTAACTAAAGAATTCAATCTCTTTTTCTTTTTTAGTGTGAATTATGTCTCTGCTGGCAACATGGACATTGCAATAATATTGAGAGAGAAGCTGAAGTTCCAGAGAAGTATGTCTGTTATATATGTCTGAACCCTCAGAAGGAGAGAAAGTCTATGAAATATTTTCATGATCAAGATTGGCTGAAGAAAGGAATACTGCCAAGGTTGGTTAGCTTATTACCTTCATGTGTATTAACCTTCCGGCCTTACTGGAGTGCTGGATAAGAGATAAGCACTTAATATAAGATGAGCATAAGTATAAGATAAAAGATGTTGTCATCTTTCTCTGGTAGTTCAATTTATAGGAACTGATACAATGAGAGAGGAATAAAAACACAACTTATACAAGTTATGTCAGAACTTAACTCATCCACAACTTGTGTTTCTATGCATCATCAGGTATACACATTAGAACCCAATTAAGATGCATTTCAGGGGACCAAGTGAAAAGTGTTATAACTGGGACATAACAAATTTTAATTTCTATTGCATTAGAAAACTAAAGGGAAGGGTATTTAGATTTTTAATTTCTAAGTAAGTGCTTTTCACCATGAAAAGAAATCTTCTTTAGTTTCATTTAATATCCTCATTGTCAATATCTAAAGAGTCAAACTATTGTTGTGTAATACTGGTTGCTTTCTCATCATGTGTTTAGTAAGCTTTTCTTTATGACTTTTTTCAGACATTTATTTTGGACTTCTGTTCATCTTTTGTTACTTTATTTTGGTCTTTTATTGCTTTGCAATGAAGCAATTTTTACTAGAAGGACAGAGGAAAAGAAAGTAAATAAAGTTTGATCAATCGACTGAGCCAGAGTATAGGCTATTTGCAGAGGTAGCAGTGCATCTAGAAATAGGAATGATTCACTCATAGGCAGATAGCAGAGCTTTGTAAACAGCATTCTTATCATGTAATTCATGCAATAGGGACCAGGAGATAACAGTGTATTAAGTAGGATAGCTAATTAGACAGGGTTTACTGTAAAAAACAAAACCAGTCTCATATGTATTGGTAGAAATGGAAAAGGGGAGAAGAGGTTCAACAAAGTGACTGAAATAAGAAAGTTTGAACAGTGGAAGGAAAGAGGGAGGGGAAGATTCTTATTAATAGTTGTTAATGGATGGTTAGGTAGGGTTTTTTAAATTTCCACTTGTTCATATTGTTTCATGATGTGCCCCTTGTCTATGAAGGGGAGGAATTTCTTTAGGAACTCCTGGGTCCTCCAACAGAGATCTCACCATTTCAGAAGTTATTAACCAATACAAATATTTTGTGTACTGAAATTTTATATATTTGTTGTTTGTTTTAAATATTTTATAACTTTATGGGCTTCTTTCATTCGAGTAAAATTTGAAGCTTACATATGGTGAATTAAAAATATTGGATGGGTCATTGAAATAGAAAAAATATGGTGTTTGGGGTAATAGCCTTATACTCAAGCAACAAAAGATGCAAAAATATCGTAGATGATTGTGATTTTATTGGAATATTGGGATATTTTGGTCTAATGCAGTTAAATAATTTAATATTTTCCCCTTTTAGCCTGTCTTTTCGAAGCAAGGCAGATGAGGGGAAAATAGTTCAACGCTCCAAAGTCCTTAAGAAGTCTCATGAACTGACAGGTTCTCTTCTTCAGTTGAAGACAGTTGTGCATAGTTTGCGGGTGAAATTCAACATGATTGGGTGAGTCAGCATAGTTTGTCTTGGTTTGCTTGCTTAAAAGTTTTTTTACATATGGATTTTTTGTCTTTACTACCTTTTATCTTCCATTTCTCTAGGAAAACTGACCATCCAAAATTATACCTTTGGTCAAAAAGTTGGGAAACTACCCCACCATCAAATGAAATTCAAGAGAATGATGTTGTGAAAGAAGTAGAAGATAAGTTGGAATCTCATCCTTGCTCAGTTAAATGTGAATCTCCATATGGAGATATAACCAAAACAGAGGATAACCTTCCAGAGCTTACGATGGAGCAGGGAACTCCTGAAGAAAAGGATGACCAACCATTGCCATTGGAAGTGAGTTCTTGACAAAACTGCTTTATATTTGTAACTTAAACTTGGTGACAGAAGTTCATATGGTAGCCATCCTATCATGCTGAAAATTTTCGTGATAATTTTGTCCTGAATTTTATATTAATGGAAGATGCAGCAGGCAGATAAGGAATTAACATGGTATATTTTTTCAGTTTGTAGATGTCAATTCAGCAGATCTGAAAGAAGAAGTAATGGCAAGTTGTGACCTCAAGGAAGAGAAAGAGGAAGACAAAGAAGCTGAGAATGCTCTGAATGCAGACAATCTTGACACTTCGGTGACTTTGAGTGCATCCTCAGGAGAGATGAAACAAAGCAGCAGTATGAATTCAATGGATGCATTAGCCACAGAGGATTCGTCATCTAGATTGGAGAATGATTTGCTGCAAGGTCATTCAGTTGGAGATGAAGACTGCCCTCCCGTTCTGGAGCTTCCCTTAAGCCACTCTGAACTTCAGCAACTTGCTAGCACTGTGGAGGATAAACTCAGAGCCACAGGTAAGGATTCCTGTCTCCAGAGCAGGGATTGGTTAGTAAGAAAAGCCTCGGGATATATTTTGTGATATTGTTATTGTACTCATAAGAGGAACTTCTCCAGAATATATATTGTATTGTAAATTGATAGAAAGGCTTATTTTATAAAGGGATTGAGTGTAAGGATGTTAAAGCTATAAAAATAGAGAAATAAGTGTGAGAACTTTTTTTGGCTTGTGGCTTGATTTACGGTGCTATTCTCATATATTCTTAAATAAATGTGGATTCTGCTCATTGGTATTATTTACTGATCATTATTTATGTCAATTACATATTCTTAAACTTATTATTGTTGTAATAAAAAAGATAATATCAGAATTTCACTCTAGAGTTGGGCACCACATTAGTAGACCAAACCTCTATGTTTGTCAAATGTGGAACTTTCATTATTAGCCATGCTACAAACTCCTCATGCATGTACTATTTATAAATAGTTTTTTTCATTTATGTCATAAAGATAATTTTTTCAAGTAAGACTTGCATTTTACCTAATATGTTCCCCTGCAAGAGACAGAGAGATAGTTCTGAAAATGTGATATAAAACAATTTCATGTTGAACAGATTTTTAAAATCGGTGTTTTAAGCTCTTGCAAGAAATACATTTGTGTTTTCTCTTCTTACAGAAGTTCGAGCTCCTCAACCAGAGGCCCCAATAGACCCTTTGGAGTGTCAGTTGACATTATTGGATCACATAGAAAGCATGCAGCAAGAGGTTGACCAAAGACTTACCCTCATTGAAGCACAGGTTGCTGGTGAGAGCTGTTCTTTTTCTTCCCATACTGCTGAAAACAGTGTTTTCCAACACAGGAATTACATTCAGAAAGTTTCTGAAGATACCAACTATATGCTCAATCATAGTTGTAAGCTTCCTATGCCACATTCTTGGGTCACTTGGGTATTGAATTACACTGTAGAAATACTCTCAAAGATCTGTAATTTAGGCTTGTTAGACAAGATATCTAGTAATTTACTTTTTTTAGAAACTATAGGATTTGGGGAAATGCTTTTTAATCTTTGCCAATTTCTTTTTGCATTCAATGTATCTATATAATTCTCTTTCAGCTCTTGAAGCAGAAGATGATGACATAGCATCAGATGAACCTCTGGAATTTTATCCACGCACAAAGCAGACCATTCAGATGATAATGAGAGACCTGAATACAGCACGCAAAATTGCATCTTTTTATGGAAAATTATAGCTGTCTATCTTCAAGTCAAGTTTATTGCTAAAGTTGTTTATTTGTCTTGTGGTATTCTGTTTCAGAATTTGTAAAAATTTCTCAGTCTGTTTAGAAAATTGTTATACATCAGTCTGTGATATTTTTGTACATACTTAAATGATATTTGCACCTCTGTATCAGAGTTGCCAGATTTTTAAGCATTGTAAATTAATGGAAATAAAATATAATATTGCAAAAATTATTTTATTTCCTGTTTTCACCCATCATCAAATACCTATCAATTCCTATGATGCCCTATCATGCATTCTTAATAATTTGACTCTTTGTTTCTTCAAACACTATGAAGAAAATTGTATCAGTAATAGCACTGAAACTCAAGAAAGGCCTTTAAGTATCCTGAATGTATGGGAATGCTTTCTTTTTGATTATCACTACTCTTGTAGGAAAGAAAAACATTCCCTGGATGTACAAGTGAAAAGCTAATTGGCTCGAGGCCAGTACAAGCCAAATAGAAATGCAATTCCTCTCACAACTATAAAAATAATTATTGCTATATCCTCATTGAATACAAAGAAAAACTGTAGTTAAGGACATAAATGTCATATTATCATTTGTCCCCATTGATAGTAGGGGTGATTTAGAAGGGTAACAGCAAAAAAGTTTAAAGACATTACACACTACTAATTGAAGACAATAATAACAAAGGGAATCTATTCAAGAAAGATTGAGACTAATTAGCCTCTTCTTACCCGACCTCATATTTGAAAGAAAAAGATAGCTGAAGAAAACTAATTCGTGGGTTTAAAAAGCTACGTTTTTTTCTAAGGAAAAAATATAAAAGTTGGAAAACAACCCCAAATAGGGATGAAAATCCTATAGATAGTGAACTATATGTTAAAGAAAAGGCAGGTTAAAACATCTGAAAACTAAAATAAATAATACAAGTATACACATATAGCTCCTACAGCTATAGCTACTCAGTCAGTAATATGAGATTTACTACAGGTATTTAATAAAAGAATTCCATCAAGTCACATCTAATACTATCTCTTTCATAAGAAACATTAAGTTACAGTTTTAGGAAAATTAGTTATGTGAGAGTAAAATGTTAAACAAGAAAATTCCGTACACTAAAACATTTTTTGTTGCCAGTGTTTGAGGGATCTTTCATGAAACTGATGCTGAAATACAAACAAACAAATTAGCGCTCATTGGCATGTTAGTTTGTAGAAAAATGGCCATAGAATCACATAGAACTAAAAGCAATTAAAACGATAAATACATAATTTTATTTTTACTCAGAGAATGGTTTGTAATACAATTTATAATAAATTCCTGTCAAAATTTTAATGTCTATCAAAGTAAAATGTCGTCTTGCGGGATACAACAGCGTCGTCGGATTAAAACAACACAACGTTTCGCCAACACTACCGTTGGCTTCTTCACCTGAAGTTGTTTTAATCCGACGACGCTGTTGTATCCCGCAAGACGACATTTTCCAATGGAAACTCACAGCGAAAGCCTTAGAGCCAATCTCTATCAAAGTTTAAACCTTTGACATCTCTGCTTAGAGATTATTTTTCATATTCTTGAGGACCTTCCAATGTTATCTATTCACATTTGTTGGTGAACTGTTTTTAAGAAGATGGAAGTTTATGAAAATATCACCTTTCAAGTGGATTCTTCCAGACAATATGGCATTATCATTTTTTATCTTAATCATGCTGAGATTAAATCTCATCACTCACGACAACCCTTTCTTCAAGGGTGTCTATCATTGAACCCAATCAATTGCTAATTAAGCTTACGTTATGCTTTGACTGGGAATGTCCCAGTCAATTTTTCAGCTGTCCAGCTTTGATGGAAAATCTTAGAGTAAGAATGTAATAAAGTACAATTTCAATGAAGGAATCTATTAAAAGGAGTTTTTTTTTCATAAATTTGTGATGCTGAACACTCATAAAAGTTTCACTCATAAGTGTTTTAAAAGTGTGCAAAATCAACTCAGACTAAGCTTCACGACAACATTCTATTCTTACTTGTTTCAAAATTTGACAATCCTGAGCTTCCTGCTGTGATAAAATTACAACCCTAAATATTAAGAAAATCTCTCCTCACATAACTTCAAAGGATTGAGAAGTCTAAGTTTTTAAAGAATAGAGATCTTTAGAAAATGTGTTTCTTTAGTATCGTAACTTGCAGGAATCTTATGAAGAACTCTAAGTATGATTCAGAAATTAGAGTTAAAACTCTCTCTCTTCATTGAGATATATTGGCTAAAGTAAGACTACAAAAATGCCACATGACTTCCCTTCGAGCCAAAAAGCATATTACTGCTGCCAGAAAAACATCCTCTGCTGTCTCTGAATGTATTTTTTAGTCCATCTCTGGCTATTCCAAACATGAGCTAGAGAAACGGCTGCAGGAAGACTGTGAGGGGCCCACTTTGAAAACGTTGCTCACATTGACGCAACTAGAGTAACCTGAATTATTCTATAAATTCAGTTTCTGAAGAGTTTTTATAGCAAAGAATATCTTGTAATGAAATATTTTGAAGCATATAAAATTTCCAACTGATACAAATGTTTTTCACGAACTCAAGTTTTGTCTGAAGCTATCCTTTAACAATTTTCACTGACGAAACTTTCCATTAACGTCACATTAGTTTCAAGCATTGTCATATATAACTGCTAAATGATTAAGGTTTTCCGTTTTGCACACCTTGTGGCATTAAAAATAATTATCCAATGTAGCACGATATGATATTTAAAAAAAAAATTCAAATGAACTTGAGATTTCTCACCAAATAATACATGAGATTTTTTTCGTCCCAAGACAATTTACGACCATATGATTTATATTTTGAGCTTTCACATCATACTGAATAATATTTTCAAGCGTGCACTGAATTCTGAGCAAAACGATCTCCCGCTAAGAACGTAATCACGTAATAGTAGTTTACCAACTTCATAGAGTTCACAGCGTTCAGAGATGTTCATAATCGCTTTTACTTTGTTACTTAAGTTTTAGGGTTTGTAGGTGTTGCAATGGTTATTAAGTCGTTGAAGGCTGGATAGCTATAAAATGTGATTATGTGTTCAACAACCTGAAAATGCCGAAAATGTTGCTAACATGAACATATATGTGTTAATCAAAAGACAGTAATACCTCCTTTACTAATTTTTAAATCGTGCTTTTTCTTGTTGTTTCGAAGAAGGACTGGGTTGTTTGTATTCGTCAACGTGAATGCTTCAGGTATAGTATCATTTGTAGACCTTCTCTGTTGCGCTATAATATCTATGCTAGAAGTTTTATCCTTGCATTTATATTAGTCAGTAGAAATTTGGAATCAGTGAAAAAGCTTCAGAATTATGAGAGTGTATTCGTATACTTGCAGTGCTAAAAATATTGGCGTTGGATTCATTTGAAGGAGATGAAGAAAATATGCCTACAACAACAGAGTCGGATGTGCCAGGTAATTTATAGCTAACGATTCTCGATTACTTACAAGAATTTAGAATTTGCGAAATCATTTTGTTTGCATATTCAATTCCTAGATGCTTATGATACAGATTCTAGAGCTCGATCTAGTTTTAGCCTGTACTGTGCGTTTCATGAATTTAATTTATCATTCTGTGGAACTTGCGATGAGAAGACCACATATCTGGCCTAAAGTAATCTTCTGAATATTAATCGTGTATTCGTGTTAATTTTTTTCTTTAAAACTATAATTCGCTAATTATTTTTAAGACCTTAATGAAACCCCTTAGTATTTATTGTTGGAAGATTGCGGTAGCTGTGTTAAGTTGATCGGATTGATTGGATGTATAATCTCGTTAAGTAATCTCTAAAATGGTATTTGATCATGAAATTACTGCCCTGCTAACACATGTTACTGTGGTAATCTCTCCTACCTTCTAATTTTTCTCAAATGCTTACGCCCTTTAAATCGCGTCACTCAATATTGTGCTGTTAGAAGCTACCCTATCCTAAGAAATTTATGCAAAGGAATTTACTGTTCGATACTTAAAATTAAGTACATTATTCATTTAATTAAGGGATTCCCTTGGAAATTATTCATTTATTTGCGTTTTAAATTCTATAATGACAATTAAATTATCAATCGCTGCACTAACTTTTGTTTCTCTAACATATTTCGTTTATATTTTACCATAGAAGTAACAAAATTTCTGTGATTATCGGATAAACTGTATCATCATGCCACTTCGTTTCAGTAACCAGTATTATAATCTTTCGATTTACAAGAAATTTTTTCTTTAATCTTTCCGTCGAAATTTTCTCACATCAACACTAACGCGGAATTGGCGATTTTTGATGAAGTTAGATTTATTATTTGAGTATATCAATCCCTTCTTACTGTTCCGTTGCATTATATGCATCCAAAGCTGAAGGAAAAATTACACGAAAGCTGCTAAAATAAACTTTTCTCTTCTGGATATAAATGGATGGATTATAACTTGTCCTTTATTATGTTATTGACATCTCCAGGCATTTGTATCTTGGGCCATGGTCTTCAAGGGCAAGTAGTTCCTCCATTTATTTTGTTGTGCATTCTGTATATCTTCCTTACTTTCCCCTTTCCTGTTGAATTTTCTTTCTGTCACCGAATTCTCCTAGTAGTCCTATTGGAAAATGTGGCCTTTTGAGTTTGAGTGTGAGTTTGCCTTTATTTTTCTTATACATTTGATTATGGTTTCTTCATCTTCAATCGTTTGCAAACCTTTTCATTTTCTCCTCATCTGCACATCTCATCATCTCCATGTTTTGCAGTAAACATATCTCCAAACTCTCCTTATATTTTTTCGTTCTTCCTCTTGTCTTTTTTTCTGACTAATAATATTATTCTATTCATGAAACTTTCGACAAATCTCTTCCTCTAATTTGCATTGGCACATTTAATTTTAATTTTCAGGAAATTATATTATCTAAATGCCATCTTTTCCTGGGAAATCAGGCTCTCAATTTCTTGTGTAGAGAAGCTGTTGCTGCTGACCAAGCTTTCTAACTTCTTGAATGATCTCACTCACTCTATTTTCTTACCTGCCATCTCTGTTCTTATGCCACCATACTCCTTAGAGATCATCATGACTAATATTAATTTTCATCCCTTATTTTTCTCCTTTCTTCGTGATCTCTTCTATTATTTCATGTAATTCTTCCCCACATTATCACCCATATTGTCAGCATATTTGATTATTTTATATCTATTTCCCTCCAACACTATGCCACCAATTTTAAAATAAAGAAACTATGTTTCCTTGTATAAAATAAAATATTGAGCATGCCTCAATGTGTAAAATAGACTGAACCTCTCCAAATAAATTTCAAGCTAATAATCAGATTGATGTGAACATTTTAACAAAATTGAATTATTTAATATGAAGTTCATGAGAGAGTATTTATATAGGATTAAGGTAAATAACAGAATCATAAGTATTGAAAATATTATTACCACCATTATCTGTAATTGCGGATTAAGAGATAGTCCCAAAAGAGATATATGGCTTATGCTCCTAATTTACATTTAGTAAAGTCCATGTGGGTTAAGGTGACCAATGAAATCTTATTTAAGGGAAAAATATCCACCATGCTTCATGCACAGTAAGTATTTTCTAATTCCACTGTGGGAAAGCTGTTTGTGTATGGCTTGACTCTAAGTAAACTCTGCCTTCCCTATTTTCGTAGTTGAATTAGGCCCACCTACTCAGTATCATGTGATTTTCATGAAAAATTAACATTTTACTGTGTAGCAATGTCCATCTCTATTTAGGAATTGTGGTATTATTAGAGAGATAAGTGCTACTCTCTTTGATATGTAGACATAACATAGTTGTTTAAATGAAAATTTTACCATTTCTTAATGTTTTTATAAATTATGAATAGCCTAGAAATATTTATGTTTTAGAATTTGCAATTTCTTCAGTATTATGTATCTCTAAAAGAAGTGCAGTGGGACTGTAAGTAGAATGACAGCCTGCTGCTTCCTAAAATCATTACGGCCAGTCTACCCCATGTTTTCAATCATACTATTATTGTTATCATACTACAATCTTTATTGGTTCGATATTTCAATCATCCCTGTATTTCCCACTGACCTCTTTTAGTACTGTCCAAAAGTGTTAACCTTTTATTTGATTGTGGTGATAATCTTTTCATTACAGAGTATCGCAGCATTACCGACAGTGTTGGCAGCCAAAGTGATGTCTCAGTGGGCTGTGGAGGAGTTGGAAGTACAAAGCCCAGAATGGATGTCGTATGTGTGTTAGATGTTCATCAGCCAGAGCACCTCCCGGAGAGGAAGAAGGCTCTGGAGGAAGTCAAGCATGCCTGTACTTTGGTGAATGCCAGATGTCATCAGATACAGGTATCGCACTCTGTTACATCAGTCACTATCCTTGTTGTATGCATATATTCAAGGAGTAAAGCTTTGTTAAAGTTTGGTTGTTGGTTAAGTTTGTTAAAATCCAACTATTAAAGTTGGTTTTTAAGCCAACTGCCTGGGAATCTAGAAGTTAGTCTGGATGCCTGTTAAGCATTTTATTACTGTGATTATACTCAAAAGATGCTCCCAAATTTACAGTAGTTAGGGGAAGAGAGAAAGCTCACAATCACTAGCTGAGGTTTTTTTATCAGCATGCCAACTGTAAATCCATTACACCCACCTCCTATATCTGGATTCTATCACTGAAACAGATAGGAATACCATTTATTGCATATCCATGAATAGTTCCTTCAAAAGAAAGGAAATGAAACACATAACTTAGTGTTTTAGAGATCTAAACCAACACCAGATGTTTAGATAACTGTTATAAGTTACACAGTATATCTATTGCACAGGTAGCATCCACGCACTTTTGTAAGAGGATGCTTTAGTCTCAATCAAACCTTAAAAGGCTGACCATTTGACCTAGTTTGAACTTAATTTTAATTAAAACAGCTTGTTTATTATCATATTCTTCCACTATTACTTTATTTATTTAACTTCAAAATCATAATAGGTAATAATATCAATTGTAATTAATGATGATGTATGCCATGATATGGTTTTATTTATTAATGGTAATTTCATCTTGAACTTTCTTTCACCAAACTTTTCCTCAATTTACAGTTTGAGAAATTGGATTTTGGAGAAACAAATGTGCTAGATACATTCTACAATGCAGATGTGGCTGTGGTGGATTTATCCATACAGCTGCAGCAAAGTGCTCTTTTCTATCATCTGGGAGTGAGAGAAAGTTTTGGAATGAAGGAAAATATTCTGCTCTATCATGATCATGACTCTGAAGCCACTTTACGACTCAAGGTAATATTTTCATGAAGTGACCTTGCTATTCATGCTAATAAGTTCTACGTAATTTTTAAAATTGCAATATTTTTTTTCTAGCTTTCATGTGGGTGCTATACATTCATATCATATCGAGTTATGGAATGTGGAACTTGTGTAACGACAGCTCCTACTGCTCTGAGTGTTGTGGCTAATGAAGAAGGTAGGCCAGTCAATCCCAACAAGCAGCATTTAACTCTCCGTCTTAAGAAGCTGTTGCAGGATGTCGAAGTCCAATCCAAGTAAGTCTTTATTCCATCAAAGGATTTTTACAATTTGCCTTTGATTTTAATTACAAGCATATAATATAGTATATACTACAGGATATGATCATATTTTTCTGAGTGTGACTTGCTTTCCATCTTTTCTCACAAATCGGATTAGCTATCCAGCTGCATAAAATCAGTAATTATTTAGATTCTTTCAGTGTATTCACTTTTATAATTTACTGATACACTATATCTCAAAAGATATCTTTAATTAATTGGCTATTCATGCCCCTCTGATTTATAAATGAGTTTAACTTTTTTATTGAATGCTTGTATTGTAAGGTTGTCTTCCACCTGAAAAATTATGGTAATATTCAGTATTTACAAATTGATTAAACTAAATTTATACTTAAGCTGCAACAATGAGGCATGCAAAAAATTTTGAATATTTTCCCAACATTGATTACATAATGAGCATGTTTTTATCCTCAAATATATTGGTATGATTTTTTACATATAAATTTTTCATCTAATGGTACTGTCTTTCAAATGTGGTGGTGTATTTTATTGCCACCAATTTTTAAATGTTTTTCAGGTATCAAACAATCAAAATAATCGCAATGAATGTAACACAAAAGATGCAGAACAGTTCAGCACTGTTCCTTGTGGCCCTCTAATGAAAAGAGATTTTTAGAAGAAACAAACCAAAAAGAAATTATCTTTATTAACTGAAGAACTCATTTACTTTACATAAATGTTCAACCTTTACAGTGGAGCATTGCACCCAAAATTGAACCACAATTTATAGGTCGAGTGATTTTTCTCAAAACCAGGTGTTTACTTTGTCAATGTCTTTTAGATCTCTTTCTTCTTTTCATTCTTTTCCAACATATATTTTATACAATTCATCTCAGTGAGCCATAGAGTATTAAATCACATTCCACTGAGCAGATGGCATCAGATAGTGGCCAGATGTCAGTGATAGCTGACCCTTATGGAAACTTGAAAGTAATTCCTGCTGTAAATCATATTTTTGCCGTGCATCAATACTGGAATCTCCTGTATATGTAGGGTAGATTCTTTTATTCAAATTTGGAATTAAAAGTGAACCTGAACAATAAAAAGTGACATCTGCCAAAGAGTAAACATTCGTCATATCAGAAAGTTTCCTGCATACTATGCACTGCACTGAAAATTCTAATTATTGCTTCTACTTTGAAGGCATGATTTTGATGTGTCTTTAATCTCCCAACAGAGCGCACATGAAAGAGAAATTTCTATCTGACCTTCGAAAAGCAAGAGAAACGTATTCAGGTGAAGAACTTGCAAATGCTCTGCACAACATGAGGAAACGTCTTGATGATCCAAATGTTCTCTCTGGTGATGTGGTGCTGAATGTTCTGATATCATTCCGGGAAATTCAGGTAAATGATGCCCCTTTAAGATGGCACATTCAGTCAGGTATCATTCAGTGATATCACTCTTAAAAAGAAATGTAAAAGAAACTACTCTTCACAAAGGGTTCTAGCTATTAAAAATGAAACTTCAAAATACTACAGAACAAGGAATCAAAGACACCACATGTTTTGACACATAAGTGTCACCTTCAAGTGATGTAGCAGCCTGTATCTAAGCATTGAGAGTATGAAGAGGAGGTGATTGCTCCTCTCACTCCCTCTCTCCACAACACTCTTTCTCCCTATCCTAGTTAAAGGATTTTTTCTACCTAATATTGTCCGGACTCAAAGTTATTCCCCTACCTCTCCTTTCACATTCATGCTTTCAATGCATTCATTCTAGCTGCTTCATCATGATGATGATGCTTGTGCATAGAAACATGTGGTGTCTTTGATTCTTAGTGACTTGGGTATTTTACAGTTTTATATTTAATTAATTAGGAAGGAGTTTCCTTGTAAAAAGTGGTTTATTTTTATTTCCTCTATTATCATAGAATACAACAAAGTCACCAACCAATATGTTGAGTTTGTACATTACTCTTTGACTCAAGAACAGGTTTTGTTCCACATATCAGAATCCACAGATTCTGATATGTGGAAATCCGAAATGTACTCTAAAGTATTGTGTCGTTCATATGTTGAAGAGTTGCTAAGTAAAAAAGAACGATATAGCTGTGAAATGAAGCAGAAGGTAAGTAACGTGAGAGTAAAAGAGAAAGAATGTGCGGTGAGAATTATGGGGGACTCGATGATCAGGTATGGCGGTGAGTATTACCATAAGGGAAACTAAACTGCAGTGTGGCAGGTGAATTGGCTCACGATTTAGTTGTGAACAACAGAAAACATGTTGCTGATTGTCAATTGGGAGGGGTTCTAAGGCTTATGCAGGTTAACTGTCATAGCGTTTGTAATAAAATCACAGAATTAGGTTCATTAGTAGACTCATGTAATGCAGATATAGTAATAGGAACTGAGTCTTGGTTAAATGATGAAATTGGTTCATCTGAAATTTTTCCAGTTAAGTTCGAGGTATATAGGAGAGATAGAGTAAAGGCGGAGGTGTGTTTATTTGCGTAGGCTGGTTCACGCTACTAGCGCCGTGGCAAGAGAAACTACGTACCGAACTACGTCCCTAACAATTATTTTCGTGGAAATTCATATTCATATTTATAAGTATTACACTATTATTGTGGAGTGGAGGAACTTGATATTTTGTTTGACCAAAAGGGGAGGGTTAGTTGCAGATGGTATTGCTGCTTCAATGAAATGAAGAGAGACATTAATATTAGATAATAAGATTTTTTGGCAGTTGTTTATGTAGACCCCATGCACCTAATTCTGTTGGATGATAAACAGCTGACTAAAGGTAAAGATGCTCTGTTTGAGGTAGCTGTCAGGATGAATGGAATACAGGAATGTGAGGAGGAAAAAGAAGTTAGTGATGCTGCCAATCTTCCCCCTCGTCAACTAAGGATGAACTTGAACTTGAAAAATATTTGAATCACTTGGAACGTGCAAAGTTTCGCCGCATAGAAAAGGATTCCTCCAGACCCAAAGAAAACAACATGAATAAATTTCAGATAAATTTCTCACTTGCATTAAAAGAAGTGGAAAATTTTGATCGTTCATCAAAACTAACAGTGAAAGAAGCCATTCCCTTATATCCTGAAATTGTCAGAGATGTTGCCATGGTGGTTACTGCTTTACCACCAACCCAAGTTAGTGTTGAGAGGTTGTTCTCTGCTCTAAAAATAATTAGATCAGATTTGAGGGCATCCATGAAGGAGGGTCTGATAGAGGCTATTCTTTTTCTGAAGACCAATTTTTCATAAATTTATTAAAAATATTAAGTATGTAACAGCTTATTGTATATTTTCATTTGACAGCATTATTTTGTTAAGGTAATTTGCTCAAACATATATTTTGTGGTCTATTTATTCTTAATTTTGTAAACATTTTTATTCAAGAATTATCCTGTTTCTTTAATTTATCATTTGTTAATATATCATACCTTCCTGTAATTAATCACCATGACTCCGCATTTGAGGAGTAAGATAGTACATACATACAAAAACTGAGGAGTCGGAATCGGAGTCGGAGGTTTGTGCACCGACTCCACAGCCCTGTGTAAAAGGTTGTGAGGTTTTACCTGGAATAAGTGATCATGAGGCAGTATACTTAGAGCTTTATTGGAATAACAATAACAGTATGAAAACTGAAAATAAAGTAGTATACAGTTTTCATCGAGCTAATGTTGATGCTTTCCGTAGTTACTTAATAAGCGAATTTAAGGGTTGGGCCAATAAGGGATCAAACATGAAAGAAATATGGGAAAACTTTAAGCAGATTCTAAGTAAAGGAATAGAGATGTATGTACCAGTGAAGAAATTAAAACGGAATGCGGACCCTGAGTATTATAACGCAGAGATTAGGAGATTAAAAAGGAAATCAAGGGACTTGCATAAAATGAGAAAAATCAGCGAACAGCACGAAATTAAATATCGGGAGATAGTAGAATTGTTAAACAGCAAGAAGAAAGAGGCAGAGAATAAGTATATATAAGTAATATATAAATTTCTAGAAAATTTAATGACCAATAACGGTAGCAATAGTTTTTATAAGTTTGTCAAGCGTCGAAAGAGAGGAGAGCGTGAAATAAAAACGATAGAGGGATCTCGTGGATAGATATCTTAACTGAAAGATAAATATCTTAGCTGAAAGCAATGAAATTGCGGATGAATTCAGAAATTATTTCGCTAGCACTTACAAAGTACCGGATAAAAGGAATGATTTGAATTCACTCGACTGCAAACCGAATTCATATGTACCATTTATGATAAACTCTAAAGATATTTTGGAAAGAATTAATAAGTTAAAAATAATAAATCTCATGGTCCGGATGGAATAAGGAATGAAGTCTTAAAGCTAGGAGGCCAGGAGATAATTCCGTATTTAAAACAAATATTCAACGTAACTATCAACAACGGTCAGATACCGAAAGATTGGAAATCTGCATCGGTAGTTCCTATACACCAAGGAGGAAGTAAAAGTCTTTAAAGAATTTTAGACCTATCAGCCTAACTAGCGTCGTGTGTAAGGTTTTCGAAAAATTATCACGGAGTATTTGAAAAACTTTTGGGAGTCATAAGGGTGGCTTAACGAAAGTCAGCATGGATTTAGGAAAGGTTCTTCTTGCGACACACAAATGCTAGGGTTATATCAAGATTTAATAGAAGCAAAGGACGAGGGAGAACAGGTAGATGCGGTAGTAGTGGATTTAACAAAAGCCTTTGACGTAGTAGATCACAGCTTGTTAATCCAAAAAATGAGTATGATGGCGGTAGATCCAAGAATAGTGAAATGAACGATGGCCTTCATTCGTAATAGAGAGCAGAGAGTAAAAATAGAAAACAAGTTATCAGACCCAATTCATGTAACTTCAGGGGTAGCGTACTAGGCCCGCTACTCTTCTTAATATTATTAATGATATGCCGAGCGTCATAAAATCTCGTGTATCTATTTGCTGATGACTGCGTTATATACAGGGTTATAAAAGGGAATGGTTATTGTAATAACTTACAAAGGGATATCGATGAATTAAATAATTGGGCAAACTCAAACAAATTGGATATCAACAAAGATAAATGTAAAGTAATTAGCTTTAATAAGAACAAATTTCAATATTCTTACAATATCGGCGGTAAAGTTTTATCAGAAGAAAATAATATTAAGTACTTGGGAGTTACTTTCAGTAAGATTTAAAATGGCATGCGCACATTGAGAATATTATAGGTAAAGCCAGTAAAACATTAAATTTTATAATACGTAATCTCAAAAAATCTAGCAAGAAAATAAAGGAAACTGCGTATAAATCGCTGGTTAGACCGATACTAGAATTCGGTGAATGTATATGAGACCCTTATCAAATAGGACTTAAAGAGGAATTAGAAAAGATACAAAGAAAGGCGGCTCGGTTCGTGTTGGGGAGATATGAAAAGCGTTTCAGGTTGGGATAGTTTGGAAAATAGGAGGAAAAAGAGATTACCAGTATTCTTTAGGTCTTTCGTAGAAATTCCTGCGTACAGGGAAATAAGCGACAGAATAAAAGAGGCAGATTACCTAGGTAGACATGATCATAAATGCAAAGTGAAATGTTTAAAGCAAAGAACCGATAACAGGAAACAGAATAGTTTTTATAACAGAAATAACAGAACAGAAACAGAACAGTTTTTAAAACAGAACTATCGAGGAATGGAACATTCTACCCGCAGAAGCCTTTGAACCTTTCCCAAAAAATGAGAAATATTTTATTAGGGGTATCTGTAAAATAAATAACATGACGAGTGAGCCAGCCGATGACGAAATGTGGGACAAGTAGGGGATAGGATGTACGGTGGGGACTTCGTAGGCCTCGTGGCCGCTTCGGTAGCCGTGAAGGCCTATCAGGAACCCCGAAAAATCTCCCAGAACAAGATTTACTAACATGGTAGATATGACTTTGTATTCTGTGTTTTATTATGGGGAACGGTTATTTGTGTATAGTGTCAAGGATTGTAAATGGATTGTGTAAATGTGTAATATCTGTTATATATACATATATTTTAATCATATAAGTTACCACCGGACAATTGTCCACCTGTAACTATATTGTAATTAAAGTATTATATGCAATATATATGAGAGAACTTACTTAATTAAGAGTTATCTGTTATTTATGTTATGTAAAACCACTGTTTAGTGAATATCTTGTGATCTGAATATATTATTACTAAGTTGAGGGTTTCAGTCAATACAGGTTCTATTTACCACATATACTTTGTATATACCTATTTCTAACCATTATTTCAACAGTGAAACATTTAATGAACGTTTGATGAATATTGGTATTGAATTGGGAAAATATTAATTTTGTAAACTAACTTAAATTGTCTTTTCTATCATCCTTGTCTATTTTATTGGCTTTTCCTTAGACTTACCAAAAAATAGAAGTAGAGTACATTTTCAGTTATTAAACTCAAAGAATTCTTAGAAGTATATAGTCCACTCCAATTACCATAATATATTGTAATCTACAACCTCAAAATATGTACTTAGTGCTTTCATTAGTATTCAGTTTCCGATGTTTGCAATATAAATATTAGTCTGTAGTTATTGGTGATGAAACCTTTGTCTGCTGGTTTTTATGTTTTCATCTTCCTTAAATATTTTCCTTCTTTTATTGTCAGTTAGATTTTAATTGGGTTAAGGAGAAAAGAAAATTTATTTATTACTTTGACTATTCTAAGTCTTGCAGCGAATTAGCAGTATAATTTCTTGTGGTTTGAATTAATGTCTGTATTTCCATTCCAAATTGATCAACTTTTTTGTTGTAGGATTATGATGCAATGGTTCTGTTGGTGGATGATTTGAAGACAATCCCAAACAAGAAGAATTATATAAACACTCCTGCAATCAGATATTTGTATGCTTTTGCTCTCAACAGGTATGTATTGTAATTATACATTTTTTATTTACTGACATCTTCTTTTCAATGTGCTTAAAACTGATTCGTCAGAGAATGAACTCCTCTCCTCAAATTCTCAGATAACTGTTACTACAACTTTAGGTGGATGTAGCCTTGTTATCTATTTATACTGTCATAGCAATTACTAAAATTTATATGGAGAACCACTTGATATTTTAACTACTAACTTATGTGCTAAATTTTAGTAGAGGAAAAATATATTAAAATAGGAAAAAACAGCTGTATCATGCTGCTGATTTTTTCCTACTTTTAACACACATAAAACACAAAGATCTGCAGCTATCCTGGTATGTAGTGTTCTTTGTAGAAATTGCTTTCAGATTTCTGAATTGACCTAGTGGGAATCATAAGAGCTGTAACTACTTATAAAACATAATTTGTTTCACAAAACCCATAAGCTGTGCGATATACACACAAAAGAAGTCATACAACACAGTATACTATATTCATTCATTTTCATACAAATTAGAATTGGTAAACTGTCAAAAAATTTTACCACAGAAAAAAATTGCTTAAGATATTTTTATGAAAGTTTTGTTTTTAATTTGAAATTTTTGAAATTCAACAAATAATTAAGGAGTCAAAAATTTTTAATGATGCTAGTTTGGATTGAAATTTTGTTTGAGTATTCCAGAATCTAAATAGTTTTCATTTCAAATTGAGCCATTATTAAAGGGTTAATCTTGTCATTGATTGAAATATTTAATTTTCAGCTAACAACCATCTTCATCTACTAATGGTGTATTCTCAATGCACAGTTTTAAAATTGACTTCCCCATCAACTTTTTCCTTGCCTTTTCCTGTTCCTTACTAAATCCGGTGATATTTTACAGGCGAAACCTTGAAGGAGATAGAGAGAGAGCCCTGCAGGTTATCACCAAGGCATTAGAGAAGAAAGAAAATCATGTTCCTGATATGCTGTGTCTGTGTGGTCGTATTTACAAGGATATATTTGTTGAGTCACAGCATGAAGATCAGGAGAGCCTTCAGAATGCCATACACTGGTATCGCAAGGGATTTGAAGTGCAGCCAAATGAGTATGCTGGAATCAACTTGGCCACACTGTTGGTGATTGCTGGCAATGAATTTTCCAAATCTGAGGAGCTTCAGCATATTGGTAATCTATTTTTTCTCATTTTTATTATCATTATTCATCACCTATAGAGTAAATCTGTTCAAGAATGTGCAGTAACCCTGCTATGAAGAATCAACCATCCAAAGAACATATGAAGAAAAATAAATACATATATTACAAATTATAACAATTATAAAATGATACGTGAAGTAAACCTCAAATTTCAACTAAATAGTAAAATATTAATAAAATGTGGCCAATTATAAAATCTTACATACAGATTATTCATTAGAAATCCAAGAAAGAAAAAACTAAAATTATTAGGAAAAATGGATATTTAAAGGTTTTTAAAAGTGGGAAAATTCTTATTGAAAAAATCAAATTGTGAAGGAAGTTCATTGATCTTCAGAATTTTGCTTGTTAGATTGTTAAACATATAATTCATCCTATAGAAATTTAGATGGAAAATGTGTCTATTGTGATTATGTGTATTAGGGACATGAAAAGGTATTAGCTGTAGTAATTTTAGAGAAAACAAAATTATTTAATAACTTGTACATAAATTAAATGTCAGCTTGTCTGCGTCTTGTTGTGAAGTTATTAAGTTCCAAGGCTTTGCACACTTTATCATGAGACACCAATATTAAGTTCATATCACTTTCATAGGTACAAATCCTGGCAAATAGTGAAAGATTGTTCCAATCTCCATTTTAATTAGGTGCATTAATACTTTGACACCTGTTTATATTTAATTTGGTTAGTTTCTGACACCATGTTGGTGTCATTAAGAACAGTAGAAGTCCATTATAATGAGTATGACATATATCAAGAGTTACATTATAGAGAGTGATTTTTTGACCATTGTCCATCTCACACAAAGTGGATTATTTCTGAAGTATTGTTATAATGAGTGCCAAGTTTTTTTGTTGTGGGAGGGAAATCTCAGAATTGTCAATTGACTTGATAGACGACAAGCATGCAGTTATATCTTCAAAGAGCAGAAAAAAATTAAATGCAAAAATTATCATCACCTAATTCATGGCTTTGTTTCCCACAGCTTGTCTTACCACTCAACAAAAATGCTTGAGGGAACTTTGATTAGAGAATCCTCACAAGTTTCACTATCCCTTTCCATTCTGCTGCAATCCCTGCCCTTGGATTTAAGAGGACAGACATTTCGTATAAGAAATCCGCTGTAACGAGTATGATTTATAATGAGTACTTTATCAATTTTTGTCAGCTCTCTTTATGATGGGCATCTACTGTATTCTTTTTAAGGCTCTTGTCTGATATCATACTTAAATTGATAAACATTTTAGTGAGCTAATGATTTCATGTTGTTATACTGTAAGGTTTTTTTTCATTTAATTGGTACCTTAGCCTGTGTGAATATTAGGCACACAGGAATATGGCTAAAGAAGAAAAAACTAAAAATCAGTGGATTGATTTTCTATTTTTTCATTTTAGGTATGGTGCTGAATAACTTAATTGGTAAAAAAGGCAGCCTTTCTTCTCTACAAGATTACTGGGATGTGGCTACTTTTTTTGAGATCAGTGTGCTTGCAGAGGATTATGCCAAAGCCATCCAGGCAGCTGAGTGTATGTTCAAGTTGAAACCTCCAAATTGGTATGACTTCTTTGTGTAGTCATTACATTGAATATTTAAGGCGTCACTTTCATTTGAATCGTTTGCAAAATAATATGGCATTTTAGTCTTTAATAGCAGTGGACAATTGAATCTTCTTTGAAACAGTCAGGAATGAGGATTCTTTATATGCTTTATCTAAAGAAGAATATTTTTGGTATATATTTTGCTGTGTTTTGTAAAAACATTTAGGAAAACTTTTTAGATTTCTTTTATTATCCAATAAATAAAATCTCTATAAATTTCAAAATTATGCTTTATTCATATAGTGTTGTAACAAATGTCAGTTTTAAAATGTGAGTCGTCTAGTAGATGTATGTTCTTTATAAGAAAATATAAAGATAATTCAGAAGATTTTATTATCCACTGTGAGAAATAGGCTATTTTCTGTGCCACAGAATATTGTTCTATTTCCCTTATTTATTTAACCTATTCAACATCCAAAGTTTTCATTCAATATCATGAAAATCATTTATTATTAGCTATAAAGAACATAAATAATATATCTTTTCATTAGATATATCTGTATCTCATTTCCATTTTGTTGTGATTTTAAATCGATTTTTTACAGGTATTTGAAGTCAACAATTGGAAACATTACATTGATTGATCGTTTCCGAAAGAAGAATGAAGCTCCTGAAAGTTCTCCAGAAGAGCAAATTTTTGCTTTCTGGATGGAGTATTTTCTGGAGGCCACCAAAAGTGAAGTTGGAGATACAATAAGATTCCCGGTTTGTAACTTTGTTCCTCAAATTCTACATGAAAGTTAAGGCTTTATTAATATTCAGGATTGAAAATTATCTTAGCTTTAAAATAAGTTGATACTCAAAAATTTTTACGGGTAATGCTTCCATCAGGTCAAAAATGATCAAGGATCTTTTAGCAACCATCACACTCAAAGTAGCTACTGTTCACTCATATACATGACATTCAACAGTGACATTTTAAAGTGCATTCTGGAAATAATTTTCTGTTAGGTCTAGTATTGCCTGTATATCTGTTGGGATCATCCAAATTGTGTCTTATTGATTGCTTTTTGACTACATCTTCAGTTGAAAGATGAAAGTTATGGCACAGGATATCTAAGATGAATTGGATAACTGTGGGATGACAGTTAGTTTTTTTTTTTGCTGAGGATTATAGTGAATAAGGCAGTGTAAGTAGGGGCAAAATCATTATGTAACAGCTGCTTTTTTTGTCTGCTTAGTCTAGGGTGATGCCTTCCCAAACTTTCATGGAACTGTTGCAAAACATCTCGGTTTTAGCTTTAATTTTCTGTTTGATCTTCTCAGAGGAAATCTCTATGCACAATACTCTTAATATCAAAGGACACTATGACATTGCTCATGGATTAGTTTGTTTTTCTCCATTGTAGTGAGCCTATGCTTTTCCGTTGTGCAGATAATTGCTTTGTGTGGCATCATTCCATTAATTACACCAGCTCCCATCGCAATGATAAACCTTGAAATGAGCATTGCATCATTAAGAACTGCTTTAAGAAACTTATAGTTGTTTTAAGCTTCTTTTACCCTCATACAAGAAACAGGACCCATGGCACAGATTAAGCAGTAACTTAATTCATGCTCAATTCCTTTGTCTAAAATTGTTGGCACATTTCATAGCCATAGTTCACAGACTAAACTAGGTAAGAAATGGTTTAACATCAATCATCATAAATGAATTATTATTTTTAGGCTAAGCCTCGGGTTGATTAATTGTTAGTCCTTCTTATATGCTTTACTTCTTCAATGCAAGTCTTGCTGGCACCAAAAATTTGTGTACTAGTCAAATATGTGCAGTTTATGCTTTGTGCATTCATTTTTGTATTTTTCCCCAGCTTTTCTCAGAACTTGATGCTTGTTTTCTGTTCCATTCTTGGATCCATTGGTCCTGCTACTGTACTGGTGCACAACACAAACAGAATATCACATTCAATGACCAATCTTAAGTGCAGACTGAATCATAAAAAATACTGTTTCTGCTGTTTTTGATTACTTCAATGGTTGCAACTAATCAAGAGAGTCAGAATGAACTCAATCAGAATTGTTTCTATAATAGCATTCCTTTTGACTCGTATGACAATGCATTGAAAGAGTAGGACTGCAATATGTATAGCTTAAACTAATACTAATACTACTTTTATTACCCAAAGACATGAGGATACATGTATAGAAGTCATCAAATATTCCAAAGGAAAAATACAAAAAAATAGATAAGGTATTAATTGACAATTTAACAACATTAAATTACAAAAGACTTTTAGCGAAACAAAATTAGGGAGAAGATTGACAAAAGTAGGTTGCAGTGCAACTTGGGATAGATTCTACCCAATAAGTGGTTAGCAGATAATTTCAAACATAATTCTGATGCATTATAGTATATGGAAAAGGGCTTGGTATCAGGAGAAGAGTGTATATTAGGTGGAGTAGCATCTTAACTGGAAACATTTTAACAAGGTTTAACTATATTTTTCTTCAGGTTACTCTTATGCATTTCTACAGATAATCTCTTTTTAGTGAGAATAATCTATTACTTTTTAGATTTGAGATGTATGATTTCTCCCTTGAAGAATTCTTTTACTTATTTTTTACAGATGCTGGTGTTGGAACCGTCTAAAATATATATGCCAAGTTATGCAAATTTCCATTTAGGCGCTGAACAGAAGTCAATCCAGCTTTCAAATGTGTGCCTTGATAGTATGAAGGGAACCTGCAGACAGGTGCATGACTGGCTTTTTGAAGCAAGCATGATCCGAAGTGTCAGGTTTGTAAAATTTGCGTTTATGAACATTATACTTGTGAAACTAGCTTCTTATTCGTAACATAACATGGATATCTCTTTACAGCCTGTACAAAAGAGATGAGCGCTGCCTCTTCCTATACGTCCATGAAAATTCAGATGACTTCCAAATTTATCTTCCATCGGAACAGTATCGTCAAAGATTTTATGACCTAATTCTTGAGATGACAGTTGATCAAGAAGGAATGGTGACCGACCTAGATTCTGCAATAACTGCAGATCAAATGAAGGTGAGGTTTTCTTGTAAAGCTTGCAGCAGTATATTGGCGCTAAATTATTTTGCTTGAATACAAGGGATTTTCATCATAGTGTTTATTCCCCCATGACATACAGTGTTAATAACCCTTATTTTTACAACTTTTCATCAATTTTGGATATTTTTAATGGAATTTTACTGAAAGTGAATTTTAAATTAAAAATTCCTTTTAATAGTGAATATTTTTTCTTTAAAAAGAAATTACCTTTTTCTCAACATTCTGTAATCAAGCAAGTTAATTTTTTGAAAATTTTTCTGTCTTTTAGGTGTCACTAACATTCAAAAAGTAAGATCATTTGATCATAAGATCATTTTAAAGTATACAGTATATCTGTAAAAGTTTCTGAGAGGATGTATGCGCTTTAATAGAAACATGGAAAAATTCATTTGTATTACATTATTTATGAATGGCTTGTGAAATAGTCTCACTTTTTCTTGTTTAAAGTTAGAGAATATTGGTAAATTTTGAATGTTGGAAAAGTCTGTAGTAGAATACATCAAATTCATCTTTCACTTTGCAGTTTGAATATGAATTAGATGACCACAATAAGAAAATAATCCTGGGAAAGGGAACCTATGGTGTTGTTTATGCAGCACGTGACTTAAACACACAGGTCAGAATTGCAGTGAAGGAAATACCTGAGAAAAATCTTGGGTGAGTATATCTTTCAATGTGTTGTTTTACTTTTTGTAATACTTTTTGTGGTTCATGAAAATGTTTTTGCTATTGGTATCCTCTAGTAAATATATTGACAATTTATAGAAGGGCTCATAAGGTAGAGGAATAAAGAGGTGTAACCTTAACCAATTGGTAGGACACTATCATGTGAGAATTATCATAGAGATAACTTAGTTTTACTTTTATTTTGATTATTCATAAAATTAAATTTGGTAGAGGAATACTGGCATAAGTGCCTGTTGATTTTAAACTGGGGAGGTGGATGCAAGAAATCATATTGTAGTTATGTTGTTACAGAATATAATCTAACATTTCTAACCAAGTTCTTTGTAATTATTTTTGGGAAAAAATATCAGTTTAATTGCTTTATCAGGGTATAATGTAAACAAATTTGTCTTTGTATAATCATATGGTTCCATTGTCAACTGCATTGTACTATAAGATTATGCAGCAGTATTGTGGTGGTAACAAACCTTCTTAGTTATTTTAAAGGAAATTTATTTAAAATCATAACATCATTTAAAATGCAATTGAATGAAATACAACCCCATTTATTTAAAAGATAAAATTAATATTATCCTAAATTTCAAATTATAAAACTAATAAATGACAACATTGGAATATTTGATGTATTTGGTGATCTATTTACAAATATCAAATTAAGCAAATTTATCAATGCATATAAAAATATAAATAAAGTGAAAAACCGCATGACTAAAGTATATAGTAGAATACTCTCAAGAGATTTTAATATAATGGATTACATGAATTTGAACAATCATTTCAAAAATTAAAAATAAATAACACTTGGGTAATTTTCCGTTGAGTAATTAAGTCTCCTTTAGTGTTGCACAAAGTCTACAAGGTCACAAACACATACAACCTTCCATCCTAATATCTGTTGGTGCTTTGTCTGGTCTTTCCTGCAGCATTTATGCCTCTACCTCTCTAACTGCAGTGAGGAATCGCTTGATCATTCCCCTTAAAAACCAATAAGTGAAAATCATTTCTCAAGTAGTTCTATGAAAGCACACAGTTCTATGAACTCACATTCATCTACAAAATAACATAAAAAGCAGGCATTGTTTGTTTCTTAAATGTCATGTTTGTAGCTGAATTTATAAAGTCTGAGGTAACTTGCTATTCTATCATGAATTCTGTCTTCTTTGATTTCTTTCACACTGTAAGCTGCTTACATTATTTATAAATTGCCTTAAATTTATATTTAATTGTTTTAAATCATCAGAGATGTGCAGCCTTTGCATGAGGAAATAAAACTTCATTCACAACTCCGACATCGGAACATTGTGCAGTATCTTGGTTCAATATCGGAGGATGGTTACTTCAAAATATTCATGGAGCAAGTTCCTGGGGGTATGTATTATTGAGAAGTATTAATCAACAGTCAAATTTAAGATCCAAATATCTATAGAATCACTTCTATAGATAAGATTAGTTAATATATTGAAATTATCCAAGACTTGATTACGCACTGTTTGATAGGCATCATAATTTGGAAGGAAATGAAAAAGGAGCTAACATGATATATAGCATTTATTGATGTAAATTATGTTGTGTTTTCTATTATAAATGATGTGTTATGTAATACTTTAAACCATTAACTACTCTATATGTTTATATATCATACTCTACGAACTTAATTCTCTCTATTTAACATTTAATGTCAAATTAGGTACCTCTTGATGAGCCCTCTCTGCCTCTGTAGGATCAAGCTTATACTTACTAAGCTATTCCTCTTTTGTAGCCATATTTCCTTTGTAATATCCATATTTTTTATCCATAATTCGCAATGGATGATAATAATAAAGTATAATTAAAAAATAAAAAAAAATACATCCATTTACACAAGATGAATGTTTCATTATTTTTCATTAATCTCATTGAATAATTTGATATATATAAGCTCTAATTATATTTCAGGTAGTCTTTCTGCTTTGCTGAAATCAAAGTGGGGTCCTTTGAAAGAGAATGAATCAACTATTTCATATTACACCAAACAGATACTGGAAGGCTTGAAGTATCTTCATGATCAAAAAATTGTTCACCGGGATATCAAAGGTATAGTTTTCAGCAAGATCAAGAATTTGAAATGTTTTCTTTTGCCTAATCATCCTCCAGCTTGCGGCCCATGTCTGCGTTATTCTTTGTGCTCTCTTTAAATTTCTTTTCCTTCATCATACAATTTTCTATGCCAACCCTTGTTAACTGTTGTATTTAAAAGGCAACTTCTGGTTGGAATGTTCTATAAGAAATGTACCACCTTACTCAATTAACATACTATAGTAATAGAATAACAAACTATTTTCGATGAATGGATGTTAATTTAAAATTCCCACGAGATACATGGACTGTGGCTTTCATTGGATGCTTGCTAAGCCTTTCACCTGTGATCACTCCTGATCTTGTATTGTTTTGATTTGTAGTTGTCATTTTGGAAGTCATTGTCTTTTTAAGGGTAAATATAATATATAATGTAATTATTTTATACAATGGTAACCAAAGTTATAAATTCGAAACTTTATCATATCCTGCTTATTTTATTGTTACTCCTACGATTCATTAACCATACTGTCAAAAGTAAGTATTGAGTGAGTTACAATAAAATACTTGAAAAGATAAGGAGTACTCCAAAATGGGCATTTGACTTGCATGAATGAAGAATATGAAGAACTAAAATACTATAAATAATAGTCTATACTATAATATGAAGAACTAAATACAAAATGTTTGAAATTTCATTAATCTTGCATTGAATGTCATGAAGATAGTAATATTATAAGTTAATAATTAAGGTTTCTAATTAAAGTTATTAATTAAGATTTCTGGGCAACCCAATGATAAAACTATAATGATGCATATGGTTTTGTATATTTTTCTCTCTCTATAAAATGTATTTTTAAAATATTTGTTGTCTTTTGTCATCCTTTTATTATATTTCCTGAGAATTTTGCTTGATATTTTCATGTAATTCTATAATATAGAAGTATCTCTTCCTTAAAACAGGTGACAATGTTTTGGTGAATACGTACAGTGGAGTGGTGAAAATTTCTGATTTTGGAACTTCTAAACGTTTGGCTGGTCTTTGTCCAAGTACGGAGACATTTGCTGGCACACTTCAATATATGGCTCCAGAAGTCATTGACAAGGGCCAGAGGGGGTATGGAGCTCCTGTGAGTCTTTCATTTTGATAATGTATGGATATATTTTTATGAGGGTAGTTTTACATGTAACTGGATTTGTTAATCAGTAGCTTTAATATGAATGTCCTATGTGTATTACTATACATTTTCCAGTTATTAATTTTCAGTGGCTATATGCCATATGGATAATACTTATTTGACAATAGCTTAAGTTCAAACATTTCTCACATCATCCAAATTGAACAAATTTGGCATTCAAGGTATGATTTATTCACCTTCAAACCATTTTCAACCATGATGAAAATGAAATGAAATGTTAAAGAATATTTGTCATGAAAGATGTTAAACAGTTTGATCACAAAACTTATACAATGCCAATTATCATTTTCAAGTACATGTCAGCTTATTTAACTATTTGATACTGCCTAAAAAGGAAACGTAGAGAAAGGCATGAAAGCCTCAAAAAGATGCATGTAATTTTTTTGAGCAAAGGCCAAAAAAAAGAAAGATGTACTCATGTGAAATTTTCTCAATGTGTGCCCAGAACTCCTCCAAATTCTTTACTTTGAAATTATTTTTATATTCTTTATTTTTAAATTATTTATTATGTATATTTACTTCATTCTGTCTCCTAATTCTGTACACAGAATACAAATTACTTCTGTATTAATTCCTATTCCCTTGCTGGCCACTCGTATCTTGCCCTTTATCTTCTATATATCATCACTGTTACCACTTCCTTTTCCTCACCTCCCCTTCTTTTACAATGTATATTCCCCTCCATTTCCTGCAGTGACTTTTCATAATAAGCTAACAAGCCGGTTGATATAAAATCAACTCTAAGAAGTTTTTTATACCTCATCCTACTGAAAGGAAAGTCTCCAATATTAGTTATTCTGTCTTCTGCAATGCGCCTATTTAAACCTGAATAATGGGCTTGCTGAGAAGGTAGGAAGAAGAAAGAGATGGAAAGGAGAAGTATTTTGATTGATATTCTTGACTGATGCCAGAGCTACAAAGTGTATATTAAAAAAAAAAGAAAATTTAAATCATGTTGATGTTATATACACAGAAGAATGCAGACATAGCTTAGTTCTTCAAAATTTAGTTACTAGATTAGTATTGTAGACTAATAACTAAGTGCAGCATTTTAAAATCTCTTAAGTGCTAAGTACAGATGACTGTTCAAACTGTAAATATTCAGTTGATTTTCAGTCCTTATTTTTTATATAATGTTTCTGTATTTCTCTTGTTTGTCAATACATCTCCTTTGGAAATAAGATTTTCTTTTGCTTTGAAATAATTTCTATTTGCATAATTTATTCATAATTTAAGAATTTGAGTAAGTGAAAGATTTGGGCCTTCCTTCCTTGTAGTCTTTATTAATGGATATAGATTTGAACTTGAATAAAAATTCAGAGTCTTATTTTTTAAGTATCATGATTTACATCTACTTATTATCCAGTAGTTTATTCAGGGATGAAGAAACCCCTGCAACTGTACAATATATAAAATATTTCCATTACTCATTGTTTATTATTATGCAGGTGGATAAGTTTCACAAAATTGATAAATACAATTTCTGAGTATCTCCTTATTTTCTAATGTGTAACTTTCTCACAAGTATTTAGGGTGTCCCAAAAATAAGGCTTTTTCATAAGTGTTGAATGTGAGACTGTTGTTTGGGCATCTTGAGTGTCACTTGAGTGACTGGCTTTCTTAGCTAAAGCTGTTGGTTCAATTTAGAAGAGTTGTTGAAAATGTTCAGTTTAGCAAGGATCTTTTCTCCGCCTCTTAAGCTCATCATGTATGGATTAGTTATCACCCTCTAATTTCATTAATGGAAGATTGTACTTACAGTAATTTCTGTAAATTCAGCATCTCTAAATGACACACTTAGCTTCTGTTTAGTATAGTGTAGGCATTAAGATGATCTGTTATTTTTGGAAGTTATTAACCAGTAATGTTGTTTTACAGGCAGACATTTGGTCTTTGGGTTGCACTATTGTAGAAATGGCCACTGGTAAGCCTCCATTCATTGAACTAGGCTCACCTCAAGCAGCTGTGTTCAAGGTATTCTTATTTTATTTTCATACTCTGTTTCATTGTTCATTAAGTATTTAATGCTTGGCAATGACTTAACTGACCTGGTGGAAATCCCTCGAACAATTCAAGCAATGCATACTCCAGAAACCATACTCCAGAAACAAACCCCTAAGAGACTATAATAATGTCAAAATAAAATCCATGGCACAACATTTCACAACAAAGATAAAGCTTAGCTAGGTGGCATTAATGATGCATGATACATGGTCAGCGTCACACACAACCTCCATGCCCTCGTATTTTGCTTTCTGTGACTCCCTAACTCAGATTCTCGTACTTAGACCCATATTCATCATGATGCTGGGTTAGGAAGTGATAAATGTTGATCCCTATCGGGAGTCAAATCCAGGACTGCTTCCTCCAAAGGCCAGTGTTGCTAATTAGAATATCCAGGGGCCCCTGTAATGATGTAAACAGAGGGAGTAAATAAGTTTAGGCAAAGAAACCCACCCTACAACCCAACAGTTTGCTCAACTGGAGTTTCCTTGCTTTTGCATGCATAGATTGTAATATTGCAATTTATTTTATATTAATTATTTATTTATTGTCAAATCCCTGCAATTTAGCCATTTGGTCAGGTGGCAGTGGTGGAGGGGGACCATTCTATATTACTGAGAATTGCCTGGCATTCACCCAAAGATGGGAGGAAAACCCCTCCAAAAACCTCCCACAGGCAATATTAATTACATAATATACATAAAAAAATTGAATACAAAAAATATAGATAATATAAACATATAACATAATCATTCATATTCACTCATTCATCAATCAATGACTAATTCTACTACATGTACATACATTTACATTTACTCTCATAATACAATAGAAACATTCACATTAATACATGATATTGATTGTTGTCTAATTCTACTGACATTATGGCTAGTTGTGCTACAAATATATATATATATATATATATAGGATTTACTTACTATCATATTACATCATTAAATTGTATGGACATTAAGAATTACAAATAGTTTTTTTTAGAAAGAGGACTTCTCCAGGTAAAGCATTCCACTCTCTAATTCCTCTATTAACAAATGAATATTTCGCTATGTCCATTTTCTGTTTGCATTCTCTTATTTTTAAGCTGTGATTACCACATCCGATATAGCTAGGAAGATAAAACCTGGAATTCAGTTCACCCCAGCCCTCTGCAACATTCCATGCTTTGTTTATCCCAGCTAATCTAAAGACTTTTCTTCTCGATTCCAAGAATTCCCACTTCAAAAGAGCTATCATTTTAGTCACACTTTCTGCTTTCTTGTGCTTACCGATAACGTACCTGTCCGCCTTCCTTTGTACCCATTCGAGCTTCTTAATAAGTCCTGTTTCGTGGGGATCCCATACACTCCTTGTATATTCTATAATCAGTCTGACTAGTGATTGGAACCCTCTGTCCTTGACACATTTCCATATATTTTCCCAATTAAATTATGAAAAATGTTTATAATTAAGGTATTATGTTCTTGTTCTTACCAAAAATTTTTCCTTGTTTGTTCTTCCTGTTTTTTAAACTTTTTTTAGAGTTTTTTGAAAGCATTGAGTCTGTAAAATTTAAGTTTTTATAATAAGTGAGAGAATTGTTGAGCTTGAGATCTTCAGTTAAGTCTCTCTTTTCTAATGCATCAGAATTCAAGACCTCTGAAACATCAAATTTCTATTAATGTTGCTAGATGAATTTAGTCCAGTGTGAGAGACTTTAGTGTTTATATCCTAGAATAACAGTTTTTGAATGACTGTATGATAGTAATAATGATATAGTGTATTACTCAATTTTTCAGGAAACTTTTCTCCAATTGTCTAAGAGAAACAATTATTATGATAACTAAGGCAAGCCAATCTTAATTTTTACATCATTCCAACCATTTTCATTTCACTTTGAATTGAATTTACTTTTTTCAGGTTGGTTATTACAAAATCCATCCTGAAATTCCATCGGAGATGTCAGAGAAGGCTAAATTATTCATATTGAGGTGTTTTGTCCCAGATCCTGAGTCACGAGCATCTGCATCTGATTTGCTCGAAGATCCCTTTCTCTCAGAGTGAGTGTTTCAGTTGATATATATTAGGTTCAAGTGCCAAGTTCATTGGTACCTCTACCAGGCTAAGAATTCAGTTTTGGTTTGCTCTTCAATTGAGAGAAACTTTTTTCTCCTTCCCACTAATGGTTTTACAAATTTAAAATCAGTTTTACGTTTGTAAAACCATTAGTGGAAATTTCTAAGGATAAAAATGGTAAAGTTGAATAAAATCATTATTTACTGTGATAGATGAAGACCATGGATGCATTGATCCCTAGGGAAGTGTAAAAAGCTATGATACTGCTGTTATTACATAGGAAATATTGCTTTACCTAATTTAACTACAGTGGACAAGTGGTTAAAGAATAGTTATAACAGTAGAGAAATTTGATGATGAACATGAAAGATTTTAATATGTGGATAACAAAAGAATTCACAAAACAAAAAAAGAAGTAGTGATGCTAGAAATCAGGTTTGTAGAACTTTACTGCCATATATTTATCCTTGTTAGGCCCTCTCTGTATCCCTGTCAGTGGATTTTAATATTCAAAGATGAGAAGTATTTTTTCATTTTTTATTAATTTAACCACAGAAAAATGTTTAACATTCTGTTAACATAAACATATTGGGAAATAAATATTTGAAATCTTTTGCAAATCCGGGTCACTCAACAAAAAGACATGTATAGCAAATAGTTCTACTTGTAAAGTTAGAAAAGATACTTTGAAAAAATAATCTTCATACTTCCTTTAATCTAATAAGGTGAAATAGCCAAGTAATATTTGAAAGCGAGAAACATGTAACTCCAACTTTGTATTTTTGTTATGATTTACATATTAATATTGACTCATATTTTCATTTGAAACTTTAAAAGTTTCACTACTTTATAGTTTAACTCTCATTTTTGCATGAAAATGTTGTCTATAAAAGAAAGTCGTATGCAAATAGTTTAGTCACCTCCATCAGCATTCTGTTCTTTTAACTTCAATTCAAATTCAAGATACATCACCTCCCAAGATTTAAGTCTCTATTAGCATTCATTTATGAATCACATTAGAGCAGATTTGTTTGGGTAGTTCTTTAAGTTGTAAATAGATACGTGACATGATTGAATGGAAAATATCTATATGTTCTCCCCTTCATTAAATAGATTATGTATAATAGATTGTTATATTGGAATTCAACATTATCTCACAACATAGAGATTGAGAGTAGGTTTTCACTCTTGAATAGGAAGAAGAAATCATCACGTTTAGCAGCTCCAGCTGAGTTCAGCCGTAGTATATCTGTTCCTGCAGAAAGAGTGACAGCAATGTCTCGCGTGGAAGGGAAAAACAGCCATCACCATGGTAACAATAGTGGTTTTCGCACACCCTTGACTACAGATGAAAGGTTGGTATCTCTTCATTAAATTTCCCAAGGGTCAACTTGAATACATCTGTACATAGTATACTTATTCCTAAAATAGTTCCAGAAATCTCTTCTGGGTTTAATCATTCTCATTATAATTTATCTTGCATAGATTATCAGATATCTACATTAACTGGAGTAATTTGAAAGAATTCCCCAAATTCCCAATTCCATGCCTGCCAGCCTTAAAAAATGGTAGATGTAAAATTTCTCCTGAATTTGGTTTATTTTTGTATCCTTCTCTAACAAATTTTGGCCTGCAATAACCATAGCATTTAACTAATCATCGAATCAGTTCTCATCTGACTAATATTTTCTTATAGTATGAGAACCGATTTTTCAGCTCTCAAACATCATCCATAAAAATAGTCATTCTTAGTTTAAACTACAAGGTGAACTTTATCAGAACATGAATCTGTAAATATTCAGAAAGTTAGTTTCCCTGTGCTGCAGAAAATCAAAATTTTTATTTCAGAATATAAGAAACTGAATACAGTAGAAGTCCATTATAACAAGTATGGCATATAATGAGAGTTGCATTACAGTGAGTGATTTTCTGGTCATTGTCCATCTTGCAGCAAAAAGGATTGGGATTTACGTTTGTTATAATGAGTTGTTATTTCTGAAGTATTGTTATAACAAGTGACAGTATTTGTCATGCAGGAGGCATATCTTGGAATCGTCAGTTGATGTGAGAGACGAAGTCCGACAAGCATAGAGTAATCTAATGCTCATTATCTCCTCAGGGTGCAGAAAAAAATATAAATGCAAAAATTGTCACCTAATTCATGCATTTTTTTCCCACAACTTGCCTAACCTTTCCTAAACAAAAATGCCTCAGGGAGCTTTGATTATGGACTTATCACAAATTTCACTCTTCCCTTTGTCCATACATATATACACTCTCTGGTTATGGTTTATGAATCAATAAAATAATATTTTCAATGCAAACATACTTTTTTGCACATTCTGAAGCATTTTTGTAAGAATAAAAAATCCTACAGTTCCATTCTAGCGCACTTGCTGCCCTTGGACATGTAGTATTCAAAATCAGCTATAATGAGTAATTTTCCAATTTCTATCAGTTCTTTTTATAACAGACTTGTACTGTATTCATTATCTATGTTCATTTCTATATTCTTCAATATAATCTTATTTTTCAATGTGTCTTCGGTATCTTTTCTGAATTATTATTCCTGTCTTTTTTCCAAAGCCACACCATTCTTCCACCAAGTAAATGTTTCATTTTTGACAGCAATGGAAATTCATAGAGTTATCCTTAGTTTACAGTACAGATGTTATGTTTAACCAAATGGTTGGCAAACAAAGTTTAATAAAGGAAGACAAAAAATTCATGATTATAAGCATATCTGTTGACAGCTGTGTGTGTTATGTGATCAATTCTGTTTTAGAGACTGAAGATCAACACTTCAGTTTAGACAAAATCCTTGCCAAGGAAAATCGACATAAAGAAAGTTTGATAAGACCAGGACTCAAACCCAGAGCTTCCACTTTCTGTGCAGGTCCTCAAGCTAACTAAGCTCTCTATCCAGAACAATAAAACATGTTGTTTTGGTAGACTTTTCAGGTACTCTCATCCTTTCGTTTGTCCAACTAGGCATGGGACCACACACCACCTACCTACAAAGTCTCCTATAATAGTATATCTGAATGTTCTGGATGGATAGCTTACTTGGTTAAAGCATTCATCTAGAAAGAAGATCTTGATTCAAGTCCCAGTCCTGTCAGAATTTTTTCATGTCTGTTATTCCTCGGGAATTTTTGTAGATGGGAATTCCTTGAGAATTTTTTCTTTCCTTTACATGAAAAGTTACCTTTTAATTTGTAACCTAAAAATATCCTTGATAAATTTTCTCTTAGTTTTCAATAGTTATTTTCAGTAGTTTAAGAAAAGCTGATCATCTCCCCTCAGTACTTTCGCAATGTATAGAAGCTGTAGAATGAAAAGATTTTGCAAGGTGGATCCCTTGCTTGTATTCAGATTACAGTACGCAAACAGCAATGTATGGATGCTGCTAGATCACTTTAGTAGCTCAAAATTGAAGGAGATGCTTTGTTTTCTCATGATCTTCTCATTTTGGATTTCAGTGATTTGTTAATAATAAATAGCTGGAAACATAAATAGATTTTTGAGAGAGAAGTTTAACTGGATTATGATTTAATGTTAGGATAGAGAAGCTGTTTCCAAGATATCAAAAATACCTTGAAAAACAGAGATTATATTAGAGTTTAAATGCTATTTTTAGCATTCAATGAAGGCAGACAGTGTGGAACTTCCTCTATGCCTCCATAGACTCTGGGGTCCCTTTCTGAAGGTAATCATGAGCAGGGAGGTTCCAATCCCTTATTGGTTTCCTGGCATTATTTGGTAGAAAATTTCACAGTGGCTCTCTACAACAACTTCACTGAAGCTTTTACACTCTGATATGTGGTCACCTCCAAGTCTCTAGTTCTTTTATACATAAGGAGATTATTTCAAAATAAATAAAAGTGAAAAATGAATAAATAGCTTTTTGATTTTGTAACAGTTTTCTTCTTCTAAAGCCCTGGAAAACTTATACTTTGAATACTCCTTATAGAATTGTTTTTCAACAGTTTTGGAAAGGATATGAAGTTCTTCTTCTTAGAGGATCTTCCTGAATTATTAACTTCAGGAGTTAAAAACAATCTTGAACATCTCCAATTAGTACTCATTCTAGTCTTGAATTTCAGTTAATACGTGAGAATCTCTTAGAACTGAAGTCAATCAAAGATTGTCTTTTGTAATCCAATGAAATGTTTTAACATGGCATTTCAAGGTCGCTAAATACTATTCAGAAAGTTTTGTGAAATAATAAAACACATAGCATCATTATATGGATCCATTTCATCCTTCCTTTGTCCTTAACTCTGTATTTTAAATTCAGCTGATACAGAGTTTGCTCATTCTAATGTCAGTTCTAGTTGTAATGATTTTATTTTGTAATTTTGTAGGCAGTGTCTTTTAATATGATAAAAAGCATTTCCTCATTAAGAAACAGTTTGTAGTAACTTGATTTTAAAAGCTTTTATCATAGATCTTATAATAAATCATTGAAAATACTGATCATGTTATTGTTCGAGGAATATCTTCAGTCTCAAATTCATATAACCTGTTCTGCAAAGAAAATCTTGAAGTTGGCATTAATTATGGGTTCTTATATTAATTAAATTTTAAAGTACAACATTTCCTTTATTTCCTTCTTTATAAAAAATGTTTTAAATTAATAAGTTAAACATTTGTCACCATGATTTCTTGGAGAAAAGGGAAATATTTGGGCATTTGTTCGTGTTAGAATACAATTTTCGAAAACCTACATGTCCCAGATTTTATTCTAAATGTCTAATAATTATCAGATAATCTCTTCTCATTTACATGGCCAATCTCTTCAGTAATTCATTAAATGTTATTATGTTTTATACAAGATTTATCAAGAAAAATCATTCAAGTTTCAGTTTTCTTCAAATTTCATGCAATAGTATGATACTAATATCTTAATATGCAACTCCTTTAGTCATTCATCAGCTCTTAGAGTAAGGTGAATCTCACTTATATGTCCCTCTCATAAATTTCTGAAAATAATTCCTATTGATTCAAAGGAAAGAAGGATAATCAAGTTGTAAGACGGTTAGTAGCATGTTTGGGCAAGTGAGAGCAAATAACATAAAAATGAGTGGCTAAAAAACAATTTTTAACACTGTTGAATGATAATAATAAAGTTGTAGAGGGTTGTATTTTGTTAAGTTCAATTCTATGAATATGAATATATTGAATATATTCTATGAAATTCTATCAATAGTATGCTATTCCTTTTATTCAAATAATCTCCCTTGATTTTTAAGAAAAGTATTAAATTTTAAGATTAAACAATTTAACTTCATTCCTGAGAGTTTTATGGTTTATTTTATTTTAATGACTGAATGATAGCACTAGATTAGTCGTAAGAGTTGCTTATGAATATAAAGTTAAAGTAAATTTTTAGAATTTCATATTAATATTTTTCTACTTATGATTTTTCTGGGAATGTTGGAAAAGTAGGTCCTTTGGAGTTGTAAATAGTATCATGATTATGCTCTTTGGTGAATAATAAATTATTGATCCATTTTTTGATAGTTATGTTTAGCTTACAAAAGATGTTTTTAATGAAAAATTACTTTATATCCCACATAGATAACATAAAACATGTTTACTCTATTTATGAGATAATACATATGCATGTTGTTGTCTTTTAGATGTTTTTGAGAATCATGAAGTAAAAATATATCCTGCAATCATCAAATGAATTTATGAAACTTTTTTGATGAAAGGAAAATTTTCTCCTTGTGAGAGTCTTCATATTCTTAATCTATACTAATTTTCATTCCCATAGATTCATCTCAATAAATACTATTTTCTCTGCATTGTTATCTATTTCAAATGTGCTTTCATGTTTGCCTTATAGTCATTTCCCTACGTGTCTAGTCATTTTTAATGCTTGATACATACTGAAGTTATTTCTCTGTTTTGTGTCCAGTTTGTTTTTAATATATTGTTTTGCTGTTTAAATGTATTTATTTGTTTAATTTTTTACCCGTATTTGGCAAAAGAAAAATTCAGTTTGAAATCACATCTTTGTTTTAAATTAGGTATATTTTGCCATATATATTTTTTAAATAACTCATTTCTGTGAAGAAATTATTAAAGTACGAATACTTAAATTTATTCCAACATCACTGATTTCTAATTGCAACAAGTAATTTTTGGTGGTTTGAAGCTGTAGAGCTGGTAAATTTTAAGTACAACTGGAGTTAATGTTAATTTAATTTTGATTGCAATTAAACACATCACACTCTTCAGGATATACTAACACTTTCATTTTATGGGACAATCCTTCATTCATCATTTGTTATCTTGTGCTTATTCATCAAATGATTACATTGGTTGTCCACAACAATATCAATTTTGTTCTTAATAATGGATAATGATAATTTTTGCATGTTGGTACTTCTGTTTTAGTCTGAGATGGAAAATTTGCATGCATAAACATACTGCAGCATGTAATGCCTTATAGTAGTTGTGTTGTTTTTGATGCTTCGAGAATTACATTAGTGAACTTGGAGCACTATTTTTATGGCAATAGTGTTGAAGTGAGACATGCTAATTATTTTTTAAAGTCAAATAACGTGAGGATGATGAAAAATTCACTGAAAAATATGTTTATTGCACAACGAGGATATATTTTGATATTTATGAGTCTAAGGTAATTTTTGTTTACTGCTTTAAGGAGTTCTAATTGACTTGACTTTGATGGGACTGTCATTCATAGACAATTTAGCTCTTGCAGAGGGATTTGATATGATCATCTTTCTCTAGAATATTGGAAAACTTCCCACACTTGCAATGTAGATAAATGGTTTTGTGATATTTACCAGGAGTAATAAGGTAAATCAAAACAAATGTTTACTTTTATCAATGAGCAACCATATGGAACTGTCTCTCATTTACAATAAGTCAGATTTACATGATGGTGCTTAAAACCTCCAAGATAGAGAATGCAACTAATATACAAAGGATATTATGAATTTATTACAGTTGGATAAAAAATAGAATATTTAATTTTTCTTGTTTACTTTTCCATGTGAGATAAATTGTTCATTGCATTATTTTGCAATATCAGCATCTTTGATATGCCTGTATTACGTTTTATTTCAAAATTTTCATTTCTGATCATGTCAAAAAAGTGGCTTCTATTATTCTTCATTAAGTCTGTATGTTTTTATGCATAAGACTGCAATTACATAAGTCTCAGTGTCATTTTGCATGGCTATTATGAAAGCTCCTATACTCTTACAGTATTTGTCTGCTGGTGCTTTGAAAGAGATTTATAACTCTGTTTCAGGGTATGGTTCATGCATTGATTGGTACTATAGAATAGTGCAGTGCAGACTTCTTGAGTTTATATTTTTTAGCATAGTAAATCACATCTGTAGATGCAGGCATTAAAATAATTATGATCATATCTCGCTAAGAAGTTCATGCGCAAGCCATGCTTAAGTTAGTGCGCATCTCTTTGTTGCTCAAATTTTTAGGTGACAATTTTAAGGTATGCAATTGGTATGCAGTCTTGATTAATTTTCAGGTATATCATCGGTGGATTTAAATAATTTAGTAATCCTGTAAGTGATATGTCAGGATGACAGTCTAATTAATTATTCTGCATGAGTGAATTTTTCATTCTCTATCATGTGTGATTACAATAATTGTGATTATGCAAGCAGCCTTCCTTTGTTTTGAAGTACCATTCTCCCTTTTTATAAATTAATCCCCTGGCACACTCACCTCTTTATCAGTGGTGGCTTCAGTACTAAGTCCAGCCCAGTGAATGGACGTGGGGCCAGTTCGCTATCTCCCATCTCTATGCCTGCAGCCCTCTCCTTTACCAGGTATGCTCCACATGCTATTCTACTCCCTCATCTAACAGTATTTGCATGGCTATTCAAAGCAGTTATTCTCACTCTCTCCGATACACAAAGTTAACATCAGATGCTAGGGACGATCTACTTTTTAGCATGGGATTTTTAATTATAAGCAGAGACAAAATTTATTTGTGCAAGGGTGAAGGTCAGCCAATGAAAATCAAGTGGGAGCCAAATCATTTGACTCATGTGACAAAATCAAATTCTTGTCCATGAATATAAGAGGATGCATGCATATCCAGAGGAAAAGGAAGAACACTTTTCTTGAAGGTTAATGTTGAAGATTTAAAACATTGTGTGCATGCAAATTTGATACTAGTAGGTGAACCAAGAAGGGACTACGAAAATTTCAAGTAGGACAGGCTCTCCCCATACCCCCTTTAGTTACATCTGTGATAATTAGTATACTTAAGTTATCCAAATTAATTACAAAAAAAAACTAAATAATTGAGCAGAACTTAATCATGCTTAAATTCCGATCAAACATCCCCAAAACTCCATCCCCAAAAATTACCGTAGTTGTATAAACTTTAAGCAAGGTAACTGTTTGGAGGAATGACTTGTGGGCAAGCATGAAGATGAAAGCCCAAAAGTAGCATCCCCAAAATTCCAACCAAAATTGGTCCTGTTTTAGGTTGATATATTTTTTGTGTGGATGGAGTCAAATATGGTTCTGTATGGAATGAAAAATTTACAAATTTAATTTCAAAGAAGATATCAAAGAAAAGGTATAGTGAGCATAATTAGATGAGACAGAAGAGGATAAGGAATGTAGCATATATATTTTACTTATTTTAGTGCAGATCTGGTATTAGATATTATGTAAATGTAACATTTTAAGATGTTTAAAATTACTGTTTATATTTGTAGAGGAGAATTCACTTTGTACATCAGTTTAGGGGTAAAATATTAATATTATTTATCCGTATTAAAATAAATTACATTTGAAGAATTGATTTGATCTATCATTTCTTTTATTGGGGTAATTGATGTCAACTTCCTGAAGGAATGCATTTTTATCTTATATAAGTTCTCTTTCTAGTACATAATTAAATTACACAGGGGTCTTATGAACTCAAGATTAGAGCCCAAGGATAATGATTTTTATGTGAATACCATTACTTGCTTTCAAATTTTGCTCTTTTTGTAAGGGATTTTGAGAAAAATTAATTGATTTATCCTACATTAAGATATTGAATTCCTACTAAAGATATTGAATTCAGGACTTTTTATGTTAATGTAATATTCTCATGGTTATGTTGAGGCTTTCAATATCAGTTTGTATCTGTATGATGTGGCAGTGTTAGTGTAAGTGAAGATTGATGATAAGAAAATTTGACTTTACATAGTAGGATCCCCACCAATACCACTTCTGAATGATTGGCATAAACATTTGATAATCTCATCAAATCATAATGAATTGAAATTAAATATTCTGTTGGTGAATAGTTTTGGTATTGGGAATTGTTTACTTTTATTTTTTTGTCAGCATCTCTTTTGAAAGGTCTATTTTGATGGATTTGGAATTCATTACCAGAGGCTGAGAAATATGATTATTTGAGAACTTTTGTGTGAATTAAGTTTTTATTGTTAAGGGTGATGAAATATTGATTTATGGTCAATGGAAGTTACATGACTGTCAAGAAAGAGAAAGCAAGTTTAGAATTTTGGTGGATCACCTCGAATTTATGCCCATAATTTTGCATGTATGAAGAATTTATTTGCAAATTCATGAATATTGCTTTGATATAGTTTCATGCAAATACTGTGAAATCAGTGCTTTACTGAATGCATTGTAATGCCTCACAATTGATAGCAGATGATGGAGATGTAAGCTTAATTCCTGCTTTAGGGTATTTAAATTAGTACTATTGTTATATGGCATGATTAAATGAAAAAATCTCTATTTTATATCACTTTAGTTAAATATAATGTAATGAATTCAGTTTCTTTGTGGACTGTGCAGTAGATGTTTCTTAAAATGTTGAAAGATTTGCTTTCATAAAGTTTTAAATAATGATGAACTTAAAATGATTTGATAATAATTTCTTTTAATAATTCAAAATCCGAGTGATAAAATTTATAATTTAATTATTATCTAGCATTTTCTAAATCTTACTGCATAAAAATTGGTCTTAAAGTATTTAAATGGTGGTAAGTTGCTTTCTGTGGTTGTTTAAATGTGATTGCCTCCATATTATAGTGTCATCTGTGCTGATATGCTTTTGTATTTGTACATGATGATCAACCATAGGAATTAACCAGAAATTATATGCTGTTTCTGTTTTCATTTAATTTTTGAAAATGTTATAATAACATTGAACTATTTTGTCTGTTCTGCGAGGCGTTAAAAATAGTGTTCATTGCCTTAACTGAACTTGTTAGCGAATTCCCTTTGTGAATCAATTGAGTGGAGAAAAAGCTGAGGGATTTGGATTAGTAAAGGAAGGTAAAATATGTCTTGCTCCTGAAAAAGGATTTGTGGGAAAGATTTAGAATTTCAATTATTTTTAAAAATCTGCTTGCATTGTTTTAATTTTGTGTAATTCTTTCATGGATTCCTCTTTTCTTGCTTAAGTACATGTGTGCATTGGAAATGAGGTACTGAAATGAACTTTCAGTAGTGAGGTGCCTCTATGATTCTAAGATTTTTGTAAATTTCAAGGATTAATTAATTTAGTACAGGTAGTAGAGGGAAAATATTAGAAACTCGGTAGTAAAGGGGAGTGGAAGATATAGAGATGTTAGTCAGGAAATGAAGTTGAACTTTCCAAAATTATATTCGTCTGCAAAAAAATTCAAAGAATGAATTGAAGTGAGAAGAAGAAGAAAATAATTTAGGAGGTTTGAATCTTTGTCTGATGTAGCAGTCAGCAAGGACTACAACCTACTCTTGGATTCTGACTTAAATTGGCCACATCTATTTGATTGTATTGCACCTTATACAATTCATGTTAAGCTAACTTCAAATAAATAATTTAGAACTTGTTTGCTTTGGGAAAGGCCATGTTTTGCTAATAAAAATTTTCCACTTTTCATATTCTCTCAATGACATGAATATGGTTTAAACCTAAGTCTTATGAGAGACAGAATTCATATCTACTCTTGAGCATTTCTCAAGCATAGTACCATTTTTGCATAAATTTTTCACTAAATGTTGTCAGTATTATTTTGACTAATGTTTTTGAAACGGGTATATGTAGGTACTGCTTCTCCATGTTCTGTGTAGTTTTTAAAGTATTTGTCTCATTGTTATTTGAAACATTTTTTATGCTTGGAATGATAATAATGATGCTGAATTCATTTCAGTTTATTTCTTGCCTCTCTACCATAAAGACTTTTATGTATTAAGTTCAGTGTATTATTATTTAAGAGTACTATTTTCACTCAAAATGTCTTTTTATATCTTTTGAGCGATTGATTCATGACACAATTTAATGAACATTAAAATGAATTAGGCACATTAAAATATACTGCAAGTTAGGCAAACCAAATCCAGGCTGATTTAGGAAAATATTGGGCTTGGACTAAGATGTAGGCTTCAAAACGTAAGCAGTATTTGGGATTTGACATTTCACCCCATATTTTTATAGAAAGGGATTCTTTTTCATTTCTGTTATTTTTTATTATTTATATAATTATAAATCATTTTTTAGAGCCATGTTATAATATTCGAGTTAGCAGTACTTGTAGATTGTTTCTGTGTTTGGTTCAGTTTGTTGCAGCACTTTTGTAATTTCAGAGATATGCATGAGTTGTTTTGCTTTCTGACTTAGTTCCATGTTTCATAGAAAATCAAATCAACTCATTTCAATTTTTCTTTTGCTATAGCAATGCAGTTGGAGTTTTGCTTAGATTTGTGATTATAAAAGCAAACTCTTGTGTCACTTTTAATGTTTGATATTTTTACTTTTAAATTTTGATAAACCCTTTTGGTTGATAGATAATATGAATAAAGACTTTTATATTCCATTCTTTCATTCAAACAGTTGAAGATTTTAAGAACATTATTTGTAAATTGAAAGGAAAATGAAAAATAGATATTTTGTGCTTAAAGATAATAAAATTATTATCAAATTATAATAACCCTTTTAGGGTTTTGGAGATTTTTCACTAAGAATTACACTTAAAATGACCTTTTTTGTTATATAGTCAATGTCATTTTTGCCTAAAGACTACTGGCAATGCTTTACTAATAAATATAACTCCATTTATCTTTAATACTTACCCCAGGATGAAGTCACGTATTTTCAGTTCACTTCTTATTTTCACTGTAAATGGAATCAAAGAGTTACATTTTTCCAATAAAAGATGAAATGATAAATAATGGTGCATTGTATATGCCTTTAGGTCTTATATGCAGGAAAATATGGTGTATTAATATGTCTCACTAATTTCTATTTTTGAAGGACAAAGTGAAGTTTTTCCTTTACAATTGATAAAGCAATTGGGAATCCCTTCATAGGTTTATAGGATAAGTTAAATGCTTTGCAGTAATTTTCCAGACTCTGTTGATATATTTTTCTGTGCTTTGGTTTGTTTAATTTCTTTTTCTTGTTAGCCCTTTTCTCTAGTCATTATTTTCTTCAATTAACATGATATTTGGTTTTTGATTCCATCTGACTATATCAGATATAAGGATATTGCAAAAACACAAGCAAAGTAGTGAAGGCCACAAACAAGTAGTTAAGAGCATGGATGACTTAAAGAAGAGTAAAACTGTGAGGCTCCTGGATAGCCTAGAGGGTAACACATTTGACTTCAGTGAAACTAATCCTGGGTTGAATTCCTAGTGGGAGCTTACATGTGTAATGACCTCAATACTATCATTAGAAGTGATTTTAAAAGAGCCTTTGAAGTTCTTTTAAAATTACTACTATCAGTAAAACTAAGGAAGATCAACATTTAAAAAAACTTTTACTGATCCCAGATTGTTAAGAAATTTTGGTGACATTTTCAGATTAGTAATCAGGACATCATAAACCTGGTGAAATAAATAGATCCTACATTTAGCCTCTATTTGGTTGACATTATTATTTCTTTGTTTATAACAATATGATAAATCTTTGAGCCCTCTGCATCTTCTGGAAATAATTTAAAGGAGTATTTTGTCAGTCAAAAAAATAAAAATAATGGTGCTGCTGTGGTTCCTGCTATTACTATAGTTACACTGTGGATATCAAATTTATACCATAATTTATTGAATACATAATTTAACTCAATAGAATAAGTAACGTATCCTGCCATGTTTAATTTTCTTATGCTGTCAGGTTCTGCATTATATAATATATGTGATCTTGCTTGTTATTGTTTGGTTATCCCGGTTTTTATTTATTTGGTTAAAGTATTTTTTCTAACAATAATAATTGGGATCAGCATGTGGCATAATTTTTAAATTATGAGTGCATTTTACTGCAGAGATCATGGTATTTGTTTTGCTATAACTTATATCTTTAAGTTTTACTTTTTGAGATTTAAGCTTTAAAATCCTTTTAAATATCTTTTCAGAAGAATTGAGCTTTTCTTACTTATATATTTACTTATATTTTACTTGTATAATTTATACTTGTGTAAGACTTTTTTCTCAGTTTTCATGTGAGCTGTGTAACTTTTCATTAACATTATCTTTTGTGCTTGCTCATAGCATATCTACCATCGATCTTGAAGATTCTGCTTCTTTAGCTTCTCGAAGGAGTTCTTCAGGGGGTCCAATGTCTCCAGAAGTTGAGACACCAGTTACTTGTGGTACTAACAGGGGCATTTTGACTGGGGCTCTTGGTACAATTGGCTCTTCATCCATACTTACTGGTACAAAAACAATAAGAGGTGCAGATTCAGTACTGGGTGCAACAGAAGCCAGTGAACAGGATGGTTTTTACCTCCTAAAGAAAGACTCACAGAGGAGGATGACTTTGACAAAAGTTCTCAGTCAAGATGAAGGGAAGATATGTGACATCTGGATGAAGAGCTTGGAGAGAGAGATCGGTGACACTGTTCTGACAAGGGTAAGATGGGGATTCTAATTTTTAGATTGATTGATTTGGATAAGCTGGCTAGAAGTCTGCAAGCCTGCATCTTCAGGTGATAGGGATGTACAATGCTTGTTGTATGAAGTTATGAAATTTGTTATGAAGTTCAATACTTTTGCCTGTGCATTCTCCACTTTTCAGTTTGCAAATCTTTCTTTCCTTTAGATACATTAATATTAATAGAATAATTTATATGCTTCACAGAGCATTTTATTATGTTTGACAACTAAAGACCTTTTCTCTCACTTTTGTGCTGTTTCTTCTATCTAAAATATACAATTTATGTTAGCAGTGGTCACTGTTTTAAGCAATAATTTTTGTAAAGATTCTTATCACTCAATCCTTGACTCATTTGACTTTCAGTTGGGGAAAATGCTGAATGATGCCATATTTTGTCATTTTTAATTTGTTTGATGTGTTTATAATAATCCCCATTGTAGTTTTTAGTATTTTTATGACTCTGACTGGAAATAACATCACTCACTCAGGTATTAATAATTTATTCTTCAGCTGTTAAACACTCATAATATCTCCTATTTCATTGTTTTAGATGCTTGTTTTTTATTGTTTCTAGGATAATATTTTGAATCTAAGATCTTCATTTCATTATGATTTATTTAATAGATGGAATAAATATGTAAGAATGGTATGATTTTAAACCATAATAATCTACAATTGATTGGTGAAGCCTAATCTGGACTGATATAGATGAAGTCATTATGTCAAGAAGTCAAACCACCAATGAGCAAAGAAGTCATTTTACTGATTGATGTAATCTAATATTTTATAATTACTTAGTTTAGCTATGAATATTAATGTAACTACTGTAAGATTTATTTGCAACTTAGTTACATACAATAAAATTTATTTATGATGATCATGCATGTAACAAAATTCCACATGTAGGAGGTGAGTTCTTTCCTCTTTCCATTAGACTTTCCTTTCCTGTGTTGTAAAAGATCACACATGAATGAAATCAATGGATATGTAGAAATGTTTACAAATTTAAATATGAGGACATAATGAAAGAGAAACTATAAAAACTGTATCAGTAATTAATCAGACATTTCAAACACTCTGATCTGATCATTTTCATGAGGTTGCCATATTTTATGTTTCAGGGTCACTTGGAGACTCTGATGAGAGGGTTAAAGGAATATATTCCAGAGCAAAATAGGGACTTCATTGAGACTGCCATACATACTTTGAAGGAAGAGCTTGATTTTGATGCAGTGGCTATCAACCAACTTCATTTCGCCATTTATCTGTTTCAAGATGCTGTAAGTGCAACAGTAACTGACAGCTCATTTGAAATTGAAATAGATTTGTCTTGATGTTTCATAGATGTTTTCCATTCCTCTAGGTCAATGTTGTATTGCGATCTCATAGCATCAAACCTCACTGGATGTTTGCTCTTGATAATTTGGTTCGAAATGCTGTTCAAGCTGCCATCACTGTTCTGTCACCAGGTGAATTATTCTTTCAGTCCTCAATATTTTGTTATAGTAGAATTATTTTTTAATCTCTTTACAGATCTGTTGCCCTAACTTTTATTGCATTATGAATTGCAAGAAACTGAAAAATCTAGGAAAGTGTTGAAAAATAACCCTGTCAATAATGCATTTCTTTCAAAACTCACTTCTTAGTATTATATTAGATTTTCCATAGCATTCTATGATGATCTTCATTCACCCTCATCGTATTCTCATGATACATTAAGATAATGGTTATCTACAGCTAAGTAACAGCAGATAAAAAAATAGTATAAGGTATTTTGATTATTCTTCTATCTCGACCAATACTACAACAATTGTCTTTCAAAGATTCAAATGTAAGAGACATATTTCATTTTCAAGAAAAATGTGTTCAGTATGTGCTGTAGGCTCTATCAGGTAAATGATTCCATTTAGGAAAGATAGGCAGCCACTCATTGTCAGCCTGAAAAAGTCTGTCAAAGAAGTAATTCTTCAATTAAGGCTTTGAAGAAGAAAATACCCTAAAAAATTTTAAGGTCCTGCAGGATTTCCATGTTTTTATTGTATTGTAATTTTCATTTAATCTTGTGTAAATTTCAACTTTTAACTACAAAATCAATCAATGTGATAAAGTCTCACATATTCTCAGATACCCCTGTAAATGTGCTGTCATTTAAGGAGAACCCCTTATTACTTGACATCCATCAGTTTCAATTGATGTAATTCACTGAAATTACCTCAATGGAGTTCAATTATTTTGGAAGAAAGGTAGGATTGGCTTACAAACAAGATACTCAAAAAATAATTCTAAGAAATCATGTTTGGGATCAACCTGCACATGAGTATTTCAGATCAATGAAAAGGTTCTTATATTTGATCATGAGTAGATTTGATGTGAGTATTAGTGATTCATAAATAACTTATTTAAGGTTTTTATTGTTTAATGTTGTGGAGAACTGCTTTAGAATGGTAACTGAATAACCGGCGAATGAAAATAGAAAAATAACACGGATCATACGGGTTATTTATCAGTATTCATTTTTTCTCCTAAATTCTTTTTCTTTTGCAGAAAATGCAATCAATTAAAATATAAACTGTACAATTGTCAAATTAAGGAAATCTGAATTATGTTGGCAAAAACTTTCGAGTGGCACTAAAGACATTTTTTGAAATATGAGTGGGGTGGATGATTAACAAATTTAGGAAATTTTCCCTTAGGAAATGATCAGTTTATGTATGAATATGAAGAAATTCTGTAAAAACAATCAGTTCAACATTGTCTCTGTGGATTTAATTTTATGATATGGATATTGATTGATAAAGGAAATGACATTTCTACATGTAGAGCTGGGAGCCAACCTGGCTGGACAGGAGCACCAGAAGGAAAGGAGCCAGCACTTGATTGGTGCGCCTCCCCTATTGCAGATTGCTTCTTCAGGAGGAGATGGCATGTCTTCTATAGCTGAAGGCAGTGAAACTGTGGATGGCTCCAGAAGGGTAACTCCTGGTGGTCATCCAACTCCTTCTCGATCTAACTCAGTGGCTTCCTCAACTATGAACTCTGTCAAATCTCATAAGACTGTGGATGGTCTGAGGAGCATATTTGGGGGAAGCAGAAATGCTTCCAGGTTCATTATTGAGTACCAGGAGCAGATTGAGCAAATAAAGGCTGAAAATACAAGGTTAGCGAAGAAAAATTAGATATCATGTTTAGGCTTGGGTTTTCATGTTTTAATTCCATTCCATCCATCCTGGAGTGTACTTTTGCAATACTTTTCCATCTATTCCTGAGTTTGAGAAATATTGTCATGCAAAAGATTTTGTAATTCTAAGTGCTTCTGAATTTGTGTAAACAAAGGCTAAATTGTCAGATTTTACTTCAAGGGAAACCAATCTAGAGGAAAAAATAGAGCATTATTGACAAAGAAAATTACTAAAGCATGTATTTGTCATTGTCATTTCTCATATTTTTATTTCTTGATGCTGAAAATGTCTTAGTTTTGCATCAAGCTCTAGACATCATAGGCATGATTGTGTTTGATAACTTATAGCCTGCATGCACTTGACATGTTTTTTGACAGGACAGGAACATGACAGGATTTAAGTTTTATCTTTTTATTGTTGTAATATAATAATCCCCTTCTATAGACTACACCTTTACGTGGTGAAGGGGCTTGCGTGTTCCTATGACCTAGAGAGCTATACTGGCTGGAACTTTGTTCCTGGTAGGGTCACTCATGCCAGATAGGTCAATAGGTAGGGGCCAGACGAAAGAGAGTCCACGCAGCGTCTGTACCCCAGTGGGGCGGCCTATATGAGTGATGGTGTCACGTTAAAACACTGTTGAGTAAGGCAAGGGGAGACCACCTCGACTATCTATCCCATGAACATGATGTGCCAAAATATTAATATTGTTACTGGGAAAAACGGGACTCAGCCCTCTAGGGAGAGTGTCGTGCCCGGCAGGGATGGTGGTAAGGCCACCCCGGTCGTCATTCCACGAAATCCTTACCCAATGACACAAGAGAAGAAGATGACCAAGGAAACCAGGGTAGGGAGCTGGAACGTAAGAACTATGCTTAGGAAAGGGAAGTTAGAAAACGTAAAGTTAGAAATGAAGAGGTCCAACATTAACATTCTGGGGCTATGCGAAGTAAGGTGGAAGGATGGGGGAGATTTCTGGAGTGATGATGTGAAGGTTATATTCAGTGGGGGAAATGGTAGCCAGAGAGGGGCTGCTATAGTGTTGGACAAGGGAGCGGGAAATGCCGTGATAGCCACCGAACTGATAAGCGACCGAGTAATGTCCGTAGAAATTAAGGCTGAACCAGTATACACTGTGATAGTGCAAGTGTACCTCCCTACTAGCAATTACACTGAGAATGAAGTAGATTTAGTTTTTGAACAAATAGAAGAGGTTATTGAAAGATTGAAAGGCAACAAAAACCTTATTGTAATGGGGGACTGGAATGCTGTGGTAGGGCAGGGCAAAGATGGGGACGAAGTGGGAGGGTTCGGACTAGGCAAAAGAAACGACAGAGGACCAAAACTGGTAGACTTTTGCATAAGGAATAACCTCTGTATCACCAACACTCTCTTTCAACACCGTAACAGAAGGAGGTACACATGGAAAAAGCTGGGGGACACAGATAGGTTCCAATTGACTATATTTTGGTAAGGAAGAGGTTTAGAAATAGTGTTAAAAACTCGCAAAGTTATCCTGGTGCTGATGTAGACTCAGATCATAATTTAGTAATGATGAAAACCGAGCTTAGATTTATAGGGCAAAAACCACAGACCACGGTAGAAATGATAAACAAAATGGAGGAAAGAAGGAAATGAAAAAGTGTTAACACAGAACACGGGCGTAGAATGTACAGGGCCCTAAACAACAAACTGAGGAGGGAAACAAATAAAGCAAGAGAATCGTGGTGGCAGGGTCAATGTAACAAAATAGAGAGGATGTCAAAAGATTGGAGGCTTTTGAGATGTGGGTATGGCGTAGAATGGAGAAAGTAAGTTGGGTCAATAGAAAAATGAACGAGGAGGTTCTAGAGATGGTTGGGGAGAAAAGAATAATGATTGAAGTAATTAAAAATAGATAAAAGAAATGGGTGGATCAAATATTGAGAGGAGAGAGATTATTGAAGAAAACGATCAAGAGAAGAATGCTAGGGAAAAGACAGAGGGGAAGAAAAAGAAAGAAGTTATTAGATGAATGAAGGGGTGGGATAAGTTACCAGGAATTGAAGGAGAGGGAATTAAACAGGGAATGTGGGAGCACATGAACCTACCAAAAGGTAGAACACTTTATATATATAATATAATAATATTTTAATTTTGTGCTGAAAATTCTGTTCTTTTTCCTAAGGTTGATGCAGGAGGTTCTGGAAGGTCAGAAATCCTGTCAAGAAATTCTTCAAAATTCAATCAGGGAGCAGCATTTGAATGTGGAGCTTCTCATGCAAGCAGTTAATCAGCTGTCCAAGCTGTGGGAGTGTGTGAAGGAAGCTTGGTTAAACGCAGATGGAGCCCTTGACCAGAGATCAAGTCATGATACTGGGTATTCATTGCATTTGTACTAAAGATTCTTCATAATATTGCAAAGACCAAGTCTTTCAAAAGATACAGTAAAACCAATTTAAGACTGTATCCCGCTTAATATGTGATTTTCTCCTAGTCCTAATGCTTTTCATAGAAAACACATGGTACTATAAAAATACTGCTTATAATGCTCTGCTATCCACTTTAGCTAATGTTTTGCCTCATTCAATTGACCAAATTTTTTTTAACATCATCAATATTGTCCTCTTACACTTTGGGTCCTTGTGCTGTTTTCTTTTGATATAATTTCAAATTGAAAAACATACAGAATAAACCAGAAAGGGAGTACAGTGTTTTGTGGGTAGTTGAGCATAATGTTGGAGAGATTGTGCTCTGCGATGTCCTCTCATTACTGCTGTTGAAAAAATTCATCATTTCCTAATTTTCTATCCAGTGAAAATTTAATTTTGACAGTAAGATTTAAGAAAGTGATGACCCTTTTCAAAAGTATAGCCAAACAGTTGGATTTTTTCAGATTTTGTAATAGTGCCCATTTAATTCAATTTTTTAAGAGAGTAAATATGACCTCAGGTATGGGTCTTCAAGGGAGAATCACAGTCCAGCAGCTCTCCTGCCACAGATAAGCATTACAGACAGCTCTTTACATTCTGTGGACAACAGTCTTCTTGAGTGGCTACTTGCTGAGGGAGTAGACAGGGGATCTGCAGAAAGGGTGAGGACTCTTTAATTCTTTTACTATTATGTGTGCATGTAGTGAAAACTACTATCAAATTTATTAAAGCAATGAATTTATACTATCAACCAATTGAGTGTTACCTTATACAGTGAACTCCTAATTATCAGTTTTGTAGATTGTACCTGATGAAACATGATTTTTTATTCTTTATTGGTATTTTCTGTTGTCTTTGAAGAATTTCAAACAAATAACAAGTATTTTCACTCACAAACACATCATAACAGAAACATCTAGCCATATTTGCTTAAAATATCTTTGAGAGCAAATTTTCCTTGAACTAAAAATAGCCTAACTTTATAGATGGCTGTTAGCATCCAGCACATGTATGGACTTTTTAATTCTATGAATTTTTTAATTTTTATATTGTTTTTCTATAACCTAATCTAATTTATAATTATTAAGTTGATTCAAAACTAAACTGCTCAACTTGAAAATATTTTAATTGAAGGTGTTGGCAGAGGATTACACACTTGACGATGTGCGGCTGTTTATGGAACGCAATGATCTGCGCAGAATTGGTCTCAGGTGCGTTTAATGACCTTTCTTCATGTCTAATAAATTGCTCTTAACCTTTTCCTTTTCATCCTTTCAGTGGAAACATGTTGTCTTCTTTCCTTTCCTAAGAGTAACTGGAGGAACTTAAGGTATTGGCCTTCCAGAGCATAAATATGGAAAAATTTACTATCTTAAATTTTAATTCCTTAGTATTAGAATTATCAGCCAAGAAAATCCTTTATTTTCAATTGAGCTTTATATTTATTTAAATAATTATTAATCGCTGAAAGTAGTATAAATAATTTTCCACTTGATGGTACATTAGATAAGAAGAGATTCTCCAAGTAAAGTGCATATAAATGACACACATGATTTAACTAGAGTTATATATGTGTAAAATTACTCTGGAAATACCTAAGGTATTTGTGTTCAATCAAAACCACTTTCTTTGTCACCAATTTCCATATTCAATTTATATCTATTACATACAGTTAACTCTCCAGATATACCTATATATATATACCTATATATATATATATATATATATATATATATATATATATATATATATATATATATATATATACAGGGGATACAAATCTCACCATGTTCCACCAGCGCCGACGTCAAATTTTTGCAACGTACTGGCCCCACCCTGTATATACCAGAAAAATTCAGACATCGACGCTAGATGTCATTGGTTTGATACCAGAAGGTCCCAAAAATCACAATTTTCCCAAAAGGATGCATTGCGTGGATATTTGAAAATTATTTTGAGGCACTTATTGGTAAGATAAAGGAACTGAAATCTCGGAGGCTGAAGTTGAGGTAGTCTTCTATAGTACCAATCGAAAAAATGTTACAAAATAACCGTGAGTTCGACGCCAGGTGGGTGCGAAATTCTTCCATAAGAAATGGATTGCTGAAATCTTTGACAATTTTTTTAAATGCCTTCCCGATAAGCTGGAAAGATAAAACCCGGAATGGTGACAGAGGCGTTAGAGAACATTCTTTGATGTGGTTGGCCGTTTCTCCAGTTGTCCTTGGTTCGATGCAAGTGTGTCATTCCGATTCTACCATGCATTTCAAACGGGGATAGCGGAATCTTATTAAAGGACCTTCCCGATAAGATATTGATTCGAAACTTTGGAACAAGTCATAATGGCACTTATCTAATATTTATATGCTATTTTCTCTCACAGAAGGGTCCTGAGTTCGACGTCTTTTGCACGAATTTTCGAAAATTGTTTTCAGTCCTTCCTCCGAGCCATAGAACAGTGAAATTCACGGAGGTTGGAGATGAGATTGTCTTCAATAGTACGAAAGGAAGAAATGCTACCAAATGACCGTGAGTTCGACCCAAAGTGGGTGCAAAATTGTGTCAAAATTGAAATGTGACAATCAAATTGTCAAAATCGCAATTTTCCCAAAAGGATGCATTGCGCGGATTTTTGAAAAATTTTTTGAGGCACTTATCAGTAAGATAGTGGAACCAAAATCTCGGAGGTTGAAGTTGAGGTAGTCTTCTATATTACGAATGGAAGAAATGTTACAAAAAGACCGTGAGTTTGACGCCAGGTGGATGCAAAATTCTTTCATAAGAAATGCATTGCTGAAATCTTTGACGATTTTTTTAAATGCCTTCCCGATAAGCTGGAATGATAAAACCTGGAATGGTGACAGAGGCGTGGGACCTTCCTGATAAGATATTGAATCGAAACTTTGGAACGAGTAAGGATGGCACTTACCTAATATTATTTTGCTATCTTCTCTCACGGAAGGGTCCTGAGTTCGACGCTGGGCGGTCTTTTGCGCAAATTTTTGCAATCTGTTTGGAGGCCGTTCTCGATGAGATAGAGCAATCAAAATCACGTTGTTTGCAGATGAGATGGTCTTCCGTAGTACTTTAGGAAGAAATGTTACCAATGGCCGTATGTTCGACGCCAGGTGGGTCCGAAATGATTCCGTAAGAAATTGGTCATTGGTGAAATTTTGGACGATTTTTTTAAATGCCTTCCCGATAAGCTACAAAGATAAAACCCGGAATGGTGACAGAGGCGTTTGAGAAGATCTTTCATGACGTCCACTGCTTCTCTAGTGGTCCTTGGTTCGATGCTAGAGCATCATTCTGATTCTACCATGCATTTTAGCGGGAAGAACGGAATCTCATTTTAGGACCAACCCGATAAGATACTGAATTGAAACTTTGAAACACGTGCACTATCTAACATTTCCATGCCATTGTCTCTCACGAACGGGTCCTGCGTTTGACGCCAGGCGGTCATTTACGCGAATCTTTTTAAATTGTTTTGAGGCCTTTCCTTATGCAGGAGACTATTCGAAATCACAGCGTTTGCACTTGAAGTAGTTTTCTATAGAACCAGTGGAAGAAAGGTTACCTTTGACCGTGAGTTCAATGCCAGATGGATGTAAAAAAGTTGCTTGCATACTGCAATTAAATTGGTGAAAATTTACAATAACCTCCCCTTACGGGTGTCATCTTCGAAGCTTATCCAGGAGAATTCTTAAAAATTGCCGCAATGAATTTCTTACGTGAGAATTTTACATCCATCTGGCATCGAACTCACGGTCAAAGGTAACCTTTCTTCCACTGGTTCTATAGAAAACTACTTCAAGTGCAAACGCTGTGATTTTGAATAGTCTCTTGCATAAGGAAAGGCCTCAAAACAATTTAAAAAGATTTGCGTAAATGACCGCCTGGCGTCGAATGCAGGACCCGTTCGTGAGAATTAAAATTTGTCCTAATAAAGTTGATATTAATCAAAGTTGATTTCATTATATGCATAGTATGGCTATCCTGTATATGCTTTGTACAATGTTGCATAGCATAGCTATTATTGTCGTATCTTTGCAGGGGTGGTGTGGAGTTGAGGTTATGGAGATCAATCCTCCGTTGGAGGGAACTCCATGGTAGAAGTGCCTATGAAAGTGAGGATGGAGATCTCAGGAATGACCCTCCACAAATGTCCTTGCGTTCCACCAATCTTTGAGCAATTCTCATTTGTTATTCCTTACCTCATTTATTTTATGGTGCATCAATCATTTCCAAAGAATCGTTTTACTTCCAGAATGATTAGAGCAACCTATTTGTTTGTCTTGACGCAACTCTTTGGCACACAACCATAATTTTGGCAGTTTGACTCTTATTTGTTAAAGGCTTTTCATTTTGGTATATGTATGCCCGTAAGAATATGTTTTCTAGTTTTTAGATTCTGAGTGATGCTTAACAGTTGACTATGTATTCTTGCAATAATTTTGAGCCCAAGAACATCACTGAAAGTCTATTATTATTTTTTATATTAGTTTATTGTTTGTGTAAAATCGAGATAACTTGGCATGACTTCATGGAAAGCCAAAACTACATAAATTAGGGCAGTATATATTTTCCTCTGAGATTTTTTAAGGCATCTAGTTTTGACAGTGGATGTTTCAAGGCCTTTTCAACATTAATTTCTTAGTCAATTGTAGACGATCATTTAGTCTTGATAGTATTTTCTGTCTTGATGACACAACCCCACAGTCAAAACTTGAAGCACTAACGAATCTCAGTAGAAATAGCATCATCTAATTTATATTATAATTTTAGCCCTCAGAAACACTTCCTATTCATTTTCTTCATTATAGTTGAAATCTTTCCCAAGGATTAAGGATACTTTGTAGAGAAAGAGCTACATTTTCCCATTGATGGAGAAAAGAATCTTTGAATTCTTGTCTCTCCTGAAATGTTCCTGGTTAAAATGCAGTGACAAGTGACAGATATATGTAAAAAATTGACCATCTCAGCTTTGTTTAATACAGTTAGTGGTGTGAATTTGCTTAATACATTGGAATGATTCCTTCTATCTCTGGAATATGTATTGAAATGTGAAATGCTGTATTTTTTAAATACTAGCTTTGTTTTAGAGCTTGGTTTTAAAATCTGCAACTGTGCAATCTGTGGGTATAGGTTTTCACTGCATTCAATATTTTCACAAGTACTTTGAGTTTGGTAGTGTTTCTGCTTGCTCATAACATTGCCGTCCAATAATTCTCTCAGAAAGTGCCACATAGGCTTTCTGGAAGCCTCTTACTATCTTATCTCATAGTATTTATGATTACTGTCTCATTTCATCCAAAGAAGTGAATATCAACACCATTCCTAGTTGGTAGGATATTTCATTACTAGCTAATGATGATTCATGAGATTGTGATGAAATTTATTTGTATTCCTGGTGTTTGCTGTATATGAAATCTTCTCGGTTTCTCAACCAACTTACGTATTTTGCATTTCATATCTTCATGGTTCACCATGACATAATCATGAGTGGCTCACAGTTCTTTTGACTTCTTGCAAAATACTCTTAGCTAATCTCCTGATGGAGTAGAAAACCTGAGAAGAGTGCCTTATACAGGAAGTGACTCTTGTTTATTTTTGCATTATGAGTCATTTAATGTCTTTTTCCAGTATAAAATATATCCATCACAGATTTTTTTTAGCTTAGTGCTCAGTCTCTTAAGCAATGCATTCTAGGAATTCTGATATTCCTTTCTTTCTGTTTTCCATTGAAAATTTCAAAACCCATTAAGATATTTGCAATTAAATGGTAAACTCATTCACTAAATAAGCACTATAAATCTGCATGCCATAATATTTTCAGCAGAATGCTTTAGAGGAGTCTTGCAATTTAGCTGAAAACTCAGCTTTCCTTTATCTTACATGATGATGCAACTGAGTTACTGTTGGTTAGTTATGATCGTTTGTTGTCTACTTTAATGTTCTGTCAAGTGTTGTAGATCTTAAGCAGAGAAGAACAATTTCACACATAAAATGATCAATTAACTTATTGTTAAAACTGAAATATTTTAATTGGAACTCAAATGTTGTAAATATTTTATTTTTGCAAAAGTTGTATGTATATTTAGAAATTGTTGTACATAATATTTCTTGCTTGTTGCAGTTCAGCTTGGTTAGAATTACAGAGAAGGCAAATAGTCATGAAAATTAGGCTAAAGTCAGCTAATAGTGATAATATATAGCATCTACATGAAGTAATTTTCTTGAGAAAATATTAAAATTTCCATTGGTAGTGACTATCTAATCATTTTATACTGTAAGGGATTAATGAGCTATGAACTGTGCAAAGAAGTAAGTTACAAGCTATTTCAAATTGGTGCTTAAAGGTAGGCTCTCTGATTTTGTTGTACCTTTTATGTTTGCTCTTTGAAATTTTTATAAATTATTTTACCATAAAAACAATGGAAAGACCAGTTTTGTTGAGTAAGAATTGTTGAAGCAGTTTTGAGTTATAAAACCAAACAAATGAATTGTTCTTCATTTGGCTGTATATCTTACAAGTAAGCAGTTTGAAATATAATTTTTTCAATATCCTAATTTATCAACATTGGATGGACTCGAATAGACCTATTATTGCAGCTCGTGTGAGTTCAGTTCAAGTCAGTTGTAGGTTCTGAATCATGAGATATTGAAAGAAAGATTTCATTCAGGCAGGCTACCTGTTTCATTGCCTTTGAAATTGAGAATTGCATCTTATTTTTGATATGCATATATGCCTGTTGGAAAATATGACATTAGTTTTGAGGTACTACATTAACTATATTCTTGAAACTAATTTTGGCAGCTTCTCTTTCTCCAGGAATGGATACATTGTATAATTCTACTCTTTTGATATATCTGTTTCATGAGATAGTGCATTTATTAAAAATGTCCTCTTTCTGTAAATTTGTTATCCACCACGAAACTCCTAATTGTTAAAAATCTTGTTTGAATTATAAAACACTGTTTGCTGTAACAAGAAGCACTGAAATATTAACTTTGTTGTCTGAATTTTGGCCAATAAATTCTTGAAATACCATCTAATAATCATTCAGCTGGAAATTAATGTAATTAAATCAGCATTAAAATATTGTATTGATTAGCTCATTATTTGTATGGAATGATTCCAAATTGGGAATCCTAAATTCACCAATCTTTGGGTAAATTAAAAAAAAAAATTAAATTAATTTAAATCATAAAATCTATGTAGAGAAATAGTTTTGGAGATAAGGTATATCTGAGGTGTTTTCAGATCCCCAGAATTTGTAATCTTTTGCGATTGAATAGAGAAATAAAAAAGGGACCTTGCAGAATAGTAAAAGGCACACATTTTGACCGTTTGCTATTAATTTTGTCTAATTTTTCCAGAAAAACCTGCATACCTTCATTCATATAAGAATGAATGGAACATTTTGATTCCATTAACTCATGGCTAAGTTAATGAGGTAGGGTTTAACACATCCAGTGTGTTAGCATGTGCACATATTAGTCTCTCATTCCTACCACCCAGTTCATTGCCTCATCTGGGGTGTGTTATTAAAGAATGGATAGGATGTATTGCACAGATTATACTATGATGATAAGGATTCAACAATATCTGCAGCCAAGTGAAAGTGGAATTCATTGACTAGCAGATAATATATGTTGTGTTCCCTCTTTTCCTCCAAACATTACGATATTAATGATGATATTTTAATTGATTGATAAACTAAGAGGAGTGAAGTAAAACTGAATTTTCTTTTACTTTTAATAATGTTCATATTTTGTAAAGAAATTGCCATTTGATGTTTTTAAAGTGTTAGAATATTTTTATTTACATTACATAAATTGGTTACTTTTCAAACCACCCCGATGTAACAAATGTCAGCCCAATACTTCATCAATCTGCCCAGATGAGTGATAATTAAGTTCCCTTCTAGTGCTAATGTGCAACCCTATATAAAGCGGAAAATTCTTATCTGAAAAAATCTCAATCCCAATCAATTCTGCTAAAGACATTTCACTGTAATAATATGGAGGCAGTGGACAAAAGTAGGTCACATAGTGATGTTAGAGGGATTGCAAATGAATGTGATTGACGAGAGGATGCAAGGGAAAAGGCAGAGGAAATGAAGGGCTAAAGATATTGAATGATATTAAGAAATAAATGAGAGGGAACTGAGTATGTCACACACCTAATGTGGGGTCATCAAGGGCAGGCAATAGGTTTAGTAAAACTAAACTTGATTTATATTCTGAATTGCTAGTTGCTCTGTTTCCCTTAATATTTAACAATTGAGACAGATATTTGCTTACATGAGCTCTATGGCATGAACAGTCTGCACTAAAATATTCATGAAAGACATTGGTAGTCTAATTTAAACGGTCTCTATTGGCAAGCTTGTTCAGTACTATTTCCAATGCGGCTCACCTACCAAAATGGTCTAATCGATGCAAATATATTGACTCTCCAAGACCATATTACTTATATCCCTGATACAAAATAAGAACCCTTACCAGTGTGTGATTAGTTAATTTTTCAATCTATTCAACTTAAGGATAGCTAAAATCAAATTTCCAAATAAAGTTGGTATTCTTCTTCCAGTCAACCAATGCAATACAATGTATTCAGACCTCAACCTGAATTACCCTAAATAATTTCAGTTAGTATTATGATAATTACATGGATGCTCTGAAGTACCCATTTAACTTGTATATAAATTCTAATGGTACTTTGAAATAGTTTCTAGTATTCTAAAATATACAATTACACATACTGTTCACAAGAGAAAAGAAATAATCAAACTTATAACTGCTGTCAATAACTCATATCCTAGTCAAAAAGTCTAAAAATGATTCCTTTGAGGAAAAATTTTGAAATGATTTTCCATCATTTCTCTTACAAAATATCTACTAATTAAATAAATTTACAATTTATTTAAAATCTTATATAGAGACACTAGATTTAATCCTAGAAATTGTTCAATCACAAATGCTTTGAAAGTACTAGGAACCACAATCAAAGGTAATTTATTAATGCTTACATTGATCACAAACTTAAAATAGAATCCCTCAAGCCTAATTACGAAATTCACTCAAAAATTTAAGGCATTATAATAAAAAATCTCAAAACATCTCTCAAAATCACTTGCATTAATAAAGATATCTTGTTAACATTCACATAATTCACAGAATGAATTTAAATTACTTACTTTCAGATGATGGCATTTATTAATGACATGATGATTATATGACAGTCAATGCCCAGACTAATGATGAGATATTTTTACCTAAAATACTTTCATAATACAAATAAAAATATTATATTGATGTAATTCAAATCACAATGATCTACAACAGATATAACTTCAACTACTGGAAAAAATAATGTATTTATATAAAAATTGGGAACCATTATCCTGAGAGTTCAGCAATAAGTTCTCAATCATAAAAGTTGCACAAGAATAATTTTGGAAGTAATCTGTGTTTTCCCAGAGAAGCAGCAACCCAATCTCCTGAAGCTTTGAAAGCAATACTTCCATAACACAAAGTTGTTGAAATTGCTCCCACAGCCCTGAGAAATCTTACTGTTCATACTTGAATGTCGTCCAAAACCAATAGAATGTATATTTTATTGTGCAAGATGTTACTGTATCTCGTTTAACCCTTAACTAGAGGTAAATCTGATGGCACAAAGGGTAAATTTAAGAATCTTAGGAATTTCATCCGGTAGATATTTCCCAATGGACTTAATTGCAATCCTTCTCTAATATAAATCAAGTTAAATAATGTTTTGGATTAATATAAACTGTGTAAGAATTTATTTTTTACATTAAATCCATCTCCAATAATCTTGCATAGCAGTTTCCACTTATCATGGCACATTCCTATCATGAGGATTGATTCAAGATAGGTCATTGTAGCAAAAATGAAGATTTCTATTTTTCTCCAATCATTCCAGACTTCAAGGATTTTATAAAAATCTTAACCTCTGCCTTCAATAAACCACTCTGATTAGTTTCAATCAAAGTAGCATGCATACTTTTCCGAGGGGTTTCTTATATTAAAGCTGTTCTCGTAATACTTTTTAATTCTGCCCTACCTTAAAATATAGTTTTCAATTTTTATTTATATATTCATGAATGATTGACTGTCTGGCTTTTGTTAAGCATTTTACAACCATTTGTTCCATCATTATTCAATTAGATATCTTAGACAAAATTTCACAAATAACTAGTTAAGGGTAAATGATATATAACATTCTTCTTCATTCAATTTGAAGTGAAAAATATTCACATTTCTAATCTGATAAGTAGGAAGATGCACAAAAGGACAGACATTTAAATGAAAAGCCTCATGATCAATCGGTGGTCCACTTTCATATGCTCAGCACAAAAATTGAGAGTAGATACAGGAAAATGGACATTTACAAAATATCATTTTCTTTATAACCTTTCATATTATAACAATGATAATGTAGTACACCATTTACATACACATCTTATGAACTATTAACAAATACCATCACATATTTTTTTAACTTCAGCAACAACCTTAAATTTCATTTTTGTTGGATATGGGATATAAAATGTAATTTGTCTGCTAATACGCTGACGCAGAGTATATATATATGCTAAGCAAATAATAGGAAATTACTTGATAAAATTTTAAAATTCAAGCAAACAAAACTAGACTGTTCTGGAAAATCAGTAGAGGAAAAGATGAGTTTTGAGAAGATGAAAAACAGCTGATCAATAGAAAAAAAGCATAAACAACAACAATAAAAATCATTTGGCAAGGTACAAATAATTACAATCAAAAATATAACTTGTATAAACCTAATGCAATCTGAGAACAGGTTATACATTTTCATAATCCCTTTACTGCTATGTGATTCAAAGTTGCCATTGCCAAGCCAGTAAACAGTCCTTCTTTCAAAAATCAGCACTCAAAATACTTTATGATATTGGATCCAACTCTCCAGCATAGTTACAGCTATTCCAAGCTCCTCCAACAGAGTTGGAACTGGCAAAGCTAACAATCCCCTCACAATGCCAAATTTAAAAGTTTTCCCCACATCCTGATAAATGAAGACAACTCTCACTTTTTTAAATCTTCACCACCAAGAAGAATTGACAAATTCAAGGAATCAAGTGGTGAATTTACATTACTGAGATCTTTTATGTTATCTGGCTAAAGCACTCTGAGCTTGGCTTGCTCTCTCCAACCGCTCAAAATGTCTCCTTGCATTGCGTATATTGATTAATGTGGCAGCAGATGCTATAAAGAGAGAATAATCACTAATTTATAACTAAACATGAGAAAGAATTAAATAACAATCAAATGATTTGTTGAAACCTTAGCATCAAACTGTAATAGTTTTTGTTCCACTTTTTCCTCCAGTTAAATTAAAAAATCAAATTTTGCTTCCGTCTGTTTCTTTCCATCTAAAATCAAACTTTGTCTTTTTCCACTCAACCCATTAAAAAAGTACACTCTTCCTAAAGTTTCTATATTTCATGTAGCTTTTAAATGTACATTATGTTAAATTAAATGTAAAAGAAATAATTATCAAAATACTGTTCCATGCAACACAAATTAATTACTTGCAAGTCACAGTTACATATATTTCGTATAGTCATCCAATTACACTTAATTGAAATTGAATTGTTTGGAGCAGAAGTTTAAAACAGAATAAATTGGTTTTGGTTTGGGTTCAAGAATTTTAATCTTTCAGCTCAGGTTAGGATTCACTCAGGTGAAAATAAGTTCTCTGGTCTAATGGGCTAGTTGAAACAGTTCTTAACAAAGAGATTAGGTATATCATAAAGAATTTCAGCAACATGAAGCTAATTTGATAAGTGAAAATAATATTTATGTTATAATCGATCAATCGCTAATTCACCAGAATTACCATAGCAATGTTAGCTAATTACAGAAATGAACAAAGATAAATTTTTACATGATATGCAAAAAAAAATAGAAATTTTAGGTAAAATATAATCCCATACTCAAGATCAACCTATACAAGAGTAAATTATCACAAAATAATTACTTTTTTGGGTAAATATAAAATAACTGCAATATCTTTGCTTTTGTGCTGCAAGGGTTCCATGGCAAATTAAAATGGGAAACAATGATATAAAAGATAAATACAGCATATTTTGTTCAGATAGTTTTGATCTTTTATTTTATTTTGCAAGCTGGGCTGTAACTAAAGAGCAATCTCTCCCCTGATTTCTGAGAATTCAAGGGACCTGGTGCGTCTCTTGAATTATACAGAGAGATATAATCTATTGATTCGGCCAAGATGTGGTGGAAATACATAACTGAACATATAAAAACATTTTTGTGGAAAAGTAAAAATCTGTGTTCTGTTCATATACAGAGAGAATTTTTTGAGATGAAAAATTTTTTAATGACGATAACATATATTTGGAAAACAAGTGTTATTAATAATGACAGAGATGTTAGGTAAATTTCATGTTTAAAGAAAATAAATTTATAAAGAGCTTTGTATGAAAAATATAAAGGTGGAAATATTTTTTCAGCTGTAACTTTATCAATCTTTTTAATACTGCATGAATTCAGGATAAATTAAAATTCTCTTTGAATTAATAGCTAAATCACAGAAACGGCAGTATTCAACATTAATGTTCATGATCTCACAAACAAGTACTGAATTTATACTTACGGATAGATGGATCTGACATGATGACCATTACATAAGTGTTAGATGTGAACACATCAATAAAAGCTGCAAAATTTGAGTTTCTAACTTCCATACTTTGAAATTGGGCAGCTAATTTACTGAAAAAGAAATAAAAATCAGTAACGTAATTTATTGAAAGTACTTAAATAAAACAAGTACTTAACCATATTAGTTTTTGATTTAAAATATAGATTGGGTGTAAATTTTAAATATATATAAGTAACTGCATGAGAAAAGAATGAGCAAAAATATTTTAAGAAAGAATGTAATAATAAAATAGTCTTTAGACAACTAATATATACAAGAAATGAAATGACAGATTTTTTTATCACAGCTCTACCTCCAAGCTGACAAATATAACTAATGCACTAGTTCTTTAGAGTCATAAAGTAATATGATAATAGATGACCTAGAGAATTAATCATAATAGCAACAGTATGGAAAAAGAATGTAGTTTTGCCTTAGGGTTGATGAATCAAATTTTGAGGAAAGGTATACCATTTAGTTTATGCTATTCTCTAGTAAACAATATCAAAATTACTTCCGGCTAAAATGTAGAAATTGTATTTAGTTTGATATATTAAAATAATTAACATGTTTTGGCAGCATGTCTATATCAAACCAATCCATCTGATACAGTAAAATCTGCAAAAGTTGCTTCCCAGACTAGAAGAAAACTGCATTATAAGCAGTATAACCTTCAATTGAGATTAAAAACTTTCTTGCTCTTTGGATAACAACAGGGAGGACATTTATGGTTCTTTCATTTCTTAGAGCAAAAAGCATACCTTACTTTGTAACTTCATTTAATTCATATTTTACTCTAAAATTAAACATTTTTTGCCAGAAAGACAGTTATACATAAATGGAAAATTGCTTCACAGAATAGGTGAGAGGATATCACAGAGAATGTAAAAGACTAAGCTCAACAGCCTGTAATATATCGACTCGACAATATATATGTTTACAATCTGATTTTGCAATGAAAGAAAAACCTTCAAGCAACTTATCTTTCTGAAATGAGAAAGATGGAATATTCCACTATCTCTGAGCTATAGGTACCAAATTTGGGATGGAGATTATTCTGTTTCATACCTCTATGTTTTGATATCTTCATCTTCTCCCCATAAGAACATTGCAAACAAGAGAGGCAAAAGGAATCTCTTAGCAACAAGGTGAAGAAGAAACGGATAATGGACAGCAATGTAAACTATTTAAGTCTATCAAATGTGGTGCATCATTAGCTAAAGTGGGTTGCAATGCATCTGGGGATGGAAAATATCTGCCTTAAAAGGTTTCACTAAGTGTCTTACAAGGTATTTTTACTATTTTATGTCCCTTATAAAAGAACAAGGAGGCAGAAGAAAGCTCATATTAAGTAGGATAGCATCTTTTGTGGGAGTATTTTAAATGGATTTTTGACTGTTCTTACCTTGAACTTTAAAGATTTTTTAAAAAATTCTATTTTTAAATTTTACATAGTTTTGATCAGTGTCAGTTATAAACAACTGGATCATTAATAACGTTTCAAGATTCATAGAAGACAGCAACTACTTAACAAGTAAATCGCTGATTTTGACATGCTACAAAATGAATCTTATAACATCAGTGTCAGGACCCTTTTTATGCTAAGATTATTATTTTTCAATTCTAACCAAGAGTTAGATGATAAAAACAATATTTCTTAAAACTTAAAAACCATGAAAGTCTCATACCATATTTTAAAAGTGCTTTGACAGCTGTAGTCCATTTCCACATACGGGCTACCACCGGGAAACTAACACAAGACCACCTTCACCAAATGTACTATCCACTTGGCTATCCGGAATCCCCGCAATGTAAAACCACTTTAAGAGGCTCCTACTTATGGTGTTATCTCACTTACCGACATTAAGAAACTATGCTTAATATTATAAAACTTTCTTTGGGCAAAAAGCAGACCATTCTTCAAAATTATGATGGAAGATAACCAGCATTGTTCAACATTATTATAACATTATCCCACTTAAGACACTGTTTTCGCTTGGTCCCCTGAAAAATGTCTTAACCTGATTTTCGACATTTTACCATATTTATTATTTGCTTCTAGAGACTTTCTTAGACCATGCAAAGAAATATTACTAAATATATTAGTTAACAGATTATATGAGTTCAAGAAAGGAAACTCACCTGCAACTGAGTTTAAATTGCTTTATAATATTGCTGACTTTTTCAAATCTGTGCACATCTCTATGGGCAAGACGCTGGCAGTGAGAAATCACCAAGAAAGTAGCTCTTTCAAAGAGTAACACTTCATCTGCATCAATTATATCAGCAAATTCCTGTAAACTCTGCTCTAACTCCTTAACATTAGGAATAAGCATATATACAATAGACGACCATGCCTAGAATTAAAAGAGGAAAACCATAAGAAATGCTAATGCCATTTTCAACAGAGCTCAACTTAAAATTACTTTTAAAATGTTGCAATTCAGCAAGTATTCACTGATTCATCTCTGCAAGTTAAAAATTGTTTTATTTTATATTAAATCTGAAAAATACTAAACAATAAAAACAAAAATATCATCATCATATGTCCTCATGAAAAAATTCCTGATTTATTTCTCTTGTCCTGTAATACTTTGAAATTCACTACAGTAAATAATATATATTTTCAGACAATTCAATTAAATTGGGAAAAATTTTCTTATAAGTTACTCTAAAATTTTAAATAATACTTCATGAAAGGAAAAGCATTTCAATTGACATCAAGAACTGTAATACATATTTGAAGCTATGGAATTTGCAGATTAATCATTCCTTATATAATACTAAATCCAATATTACAAAAAATTAGCTCCAAAATAGAATTTCGAAACATCTTAAAAGTTAAATTTCTATAGCTTTATAAACAAAATTGTCAAGTACAATCCAGAACAGTAAATAAGCGAAGAAATAAAATACTGAAAAAAGATGTATAAAAACATTCTGGCCGAAGTCAACATCTAATGAATCATGAAGTAATGACAAAACACATTCGTGTAAATAAAAAGTGGCAAGATGAGGAAGGGCTAAATATGATTCATATTATGAGTAATAAGTGAAGTATCATTAAAAGAAATGCATAGAATTTATAAATGTACTGCATTAATAGATGATTGAGTCATTTTCTTAATCTTACCCTATATAGTGTCTCATCCCAAATTGAAGTCCGAAAACATGTACATTCCAATGGTTTTGAGAGTCTTTTCAAATCTTCCTCCCTCTCTCTGAAAATCTAGAAACATTTTATAAGCAAATTAATAATGCATTTTGATCAACGTTCTCGTAAATTACTATTAAATGCTACAAAAAGAAGATTGCTAGAATAATTTTCTATCATACAGATGAAAACAACACTTAGTAATTTCCTGAGAGGAATCCCTTAAATTGCGGAGATATAATCAAACAAATCATTCGTTGAAACAAAAAATCCAAAGGTGTTACTACACATTGACTATTTATAAAACATATAAAAATTTGACAATAAAGATACTTTGAGAAGAAACCGAACAGAGACTTGAGGCAAATTAATATGAAGCAGTTGACTTAAAACGACGACGAGATTGTCTGATGGAGAATAACTAGAAGAAGATAATTACCAAGTCCCTTTGGTCCTCTTGAACGAGATCCATCTTATGGACAAGACAGAACACTTTAGCATCAGGGGAATTTTGGAGGATTGCCTCCAAACAGCTTTGATAGTAATGCATATCTTTGTCTAATTCCCGACTTTCGACGTCGAAAACATATATCAATACTTCTACATTCCTGAAAATGTTATCTCTTTGACTAGCAAAGTAGTTCTCCATAAAAGCTTCTTGCCTGAAATTAAAACATTATAAGTTAAAGCATTGGGTAAATCTGTAAGTAATCGATAATAAATAGACAAACAATGAGAAAATGAATTTACCCTCCACAATCCCACAAATTAAGGACAAGATTTCCGAGGAACCTTACATGAGAATGCTCTACATCAACTGTAAAAATAAATGACAATGATTATAACATGTTTTAGAAGGTTAATTTGCGAGACTTTCTTGAGTACATACTTGTTGCTCCTAAACGACGAGTATCTCTAGCTATGTAGTTGGCAAAAATAATAGACCTCATGCTTGTCTTCCCCGACCCACTTTTGCCCATGAGAAGAACCTAAGGAATATTAAAGTGGCAAATCTTAGACAAAATCCAGAAAATCGTGAATATAAAGACTGTACGTTTGAAATATTACAAATAATGACAATTAGTTAGAAACCACCTCAAGAAGACATCCACTCAACAGCACTTATAGGAAAGGTTAATTTGCCATATAGTGAACTAACCTTTTTCTTCATGGCTGCTATCTGCTGCTACAAATCAACTTTAATGAGAGAGGTAATTTGTAACAGATCCAGTTCGCTACACAAAGCACGTGAGTGTGCGTAACCCTTTGATAACCACCCCCTGACCTTTCTTATGCCAACAATTACAGGCAGCCATTCAAAGAGCTCGCATAGAAATCATTCTGACTTTCTATAAAAAATATAGATTTCTAGTGATTCATGATAAATACATATATTATGCGAGATATCATTACTTCTTAAAATGACATACGTCAACTCAGAGTCACACTGTAAATGTATTCCATACAAAAAGAAGTAGAAAATGCGCTTTCACGAGTTCATTTTATGCGCAACTGTTAGATGGAAGAATTTGTACTCCTCACGTCCGAGAAAAGGTAACCAAAAAAGGAAAACTCTGTTTGTTAACCACTGAGTCAAGTCTGCAAGTTCAATGTTACTGGACTATCTATAGGTGGTTTGGATTGAAGCAGCTTCGCGTAATTCTGAAGAATAACCATGTAAACTCCTCCGAAAAAAAGTTTAAGCAGACGTCTATTTTGGTTTTGGTTATTTGGAGACGGAATACTCAAAACCATTAGTGGGTTGGTCGAGAAGTTACTTCACCTTTGGAAAGCACTTCCAGTGGATTTTTAACCGAGATTGCTTATTTTCAATGACCTTCGTTGAAATATTTCAGGTAAAAGGTGATTTTTTAAAGAGTTTTGTTTATCAAGTGTACATTTAGTTGAAACATAACTTCTCCGATGTCTTACTTGTCATTATATGAAGATTTGTGCGCTCGACTCGACGTTTTAGTTAGCATATGCGAACTAAAAACGCGCTTTCATATTTCTACACGTTTAGTGTTCTTATTTAAGAAAGTTATGAATAAAAATTTCGTAGCAATCAAATATAGTGATATCATGCAGTCTGGAAAACTGCCCATTATGATTCTCTAGCTAGTAATGAAAGCAATTAACTAAAAACTATGTAATTCGGGGTAAACATTTTTTGGTTGCAATTTGTAAACTACAAGATCCACCGGGGGTTATGAGCCTATATTGATTTCTTGGAAAATAAATAAAAAATTGGATCTGATTAATCACATTACGTCGCCATTGATATTTCATAATCTTGCGGACCGAAGTCAATGTTATGAAATGCTATCCATAAATAGAATTATTCTTCACGTTTCCCAAAACTGCATTTGTAAATATGACTTTTGGTTTTCCTTCGCCTAGTTCAATTTAATGTTATTTTTGTCTGCCCTTCTGAGTCTTAGGTCTTCAGTGACTTTCCGCGAGCGAAATAATAGATTTGTCTAGTAAATCAAAGTGATTATAAAATATTTACTGTACCTTCCCTAGGATTCTTATTCTGGATAATTTTATAGTTAGAGTTTATTATTTTAAATAGTCTAGGAAGTGATCCTCTTTAAACGTTACTAATTTTTTAATCAATTAGCAAATTGAGTGAATATCAATGTTAAGTATTTACCTGAACAGAAAGCATTGAGGATAATATACATTTAATGCCTAGAAGGAAGTAAATACCATTCGTTTTTTAATATGCCTTGGAATATGCCTCTTTGCCCCCGCTAAACATGCTCCAGTTTCTAATAATAACTGAATTCCCAAAAATTTCTTAGCTATATTCAACAAGAAAATAAATATGAAACTTATATTTTAGTTTTCATGCAGAAATGGCTGAAAATGAAAATTTCCAGTTACCTTCAAAAGCTGAGCTTAAGAAGAGATTAACTGCAATGCAATACCATGTCACTCAAGAGAAGGGCACTGAGAGGTGTGTTGAGGATTATTGTTATCTTCAGTATTTATTAATAGAAAGACTGTTTGTTTACTGCTCTTGAAGAATTCTGTTACTTGCCATTCAGTTAATTCTCTACTAATTTCTAGCTTAAAGCACACAATTTCCTGTCATGTAATTCATCTTCTGTGCACCTCTTCATTCCCATCAGAAATGCCTCTTTTCAGGGTATACATTTGAATGTACTGGATTATATTCATAAAGTATTCTTATTGTTAAGTATTTTGTGAGATATGGAAATATCCTTTTCCATTGGCATAGAAATAATATACACCTCTTAGCCTGCTATGCTAAATTAATAGTTTTTGAGAGTTAAATATTTAATGGTTGAATAAATGTTATCTAAATTCTATAATGTATTGCTTAATATTTCATCGCATTTTATTTACATTAAAATTGTGAAAAGCACATCATGAGTATACTTTACAAATTCTACACTTGTTTTTGTAACTCTCAATTTATATAAAAATGTACGGTGTATTGGACTAACTGTCATTTTTCATCTACTCTTCCATTCCATCCATATGTTTGCACCCTGAAATCATCTACAAACATGAAAATATATTAATTCAGTCGTGATTTTCATTCATTATCTTTGATAGTGTGTCTGCATGAAAATACTTCTAAATATAGGTAGATATTGGGGTAATTTGGAGCCTAAAACTAAACTTAAACACACTAAACACATGTAATCCTAATACTCATTCTTATCTGGATAGCCTTATCTTCACCCTTTTCTTTCATCATTACCTCAAGGAAACTATTGTTAGCCATTTTCTTGTCCTCTTTAGTCTTCTCCATTCAATTTTCCTAAGAGTTTCATCAGTCAGTTAGTGTATCAGCTTTTTTCCTTGTTTCTTTAATGCAAAATTCAGTGAATAATGTGAAGTATATTTTGCAGTCATTATATACATTCTTACATTGAATACTTTAATGTACAATCTTTGTCAATTTTACCAAAATATTTCTTTAAAATATATATCATCATATTTTCCAATTCTTATTTGAGTTTCACAGAATTGAGCATTCCTCACTCTCAGCTTTAAAATAATGCTACTTTCTGGAAATGAGGAAAGATTGAGCAATCTTCCTGATTCCTAAATTGGTTTACCAAGTCTCATTCTCTCTCCTAAGTTGTTTGCTGATACTGGAAAGGTTGGGAATTTAACCAGGTTGATGACTCTAGGGACAGACTTTTAAGATCATTAGTAATGATTTTGTTAGTTGTGAAAGTATCCATTTCAGATCAGTTACCTTCATTCAGTGGAATTCGTTATTTGATAGTTTAAATAAGTTAAATATATTTTCCCTTGTGTGATTGAAGTATTCATTGATTGTTCTTGATAAATTAGATTTTGGAGGATAATATACTGATTTCTCTCTGTTCGTAGGGCTTTCACTGGAAAATATTACAAGCTTTCAGAAGCTGGAACATACAGTTGCGTTGTATGTCGGCAGGAGTTGTTTTCATCTGAAGCCAAATACGATTCTGGATGCGGCTGGCCTGCCTTCAGGAATGTGCTACAACAGGGATTAGTGAAGCTCTCTAAAGATACTACTCATGGTGAGTTTGGCAGTGTTCTACTGAATCTCAAATTATGGGTATGCAGCATGTGAGGTAAATAAGGAGCAATGTTAGTCTTTTCTTTGAGAGACTTGGTTGGATAAATGCAATTCTTAAGAAAATATATTGAACTATGAAGGCTATTTACACTTAATCAGCAGTGAATTATCAGGTTTGAAATTATGAAAAGTGAGCCTTGAATTCTCTTAATGTAACTTCAGGGAGAAGTTTAAAACATTTATATATATACATTAAATGAAAGCAATCATAATGTATTAAACTTTAAATATATGATTCTAAAATCTAAATCCCCATAGAAGTTAAAATTAAACTCCTTGGCAATATATAAGCTATGGATTATAGTAAATCATATTTAAAATCAGGAAATAATAAATGAAAATATGTTGATTTTGCTTTCAATTTTTTTCAGCTAACTAAAATTTGATTATCCTAATCAACATCAAAAGAATTTTGATTCCAAACTCCATTGTTTGAACATTTTAGAGTATGATTAAAATATTAATTTACTACATCAAAGTTTGCTCTGTTTACAGCAAGGATGCTATCGTGGTTTTTTTGTTTTGATGAATATTTTGGTAACAATTTCTTATTTTTGAATCTCTCTCCTTAATTTTCATTAAATTATGTTCACTAGAAATTCTGGAAGACAAAGAAATTAAGTAATATGTAACAATAATTATTCACTTTTCAGATAAAAATAATAGAAATTTAATTTACTTTGTGCTTTTAAATATTCTCCCATTTTCTTATTATTGGAGATAAATTAATATAATCAATAGTTCTCACTCACCACATTCATGTACCAGGAAAGCATTAGAGCTCAATTATTAATTTAATGAGAATAAAGAAATTTTTTGGTTCACTTTATATATCCATGGTAAAGTAATTTAAACGGTAGTTTTAGGTGAAAAAAGGTGAGCAATTGTTTTACTGAAGTTATCAATAAAATATTGAAGTATAAATTATAGTGCTGAAATACATCAAATCTCTGACTCTGTCTATATCTTTGTGCAAGTAAGATGTACTTCCAGCATACCTGTATCACAGCATATTCAATTAATTATCAGTAAAATTTAATTTTTAAAATTCTAATTCGGGATATGTGCTCAGTGACTGGGGTTAATCACTGGTATCTGTAAAATTAAGAGACCCAATCAAAAGTCAACTTGACCCGAGAGTTAACAAATTGTGATAGGTGAAAAAATTTTCATGCATTTTGGGTATTTTGTGAAGATGTTTTGTTTAATGCAAATGTATGCAGAAGGAAAGAGAGTTTCCAGTCGTGGTTTAGACAAAGCTATTGCTATTCAGGGAGTTGGTGTATGCTTTAGTGAATTTTTTATTTATAAGCCTAAGCTTCTTTCATTTTGTTGCTGTAAATCATTACCCATGATAGTTATGATTGACTCATACTGGTTAAAAAGATTTCATTCCTGCTATTTTAAAACTTTTCTTTTAAAGTGATTTAATTTATAGTTTTAGCTTTGGCTACTTGGTTGAAATATTATAATTTTTGGATTTTTTTCACAGTAAATATCTCACTTGTCTTGATTAATGTGGTGATGGTTACATACACTTCTAAGAAATAAATTTATTTGCCAATTATACTTCAGGGAAAAGGTACTTCATGTTTCTGTATTTGAAACTCGGACTGCCATTAATTATCTTGAACTGTATTTAATTTTATCTTCAGACCCAGGAATATGCACTTATCTACAATTTTCTCTCTTTTTACCCAACCTCTCTTCCTTCATTACATGTAAAATACACTAATGATCACTTTGATTCATTATTTGATACATTATTAATAATACACTGTTTACAACCTGATTTTTATTGAATTTACCATATTAATTTCACTGTCAATTGGTTAATCACTGCTACTTTTTGTGTAAATTATTTTCACTTTGTTGGTGATGTAACAATAAAATAATCTACTGCTTTCCCTCCTGTTCTTAATTCTTACTGGCTGATTGGTTTACCAATTATCATTTAATATCCTTGCAAAATTTATACTTTTAATAATTTCTGCCTTTATGCTAACTTGGTCTGTCCCTTTAACGCCTGCCCCTCCTGCTCTTTGGCATTCCATGTTTTTGCATGGTCACGTGCACGCAAATTGTACCTCAGTGGGTGCTAACCTACTCCTGCTGGTGACTGACCGATCGGCAGGGATGGTGCGCATGGAGGTCAGCTGTACTCGTTGCGGTGCTCACCTTGGACACGTTTTCAACGATGGACCTCTGCCAGCAAAGACCCGCTTCTGCATCAACAGCGCTGCGCTCCACTTTGAACCCCATCAAGTTGCAGTTGAAGCTAATGGAACCGAATGATGCACATGTGATGATATGATTTTGTATCTGAAGAGAAACATCGCATCAGAAGCACATGGAAACACTCAGAGTAATGGATGAGGATTTTGTATGAGATGGATTGAACGCAAGGAGTCAGAACGTCATGAAGAGATTTTTAGCAGAATGTACTCGATCTTCGCTGGTAAAATATTTTTCCAAAGGATATATTGTGTACTCCACCAAAGGAAGCAGTTAAGTTCCTAAATTAAGCAAAATTTAGGTTGGAATTTTCACTGGTGCAGTTATTGCTGCAGCATAAATTTTTGAGCAAATATTTATGGGGTCAATCTGTTTTATGTTGATCTCCTAGGGATTGCTTCTGAGTGGATACACACTTTCTCATCCTTTGAATATTCATGCTGTGCACATGGAAGAGATGGTAGGGTTCTTTTTTGTGTGCTTCATTTTGTGAGCAAATGCTTTTTTTTTCAATGTCGTTTCTGGCATTAATGCTTTTGCTATTGAGTGAATATTTTTTATATTTGGCAGGCAGGTTGTCATTTTTTAATGGGATGAAAATCTTGATTTTGTGCCATTATAACAAAAGTACATCGATGTGATTCTAAAGCTAATATACTCCAAGGTACTCACTTGTCAGTTTATTTGTATCAACAGGGTCTTCTAATGTAAAGTTAACTTATATTTTCTATGCACCTAATCTTACTCTCATTAATGAAAAGCCTAAACAAGCAGTAATCAATTCTTACACATTAATATTTCTAGATGTCATTTATATTTATACAACAAAAGAATAATTTAGGCCAATAATTATTATATCACGGTGATAAGTTTAACAAAAACACTTCGGTAACATTGATTAATGTTTAAAATGTGCTTTGATGAGGTGCATGTAAGGATTATGAAATCTAAACCTCCTACGAAAGCAAGTATACCCTATTCTGGTGCTTTTATGAAAATGTCAGAACTTTTTGTTTATTTATCAAACAGCAGTTTTCTCATGCTGTTAGCTGTTTCACAATGCCTCTGTAGGAAACATAACATACATATTTTTATTTATTTATGCTAAATTACTGCTTCAAAATTTTAATGTGCTAAATTGGTTGCTACAGTTGGAACTTGCCATTCTCTTGGCACAAGGTTAAGTATTTTTAGATGGGAGATGCAAAAATTGTAAATAAGGAATTTTATGAAAAATTTATGGGCTATACCCAAGTCATTTGTATTTGTATTGATCAATGTATTTTTATGCACTCAAGGTAGATATTTAGAGTATTTATATCTTGCAATTTTTTAGAAAGGATCTACCACTTTAGTGAAGACAAAGAGCTTATATTTTAAAATCATCTATTCGCTGTCTTAATGACCTCTGCTTTACTTTACATTGTTTCCTCCCTTTTTTTTATACAAATTTTATTATTTATTTTCTGAGGGAATTTTTGAAGGTTAATTAATTGTACCTGAATCAAGGAACAAAACAAGAGATAATGGTTGAATATTGGCTGTAGATCTTGAAATTCTTAAGCTCATGTTTGTTACTCAAGTTTCATTTTGCCTTCCGATGTGCTTTTAGTGTGATTGCTAGAATAAGCTCTTGTACAATTTTATGTGCGAGAAATGACCTACAATTTTGTGGCCAACTTTCACCATGTGAAATATTTTATTAGAGATGAAATTAATGCTTTCACCCTAAGCAAAGAGCTATTACCTTTCTCTTGGACCGCCTGTAGCTCAATGAAAGCTATTTTTCGAGGAAAAATTGAAATTGTTGAATTTTAGAAATGGTGGGTAGTGTAAGCCTTTTGTATTCAAACTTTTGCTTTAAATGCTTAAATTATTGTTTTAGATGAGAGTAAATGAGTACTTTTAGAGTTTATGTAGTTCAAAACTGCAATAATTTATTTTCATATTTGATTTAGGAAGGAATTATTTAATTGACAAAATTACTAACTACTAGTCACGCAGATTGTTTTGTATGCTTTCATATTGTTTTATGTGTTTACCAGTGATTGGAAGGTGTTAAAATTTTTGTTTTGTGTGGTTGTATATTTATTTTGATGCATTAATTATTGTTTTGTTATTAATTTCAGTGTTGTTATTTATGTGAATTAAATTGATGACATCAAAGCTATAGACTAAATACAACTTAATTCTCGTGGTTTCTGCAATAAACCAGTCTTAAATACTCATGATTTTGTACTTTTTCCGTATATACCCCATTATGCATGCCTGTAAAAAGGACTTATATTATCAAATGATTGAGACATTCTGTTTTTTTGCTTGTGATGTAGATTCTTTCTTTGCATTTTAGTTAAAATATTTTGGCAAGAAATATTGCTGCACAATCTTATTTTAAGAAAGATTTTTAGCATTTATGCCTGTATTCGCTGTTAAAAATCTATGGGTCCGCTCATTCCTTAAAAGATATCATTTTAGGTATAGCTCCAGCATATGGTTTTCGTACTTAAAATTTGCAGAGATTTGTTTCTTAAATAATCCTTGCTCTCTATTGCACTCTTTCATAGTGATAGAAATGTGATATTTTTCTACTGGAGAATTTGAAAAATTAATTTTACATATTTGTTGACCCTGTGAAAGTTGTAACATTTGATATTTGAATTCTGGTGATCGTATGTTTGTATACATAGGAACACAGAAATACAAACAATCTATGCTACCTTAGATTACGAAATTCAAGTTGCAATTGCAAAACTTGCATGTTGTAATTGCTTTTGAGCTTTGTATTATATCTACTGTTGAGATTTCAAACTTCCTAGTTCGAGTATGTTGTTGTATGTTATTTACTTGTTATTCATTCAAACTTTTTATATAAGGGACCTCAAATAACTTCACCTTTATGCTACACTTAATTTTTAAGGATGGAACTTCATATACCTAGTGAACTACTAACTCCTCAATATAGAAAAGCTGTTTACCTTGGATAGAACAAGGAAGAAATGTCAACTTTACTCTAACAAATACCGAACAAGAGTCGAGGTTTGTCTTCGACTCTTGTTCGGTATTTGTTAGAGTAAATAAGTCAGCTTATAAAAAGTCAGTAAATAAGAGTCAGCTTTATAAACTCCTGTCTAAAAATTTACAATATTCTGACTTTAAATATATTGTATGGTTATACATATCTTTTGTGGTTAAGACTTGCACCTGTTTCATCAGTTACAAATACAGGATATCAGAATAATAGGAATAGGTTGGAGATATTTTGTAGCAACTGATATTCAGATAATGAATGGATGACCAAAGTTTTGTTGAACTGATTACATAACATCCAGTTTGCTTCAATTACTCTGTCAAATCTCTTGGCTTCCTTCAGGCTATGGGTACCTATTAAATATTGATCTGGAAATGTAACACACATTCATAGTAGGTTTGTAATTGATTTGGAACGTAAATATGCTTTCATTATATAAATGGCTTGAATTGCTTTTGAGAGTATATTCATCCAATGGAATCCTCAAAAAATACAAAAGGTTTTTAAATGTCTGCCAAGTGATATCTATGTGTCATATAAAATATCATTTTAAACCCTAATCATGATGACTTTGTTTCGCATGTTTTACTGGTATCATTTTTTTACAAGTATGAACAATCGATAAATAAATTTTAATAGCATTTTCTCTAAGGAAGCAATGGATACTAAATATTTGCTCTCCAATCTTTTGGGTTAACTTCACTGTGTTTTCAAGTGGAACGTCATAGTGATTCTTATGACCATGAGAATTAAATATGTGAAATGATATTTGTTGCGTAGCAAAATATGAAAAATATGCAATTTTGTTGAGAAATTCTGCTACGATATAATTTAATAAAATAAATTCCTCTGTAAATAATATGGTTTTTCATTTATCCTAAACCTTATACCATCTTCATTATCGAATTGACCGCATTCCTTATAAGTAAACGCTCATTCTCTAATTTTAATAAATATAATGGCGTTTAAGTAACCAGAAATTTGTTTTGCATCACCGCATAAAATAATTACTCGTTAGCTACGCAAGTTGATAATATCTTCGATAGATGGCATCTGAGTTAAATATCCTCCGAATCGGTGGTTATTACTATTTCAAAAAACGGAAGGAAATATGAAAATTTTCTTAGCTAAAATAAGTTTTTTCATAAATTTCTGGTCTAATGAGTAAAAAATAAAGATATTTATTGAGACGGAGAATGATTAGAAGAACCGTCCTTCTGATGGTGTATTTTCCCAAAATTTTGACTATTTGTTGTTGTAAGTTGTCTGGCTCGTTATATATCATGTAGAATTAAATTTAATATATAATCTATCCTCCTCCTTACTAGTCAGCTACGGAAATATTTTGTGAAGAATTATTAGCGCCATCAAATTCTTGTTTATCTTTGTAAACGTTTCGAGTAATTTTCGAGCGTTATATATCTCATTTTTAAAGTTATTTCATGAAACTTTCAATGTGTTGATGGATAAGGCATCAAAAGTAGACAACTCTTAGTTTATTCAAATCGATATCGAGCTGAATAACTTTTATTTCTTCAGTAACTCAGAAATCATCCTGAAAATCGAAAAATGTTGAGATATTTCAGCACGGGTCATCGCCAACTGGAAGAATAAAAAAATAAAACTACAGTACGCCAAGCTAATTGCACGTGACATAAGAAAGCCATAACGACGAAGAAAATTTGATTTTAACATGATAATTAACATATGACATGATTTATGAAGAAAATTGTAGTCTTAACTACATTCAAGATTCAGTAAGAAGAGATGTGGTTGAACACCAAGCTTTCGTTCGAAAAATACATGAAAAGTAATATCTCTTACCAAAAGGATCAGCTAACAGTGGCTGATGTAAACTCTATAGCATGCACAGGTTGGTTCTAAATATAAATAAAAAATAACGAAATATAAAAATAATTAAAATGATTAATCTCTACAATTGCAGTACCGATTTTGCTATCAGTATTTTAATCAAGGTTTTCATTCCTACGTCTCACTCAAAGATGATGTCGCCTACATCGCCTGCGGATATGTGTTTAAATCAATTACCGTAAAGTTTTATGTATATTGAGGAAGAGTGGCGTTGAACCTTGAAGCCTTGAACTGGAGTGTGGTGTGAACAAATTTACGTAGTACATACTTGAAACTGAATAACGCTTTAAATGCTTTTAAAATGCGATAGCACTGTAATATGAAGTGCTTTGGTTCTATAATAATTACACAACTTTCATAAAAATGGACAAAAATAAGCAGTCATTATCCTAGTTATTTATTAAAGTCCTATATCATGACAGGAAAATTTAAGGTTTAGCTAAAAATATGAAGTTGAATAATGTCTATTATCAGAATTTAAGCGGTTAATTTGTCCATCGTATGTGTTGTATTTTACCTACTTGATTGAGTTGTTTTTCGATGAATATTATTGCTCATTTAGTTCTAACAGCTTTCATGTTGTGACATTCCAGTAAAGTTTTATTTAGACGAAGAAAAACGAATATGGACAACAACAGAACTGTACTACACAAGCTTGGTTATAAATGTAATTTTCTTTCAGATAAAGAACCTTTTATTGATCATACCCTACCGAATGTATATATTTCCTGCAATATCTAAATAAATATCTCTGTAGTAGGCTAATACTTGATTACTTGGAATTCTATCAATCCTATTCTCACAACCCTGAGGTGGATTGTTACCTAGTAATATTATTTGACATATTTATTTCCTCCTATATTTGTGTAGTTTGAAGAAAACATTTTCTATTTTAGGTCAACAGAATTCTTTTGTGTTCATTTTTTAATTTTAATGTATTTATAAAAATGATTTAATCCCAAATTTAAGCCTTAGATAGATAAAGGGAATGTGACTAAGATGTGTATATAATTTATTGACCAGTAAAGAACATTTTTATCCATACATTTTCTTGCTCATGTGTTTGATATTGGAATCTGTTTTCATGAAATATAGTCCTTAAATTAATGAAAACATCTGAGGAATGCCATAATAAGAAGAATACTTCTTTCCTTTTGTAATGAAATATAAGTAATTTCAAGAGAAAAATATTACAGAGATGGTTGATTTTAAGAGGAAATCCAATCTCCTAATACCCAAATATGTAGATAATAGAAAATTTCTGTTCCAAAAAATGAAGATCAATATATCATAATATGGCACAACAGAGGAGATTGTGGTGTATTTGTATGTAAGATAGGCATGTCATAATGAAAGATCTTATGCTCTCCAAGGATATAATGAGCATTATTTCCTTATGATCAACTACTTGACCAGATTTGCCTGATTTTCAAAATTATGACAAGTAAAAGAAGCCTGAAAAGTGCAATTCATTATGAAAAACTTTAATTTACATCAATTAAATTTTCCTTCTGAAATAAAAGTTACTGTATTAAATAATAAGAAAGGAAAGCAAGAGTTAACTCTTGCTTTCCTTTCTTGGGAATTTAGGGTAGCCAAGGTGGAATAACAACCTTTGTATATCTGTTATATTTTAGTTCCAGATTCCTGGATTACCAAGAGGGCCGCATGTTCGATTTTGACAAAAGTGATTCTCAGTGGGAGCCCACTTTCCAAATGACTTCAGATGTTGAAGCACTTTTATCAGTACTACTACTATTTAGTTCCAAGTTGTATCTTGTATCCAGTGCCAGCCTTGGGGAGGTCCTTAAGATCCAGACCCCCTGTTGAAGAGGGCCCCATTTAAAGAGGTAATTTTTTATTCAGGAATTTCAAGCAGTAAATTTTTGGAATAATTTGTCACCTAAAACATCATGCTTTCATGTGGTCACAGGTTCAAAATTTGCACCTGGGTCCTCTTTGGCGAAATGGACAGCTTACATGCTTCATATCTAATCTGTCAGTACATACTGTGGTTGGATTCACAACCACTCCATCATTAGCTAGTGAATGAGGTGATTAGGCAAGATGAGGAGTGTAGTAGTTTGCCCTTTTGTTCTCACGAAGAAGTCTGAAATTACTATTTCTTATGTTACTTATCTATAGAAGAAGGACAAATAGATATGAATTAAGTATGGAGCTATTGATGTGTACATTGATCTCCTTAGATTTTTATCGTAATATTCTTTCTTCCGACGTGCCAGAAACTTTTACATTTGTAATGGCTCCTTGATAGCCAAGTGGAAAGCGTGTTCCCGGGTGAAAGCAGTCCCCGGTTCAATTTCTGATTGGAGTTATACGTGCGAGGTGACCTCAGAATCACCATAAATTGTTAATAGATTACTGTTGTCTTTCAAGGCCCCTCAAGACATGGGACCAGAAGGGTCCACTTGCTCTAGTGTGTTACTCTTTTGGGGCATGCAAGCCCTTTTGAAGGTACAATAGTAATTGATTGAGTTCTTTCACCTTAAGATTCTATGAAATTTATGTTTATATAATAAAATATATTTATTTTTGTTTACTATGGAACACATCAGAATTTACACAACGTTGCAGCAGCTCTGTCAGTGATTCCCAAACTAGGGAATCTAATAATTAAATTAAATTTTTCCAACGTTCTGAAGGATCCACGTAAACCTTATGGTACCGTGTATTCCTTACGGGAGGAAGTTGCACGCTGTTCGAACTGTTCTATCAATTTGACTACATGCTGCATGTCTTCAACTTTCCTTTTCTATGCAAACGTAGCAACAGCTCGCGCTATTCTCCCATAAGTAATACACGGAGCTAGAAGATTTACGTGGTCTCTTCATGACCGTGGGCAAAGTATAGAAATCGGTCCTGAGTATAAATTTTTGTCCTCATTAATATAGGGTTCAATCTCGCTATTTTACTGTTATTTGTTATATTTACCTGTGTATGAAATCGCTGAAAGTGTTTCGATGCCAGAATTTTCGTAAATAATTGTATCCACTAAACAATTCTCGAAATCTAAATAAAATCTCAACATTTACGAGAAAGCACAAAATTGTGTGGGGGTCTGATAACGAAGAAAATATACAATAGGGGATCAGCCATACGTAAATTTAAGAACTGCTTTTATACATGATGAGCATTAATCTTATCTATTTCCTTCTACAAACAAGCTCATGATTTTTTTCTGTGCCTAACCTTTCAGAAAATATGATCCCGGGATCCACCTAGAATGGTATAGATAGATTAGGTCCAAATCGTACATGAGCTTTCTCACCTTCCGAAATTCTTAGCCGTATATAAAAAGTGAAGAGGCAGACGACACCAGGCGACTGATATAAACGCATTCCTCGGCGTGTCTATTCTAAGCACCAAAGAAAGTCGGAAGTACGTAGGATTTTCAGATTTCTCGAAATACTCGCGCTATAAAGGGAAAGAGGGAGAGAACGCAAGCAATACCGCGGTGGACATTTCGAAGGCTGGGGAAAGACATAAAACCTATCTTGCCGAAGACATTAAGGCGTCTCAAGGGTCAATATCCGTTCTCAAAATCGACCGTTTGATCGCGTCTTTAATATTTAATGAGAATGAAGCAGCGCTATAATTTTTGTCCAGACTAAACTAAAAATTCGATGCTTCTATGTATTATAGCCAAAATGCTGTCAAAAAATCTAGGATCGCTCTCATAAGGATCACTTCGAGTTAGAATTTGAAAATGAAAAAGGTCGATTTCCTATGTTTTCGATGCGGCCTGAAGAGCTATTTCGTTATACCATTTGTTTTGTGTTACCATGACGACTACATTTTTGTTATTTTTAACGTTATAACGATTAATGCTAAAGGAAGGATTAATTTTCGATATAATTGAGTCGATGCAAATGTGTCAACCGAAGATAATAATGGGGAGGTGTAGCAGCCGTACGCAAGGAATTAAATACAAAGGACATTCAGGAAGTCCCGTAGGTCACTCGTTGTTCGTTACAAGTTATCGTTAGGTCTTAACGCCGTGCGTTCAAATTAGTCATGGCTTTCTAAAAAACTTTATTGTAGTTTGAAACCACACCAGAGGCGGTAAAACTTGAATCCGAGAACTTAGTGAACGCCTCTCGTATAACATTAGTCTGCAGAAATTAGTACAAATTAGCTAAAGAAATCAGGAGTGCTGAAGAGCAGAGTAATGTCAACGAAATGTTTTAATGAGCTGATTGATAATAAATCTAATGGGAATGTTAATAATCAGATGTTTCGAAACAATTTTTCTCCCACAATATAATTAGATCATTACTATCTCCAACGATACGATTTCCAATGTTTAGACATTTAAGAGAGAATTTATGAAATAAAACACTTTATTGACGTACATTACTTAAAGGTATGACTATATCCAAATAAAGCGTGCGGCATCCAAAAACTTCCAGAAATAATCTTTACCGCCTCTGAGATGATTTCAAACATAAATGAAACAAAGCGATATTGTAGCGCAGCATTGCTAAAGTAATTAATAATGAGACTTCTTAATAAAAATACGTTCTCGACGATGAGCCGTAATAATAGCTTTTAAATAACGATAAAGAGCGTCATCCTGGAACTCGTTAAGGCTCACACAAAGTCACGTATCTTTATCCGCAAGATTTTGAAGCGGTACAAAACGGTATTTTTACTACTGGAAGAATTTCTCGACGCATATTTCATAATTATTCCCTCATAAAATTCTTGAAGCTGTGCAAGTTTTAGAATTGTCTAGTTGTATTTTGTGTTTTCGTATTGTGTTTGTTATTGTATTGTGGAACAGAATAGAGACCTGATAAATCATCGGAGAAATAATATTTCAATATTCATGATCTTTATGCATTTTGGAAAATTAATTCAAAGGAAGGAAGCATAAAAATAAAGGAAAAATATTGAAAATATGAGCCAAGAATCGTCAAAGTTTAAAGCGAAAAGATAAAGGATGCAAAATGTAGACTTCAGTGTAGCATTTAACGACGTACCTGTTGAAAACATAAAGCCGATGATGAATATATCATTCAGGATTCAAAGAGATATTTTAAGCAGTAAGTTGCATTCAAATCAAAGCCAAGGCCACTAGCCTCTGTTTACGGCAATAAAACTTATTTTCGCCGATCGTCAATTATTTTGTGAGCGTTTCCGAACGGAAAATCTCACTTCTGACGTCAGAAAAGTATTTTTACGCACTGGGACTCCCACCTGAGAGGTATTTGTTACGGACCCGTATCAATTTTAAAACCTTTTTATTAGATTAAGTGGTGAGAATGGTGTTACTTTATCTTCGAATTTGAAACAGGATGATAAATAATGGGAATGCATTTTCTAATCAAAATTCACAAGTTTCAATATCTCTCTTGTGGTCGGAAGATTTTAAGAATGATGATAGTTTTATTCCTCAAAATATGCAAATTACAGAATATAAATTTCATCCGAGGTAAATACCCATAGAAAATCTTTCCAGATTTGGGGTTACATATTCTATCAACTTAATAATAAATTTTGAATTGAAATGCATTGAATGTATGTACTGCCAAGTATACCAAGTACTGCCTCAGTTCAAATTTAAAACTAAAGCATAAATAGCTAACTCTCCGGATATACCTATATAGATATACGAGTAAAAGTTGCTTGCATACTGCAAGCTATCCGTTGAATACAGTATCATACCAAGTACTGCCTCTGTTCAAATTTAAAACTTCGCGCCAAAGACCGCCTGGCGACGAACTAAGAACCCGATCGTGAGAGAAGACAGCAAAATAATATTAGATAAGTGCCATCCTTACTTGTTCCAAAGTTTCGATTCAATATCTTATCGGGAAGGTCCCACGCCTCTGTAACCATTCCGGGTTTTATCTTTCCAGCTTATCGGGAAGCCATTTTTAAAAAATCGTCAAAGATTTCCGCAATGCATTTCTTATGGAAGAATTTTGCATCCACCTGGCGTCGAACTCACTGTCATTTGGCTACATTTTTTCCATGAGAAGCATAGAAGACTACCTCATCTTCAACCTCCGAAATTTTGGTTACTCTATCTTAACGATAAGTGCCTCAAAATAATTTTCAAAAATCCGCGCAATGCATTCTTATGGGAAAATTGCGATTTTTGGGAATTTTTGGCATCGAACTCATGATAGCTAGCGTCGAAGTCTGCATTATTCTGGCATCTAGAGTGTAGGGCCAGTACGTCGAAAAAATCTGACGTCGATGGCGCTTGTGGAACATGGTCAGAATTCGTATCCCCTATATATATATATCTATATATATAGGTATATCCGGAGAGTTAGCTATATATAATAGATATATAGATATATATATATATATATATATATATATATATATATATATATATATATATATATATATATATATATATATATATATATATATAGATATAGGAGATACGAATTCTGACCATGTTCCACAAGCGCCATCGACGTCAGATTTTTTCGACGTACTGGCCCTACACTCTAGATGCCAGAATAATGCAGACTTCGACGCTAGCTATCATGGGTTCGATGTCAGAAATTCCCAAAAATCGCAATTTTCCCATAATAATGCATTGCGCGGATTTTTGAAAATTATTTTGAGGCACTTATCGTTAAGATAGAGAAACCAAAATTTCGGAGGTTGAAGTTGAGGTAGTCTTCTATGCTTCTCATGGAAGAAATGTTACAAAATGACCGTGAGTTCGACGCCAGGTGGATGCAAAATTCTTCCATAAGAAATGCATTGCGGAAATCTTTTACGATTTTTTTAAATGCCTCCCGATAAGCTGGAAAGATAAGACCCGGAATGGTGACAGAGGCGTGGGACCTTCCCGATAAGAAATTGAATCGAAATTTTGGAACAAGTAAGGATGGCACTTATCTAATATTATTTTGCTGTCTTCTCTCACGATCGGGTTCTTAGTTCGTCGCCAGGCGGTCTTTGGCGCGAAGTTTTAAATTTGAACTGAGGCAGTACTTGGTATGATACTGTATTCAACGGATAGCTTGCAGTATGCAAGCAACTTTTACTCGTATATAGCTCACTCTCTGGATATACCTATATATATATTTATAGGGGATACGAATTCTGACCATGTTCCACAAGCGCCGTCCACGTCAGATTTTTACGACGTACTGGCCCCACACTCTAGGTGATAGAATAATTCAGACATTGATGCTAGCTCTCATGGGTTCGTTACGAGAATTTCCCAAAAATCGCAATTTTCCCATAAGAATGCATTGCGCGGATTTTTGAAAATTATTTTGAGGCACTTATCGGTAAGATAGAGGAACCAAAATCTCGGAGGTTGAAGTTGAGGTAGTCTTCTATATTACGAATGGAAGAAATGTTACAAAAAGACCGTGAGTTCGACGTCAGGTGGATGCAAAATTCTTCCATAAGAAATGCATTGCTGAAATCTTTGACGATTTTTTTCAATGCCTTCCCGATAAGCTGGAGAGATCAAACCCCGTGTGGCGACGGAGGCGTTTGAGAGCATTCTTACATGAATTTTACCGTTCGTCTAGTGGTCCTTGGTTCGATGCAAGAGGGTCATTCCGATTCCACCATGCATTTACAACGGGAAAAACGGAATCTTATTTTAGGACCTTCCCGATAAGATATTGAATCGAAACTTTTGAATTAGTGAGAATGGCAGTCATCAAATATTAATTTGCTATTCCCTCTCACAGAAGGGTCCTGAGTTCGACGCTAGGCGGTCTTTTACTCGAATTTTTGCAATCTGTTTTGAGGCTGTTCTCGATGCGATAGAGCAATCAAAATTACGGTGTTAGCATATGAGATGGTCTTCCATAGTATCACAGGAAGAAATGTTAGCAAATGACCGTGTGTTCGACGCCAGGTGGGTTCTAAATGCTTCCGTAACAAATGCATTGCTGCAATTTTTGAAAATTTTTTCCATACCTTCCCGATAAGCTGGAAAGATAAAACCTGGTGTGGCTCGGAGGCGTTGAAAACATTCTTCCATGTATTTCACCGTTCGTCTAGTGGTCCTTGGTTCGATGCAAGAGGGTCATTCGATTCCACCATGAATTTCAAACGGGAATAACGGAGTCTTATTTTAGGACCTTCCCGTTAAGATAGAATTGAAACTTTGAAACACGTCAGAGTGGCACTTATCTAAGATTCGTATGCCATTGTCTCTCACAATCGGGTCCTGTGTTCGACGCCAGGCGGTCATTTACGCAAATTTTTTAAAATTGTTTTGAGGCCTTTCTCTATGCAGGAGATCATTCAAAATCACAGCGTTTGCGTTTGAAGTACTTTTCTATAGAACCAGTGGAAGAAAGGTTACATATGACTGTGAGTTCGATGCCAGATGGATGAATAATTCTCACGTTCGAAATGCATTGCGGCAATTTTTAAGAATTTTGCTGGATAAGCTTCGAAGATGACACCCGTAAGGGGAGCTCATTGTAAATTTTCACCAATTAGCTTGCAGTATGCAAGCAACTTTTACTCGTATATATATTGCTGATTTATGATTTCCAAAGTTTAATTATATTTAATGTCATATTGTTTGTAATTATCTGGCATGCAGACATACCAATTCTGCAAAAGAAAGAAAGTCTGTAATCGATCAAAATGAACTTTACGTGCATTTCTCATGGGAATGTTTTCGAGTCATCCAGAGTCGAAACAAGGCTACTTTGGACAAAAAAATGTTAATACGTAAAATCCCATTAGACCTTTAACCACTCCCAGAAATTTATAATTATATCACGTCGGGAAATTAATTTCCAATGATTTCTCTCATCCAATTCTTACGGGAGTTTACTGACACCGGATGAATAAATATGCACATATCGGTGATTATATAAGATACTGAACAGTGTATTCGTCAATTCTCTTCTGATAATTGAAATTATCATCGGGTACTCTTTCAGACTCGTTTGCAAAACGATTATCGGACATGTTGTCTATATCTATCTAGATTCAAATCATTGTCAAGTAGGCAAACCTTGCTAGGAATTTCTTTGCAGAGTACTTGATCAATATGAGGCAACGACAGAAGACAAAGATCTAAAGCCTACATTTTTTACTTAAACACGCAAAACATGTAAACATAACTCTACGTTGGTTTTGTCACTCTATCCTTATATCTGATCGCACATTTTTCATTGGATCGATTTGAGATCAAAATCCAAGGAACATAAATTACAATCCACCCACTTTTTCTCCAATAGGTGCTCGAATATGGAATCAAAAGGTCGTAAGCGGCGTCCATCAAGGTGCTCCTCGAGGACGAGGTCTCCTTTGGGATACTTTCTTAGTCAGGCTGCCCATTATTGCAAGTTAACTTCTGTTCACGGATTTAAGTACATCGTAATGGCAGCCAGAAGGAGAAGGTTCGCAGAGAGGTCTGTCAGAGATTTGTTTAATCGTTTCTTGGCAACCAGTTCAGGATAAAGTTTTTTATAAATATATTTTCTACATTAAAAAGTGAGCATAGAACTGTAATATTTTTCGTTCCGATTTTCGCTCCAGTTCAACGAGAAATCCAAATGTGGGGAGAAATCGAGATTTCGAGCCGTTATTTTTCGCTGCGACCGTTGTAATATCCCTACTGAAAGTCTGTTTTGTACCTGTTTAATCTCCATTTCACAGAATTTTAGAATAGAACTTTATAATTGTTAGTTGCAAGTTACGGGTTTAGTTTTCCTTCCAGCGAATGCATCGTTTTTTTTCGGTTCCGGTTATACGTGCTGATTACAAATAATAATATATAATAGAATTTACTATGTTGGCCTTGACTTTGTGGTAGGCTTCCATTATGATGAAATGAAAGCTGCAGCTAATTATTTCACATTCAGAGGAAATTTTTATAAACAAAATGACGGCCTTGCCATGGGTTCCCCGCTCTCCCCCATCCTAGCGGAAATTTTCCTGGACAAATTAGAGGAGAGGCTCTTCTCCTCATCGAACCCTCTCACCCGCTCAGTTATTTATTGGCATAGGTATGTAGATGATGTGATTTGCGCATGGAGTGGCACAGACAGACAATTAGATAGTTTTCTAAGGATCCTTAACAATATGCATCCAAGAATTTCATTTGCTGTGGAAGTGGCAAAAGAAGGAGTACTCAACTATCTGGACCTCAAAATCGGCATAGAAAAGAATTCCCATCATTTTGCCATATTTAGGAAGGACACTTACACGGATCACTTCATTCCCGCGGACTCGCGTCATCACCCCTCACAAAAGTTAGCCCCCTTCCATTCCCTCATACATAGACTCTTGGAAATTCCCCTATCGGCAAAGAATTTTTCCGAGGAAGTGGCTACAATTAAGCAAATGGCCACAGCCAACGGCTTCCCGACAACATTAGTGGATAGACTGATCGCTAAGCACGAGCAGAAGAAAGGCTGCTCATTTACGGGAGTAAGGACAAGGAAGAACCTCCGCGACGCTGCTCTCTCCGGTTCCTCGGAAAGGGATCCATACAGGTAGCGCGGCACTTCCCTAAAGAGAGACTTAAAGTAGCCTTCCGGCCCTCCTTGAAAATAGAAGACCTGCTGAGGAATGGCAAAGACAAGCTTGATCCGTCCGCGAGGAGTGGTGTGTATCAATTAACATGCCTTAATTGTGACGGCATATACACGGGTCAGACGGGCCGCCGATACACCACCAGAAGGAAAGAACACCAAGCAGCGTTCCGGAACAACCATCCGGAAGTATCCCAAATGGCCAAACACCTCCTTGAGACCGGGCACCAATCCTCGTGGGACATGAAATACCTCCACTTCCATAAGAAAGGACATTGCTTGGATTCGGCGGAACAATTAGAAATTTTAAAATCACTTTCCCGCCCCAACGTCCTTACCATCAACGACAACCTCTTCCCCTTCCCCTCCCCTATCCTTTCCGCAACTACAAAGTTTCTATGTTCAACCTCTCCTCCTTCCCAACTCTCCCACACCTAACCTTTCTTGGACCCTCCCCTCCCCCTCCCCTACTCTCCTTCATATACTGACTGAAATTGTTATGTGGTTTATTCACCTGAAGATGGCCTAAGGGGCCAAAACCTAGGTTGTGATAAATAAAATCAAGTGGTACGGTAAATTTTTGAATTCTTTCATTTCATCATAATAATATATACTTTATATATACTATGCTGAAGATATGCTATACAGTATACATGCGTAGCATGATATTACAGCTTATAACTACCCCTTAGGATAGTTTTTACGGAAATTAATCAAGATTGTCAAATTAATCTATTTTTAAGAATTACCATGAATAAAGGTAATAATAAATACTCAAGGGTATTACTGAGAAACAGTTGCAATTTTGTCAAAATTTTCAATTATTCCTTCCCCTATGTGTTATTGTATCCTATATAAGTTTCCAGTTATGGCTCTTGTTGTATCTAATAATAAATTAATAAAAATGTGGTCAACTTGACCTGCAGAGTTGTCTATATCATCGGTAGCAAATTTTGAATGTGGCATGGGTACGAATTCATTAATATGATGAGCTACTCTATAACCATCAACTAAAAATGTTATTATGATTTATCAACAGCACCCTGTGGGCCATTACCTGTTCTGCTTGCGTTGCTGGTACGATGCTACTGGCTTGCACTTCTTGGGATCGCTTCAGTAGAAGTCCTACCCTAACCTCAGTGGAGAGCACAAGTCATCCAGTATGGAGTGTCCCCTTCCCGTCAGTTACACTCTGCAACGCCAACAAGATTCACAAGCCAGCTGCCATTGCTCTTGCAGAGTCGATAAGGTAAAATACTAATCGATCTTATGTATTTTAAGTAAATCATAGAAACAAGACTTTCTTTCAAAGATTGATACCGGAGTATAGATGTGAATTAGATGTATGTACCTTGTACAATCTTCCTAAGAGCGGTCGCACAGTGAGCTAGAATCGAAAAAAACAGTCAAAAATATGAAAGCGGTTTTTTTTTAGTTCAGACTTTGAAACTTCACATGGTCACTCCTGAACAAATTCTGTATTCAACTATGTAAGTCGTTTACACTGATTCCTACTCTTTAAAATTATAGAGAGGGTGAAACTTGATGGGTTCAAGGGTGATCAAAAATGCCGGTCTTCGATTTCATTCGCGGCTCATTCAATTGAATTCGCAAAATTCTTCAATTTCGATCCGATACTGAATCCGTATTAAGAAAATCATCGGATAAATTATAATTAAATGTTGTGAATCTCTCTTTTATCATTCGTAATAGTCGATTTTAATGATCACAGTGGAATATGATGGAGCATTCAGTCTTCGCTCTATGCTCGAGAGTGACTGACGTACTTTGCGGTCGCTCCTCTATCCTTTCACTCGCCCAAACTCATTATCCCTAGACCAGCGATGGCCCCTCCCGTTGCCCGTGCCGACCTCGAAGCGGAGAACGCCGCTCTTAAGAAAGCCGTAGCGGAGATGGAGAAGAAGTTCTCGTTATTTAGGCAAGAACTTCAGCAAGCCAAGATAGAATCACCGAAAAATAAGGCCATCACCTCGATCGAGGAAAGATTTTCCTCTTTCGAGGTTTCTTTCAACGAGAGATTCTCTTCCCTCGTTGAACGCTGTGAGGCCTTCGAGGAACGGCTTGATGACTTGGAGCAGTATTCCCGGAGGAACTGTCTCCTAGTCCACGGCATCCCGGAAGAACAGACGGAGAATTGCATTTCCAATGCAATTGCCGTCTTTGGAGACAAGATCAGCGTCTCCATCGATGCAAATCGCATCATTTACATTTACATTTACATTAATACCCCGCTAACCGCCGTAAGGCGTATCGACCGGGCGGGTCGTATGGACCGGGGATCGTATGGACCGGGCGCATCGCGTTGGTCCACCACGCAACTTACCCGACAAACCACGACCAATCATCGTGAAATTCCTGTCTTATCAAGACAGGAATAGAATATGGTTGCGTAAAAAGTCCCTGAAGGGTACAGGTATCCTCATCACTGAATCCCTCACGAGATCGAGGCAAGCAGTACTGAATGCTGCAAAGGACTTGGTGGGCCCGCGAAATGCGTGGACACAGGATGGCAAAATTGTCTTCCTGCGTCCCGACGGGATAAAGGCACGCGCCACGACCCTAAAAGATGTTGACGATATTAGGGCTAAGCTCACCCCGAGCAATGCACTCAGGAGCAGACGCCGTAATTAAGATACTGGACGACGAGTGCGAAGAAATTGGACTACGACGAGAAATTGGACTTGTGAGAAAACCGGAATCTGCACGTGAGGACCAGAAGACCAGGACAGGACCACCAGGAAAACCAGTGACGAGGCCATAATTAGACGCTGATTTTATTTTGACGCAGTACCCAACGCAGCAGTAGTAGCAGTTTATACCCTTTAATCCCTATAATTAGTGCTAATTATTTTCCCATTCAATAGTGCCGTGAAATATTGTGTATATTTTGTGCGTAGTTGGTATATTTAGTGCGTAGTGGTTGAGTGCAGTGTAGTGTTTCGACATCGAAAGTTAGGTTAAAGTGGCATCCCGTGTGTTTTTCAGTGTTTAGTGCAGTGTAGTGTGACAATCTATAGATCACTGCTATTATTTTTTTTTCCAACACTTAGTTAAGTACTATATATAGACTCGCAAAATCATAAACTCACAAAACTTGAGAATTTATCAGTCATAAGATCTATTTCCCAACTAAAATACGTGTTGATACGGTTTATCTCATTATTGGTTATATTCTTTCCTCTTTTAATTCTATATATTTTTTGTGATTTTTTCCTCCTGGTTATTGAAATGTTCTCTCCTCTTGACCTTCTATAATTCGAAAAGTGCATTTCCATTCTTTCTCTCCTGTTTTTCTTACATGGATTCAAAGAACTCATTAATTTACAATCATCCATTCTCTTCAACCACTTTAGCTAGCACACCCAAAGCGTTCCAGACCTCTTCTGTTCTCTTTCCCTTTGACCTCGATCCTAATGCCCTTACTTCCGTCCCTTTGCACTCCAGGGTGTCCGTTCTCAACCCAGAGGCACCAGTGTTCTATCCCTCATGCATGCCCGAAGATGCATATCCCGCTGCTCACTCCGCGTCACACTCAATATTTCCTAGTATTACTCTTCCTCACAATAAGTCATTCCATTCTTCAACAAAGGATATCTTGGAAAAAAACTTTCTACCTTACCAGAATACCTTTAAGCTTCTTTACCTGAATTCTCAAAGTCTTATTCCTCATCTTAACGAACTTCGTTCCATTATTCCTGAATCTGGCGTTCATGCGATCGCGGTTAGTGAAACATGGCTCAATCCAAAGATTCAATCTTCAACTGTTAATATTCCCGGCTATTGTTAATACCGAAACGATCGTGTTGGTAAAAGAGGAGGCGGGGTTGGTATTTTTGTTCGGAGCGATTTACGTTGTAAAATCATCTCTAACAGCAATCCTACCTATTGTAAGAGACCTGAATTTCTATTTTTAGAAGTAGTCATTGAGCATAAAAAAATCCTAGGCGTCATTTATCGACCACCAAATATTGGGCATTTGTTGGATATCGATGAAGAACTATCGAATCTGCGTAACAATTACGATCATATAATAGTCACCGGCGATTTCAACGCAAATCTAAATTCTGATAGCAATGACTCTAAATTTATTCGCAATTCCTTCGATGCACATAATTTAACCATTCTTCCGCTGTTACCTACTCATAATACTCTCACTTCGTCGACGTGGATTGATCTCATTGCCACTGCCAATCCGGAAAAGGTCGAAATTCACGGTCAAATACCAGCACCCGGAATATCACATCATGACGTTCTATTCGTCTCATACTCACTCAAGATTAGGAAAAATAAACAGAAATATATGAAGTACCGTAATCTAAACGATTTAAATGAGGCAGAAATGCTCGAAGACGCAATTAGGCTACCATGGTATGAAATAGAATTTGCCTGCGATGTCGACACCAAAGTTGAAATTTTAAATGATCTTCTGTTAACTTTACTAAATAAGCATGCTCCAATAAAGAAAGTCAGAATTTCTAAACCTCGAGTTCCGTGGCTCAATGATGACATCAAACGAACAATGGCAAATCGCGACTTTACTTACCGAGTATTCAAACGCAATAACGATCCCGTAAGTTTCAGCAATTACAAGAAACTCAGAAATAAAGTAAAGCAAATGATAAGGAATGCGAAAATAAAATATGCTCATTCTATTTCAAAAGATAGTAAAACTCCGGCAGCTTTGTGGAAAATTTTGCGTAACCTCGGAATAGGAAAATCTAGGGAACCTCCAACACTCAATGATACGTCTCTTGACACTTTAAACCAGAAATTTTCCTTTCCTCCAACTGCAATTGATCGGAAGCACAAATGTAGAGTGTTACAAACTCTTAAGGAGAAGACTATTACATCTTCTATTCTATCAGAGTTCTCATTCAAAGAAGTTACACAATACGAAGTCTTCAATACTTTAAAAAGCATTAAGTCGAAAGCTGAAGGTGCTGATGGCATTCCTATTACTATCATAAACAAACTTTGCTATATAGTGTTACCTTTGATAACAAACATTTTTAACCTATCGTTCCTAACGGGAAAATTTCCAACGCCATGGAAACGCGCGCTAGTGAAACCAATTTTGAAAAATTCTAAATCGAATTCTGACGATTATCGACCCATCAGTTTCCTTCCGGTCTTATCAAAAGTCCTCGAAAAACTCGCGCATCATCAAATTACTGAATACCTGCATAAAAATTCGATTCTTGACTGCTCACAATCAGGTTTCCGGAAGTCGCATAGCACCGCCACGGCCTTAGTTAAGATAACTGATGATATTCGTAAATCCATGGATAATAGTAAATTAACAGCCTTGATCCTACTGGACTTTAGTAAAGCCTTCGATTCGGTTGATGCTGATATAATGCTTGCAAAGTTGCGAAATATGGGTTTCTCAGAATTGTCCACGGGTTGGTTATCTTCTTATCTACATGATCGTAAACAAAAAGTTGTTTCCGATGATTGCTCTTCGGCTTGGTTAAACATTGATCGCGGTCTTCCACAGGGATCGACCCTGGGCCCACTGCTGTTTTCCCTATATATCAATGACTGTCCTCAAGCAATTAAATACTGTAAGCATCATTTGTACGCCGACGACCTCCAAATATATCTCGATTCCACAGTTGCCTGCTTCTCGGAATGTATTCAGTATGTGAACCATGACCTCGAACAAATTAATAAATGGAGCAAGGACAATTTTTTAAAAATAAATCCACTAAAATCGCAAGCCATTATTATCGGATATCCCACGTTATTAAAACGATTTACTGGTAATATCAATGCAAAGATCATCTTGGACAATACTGAGATCCCATTCTGTAACTCTGTTAATAATCTCGGTATTTGCATAAACAATAATCTTACGTGGTTGGAACATGTCGTGAAAATTTGTAGAAAAGTTTATTCTTCCATTCATTCCCTCAGATGCTTAGGGAGTTTCCTAACGCCCTCTGTTAAAATTCAATTGGTAAATTCATTAATCATGCCTCACTTTGATTATGGTGATATTGTGTACCAAGATTTATCGCAAGATTTAGCTTCTAAGTTGCAACGTGCCCAAAATGCGTCTGTTCGCTTTATATTTAACTTAAAAAAATATGACCATATTTCTGATGCGTTCAAGAAAGTATCTTGGATTAAACTCGATTCTCGTCGAAGACTTCATGTTCTTACGTCAGCTTTCAGCGTCTTGCGAATGCAAACTCCGGAATACCTCTTCTCTGAATTTGTCAGCTTAGAATCTATTCACAGTTGCAATACTAGGGGAAAAACAACTTTCTCATTCCAAATCATAGAACGGAGATGTTTCACAAATCATTTGTAGTAACTGCCATTAAGCATTGGAACGCACTTCCACCTCATATAAAATCATCTATTTCAACCCGTTCTTTCAAGAAAAAATGCCTAACTCATCTTCTAGCGAATCAATCACCCAATTGATATTGCTCCTTCTATCCCACAATATAGCTACTTCAGCACTGATCAACACTCGGATGACCGTTCTTTCTCACTGCACAATTATAGATATATATTACTTGTCCTTTGTACCTGTTCTTAGGTCTTTTGATTTAATTATATTTCCATTATTAATGTATGTATTAATTTGTATTTGCCCTTTTAATTAACTTCTAAATTTCTCATATGTCATTTTTGCATGTTTTTATTTTTCAATGTTTTATTCTACTATTTTATGTGATATTTACTATTTTCTCACGTATTCCTGCAACTTCCTCTGTTTTGATTTAATTTTATTATTTTATTATTACTTTTGTATTTTAGTTAGAATGTTTTATCTTATGTTTTTATCATATTTTTTATTTACTTTGTATACTATCTCATTTTTTCTGATTTTATTTTATTATTGTTTCTGTAATTTCTTTATAGTACTGCTTTTCTAATTTTCTATTCTTACACAGTTTTCTATTATATCTTTTAGCATGTACTTTCAGTAGGTTTGCGCAGGTTTTTCACACCCCCCTTCTTTGCGGGTGTTTTCCTGCAGTGGATATTTTTTTCCTAAGATATCACCTTAGGTTTTTTTTTTGATCCACTCCTTCTAAATTTTTCCTCTCTATTTCACTATTCACGTACACATATCTTTTATGTATGTAATATTATTGACGAAAGGTTAGATGGAAGAAGAGACTTTTCAGTCTCAATCTCGCCTTAATAAAGACCTTTATAGACCTTTATAATATGTGCATACTTTACTCAACGAAGTGGCGGATCCGTATTTTAGAGCGAATTTTCACTTAATGCGAGGAAAATAATGGAAATGGACATCGATAAACGCGAGCTAACTTTTACTACGGTATTCTTGGATGCTTCTTGAAGAAGAATTTGAAATAAAGCTTTGCGATGCCGATAAATAAACTGACTTTTTGGCAGAAAACTGTCGTAGTGAAGCAATATAAACTATTTTTGGTGATGCTATCTTAATATGCGTGGTAGTTACATTCCACATTTTCATCCATGCCTTCATTAAAGGGAAATTCTCTGATGTTATCATTAATATTGCACTTTTATTTGGTATTATAGGATTAGAAATACCATAACACTTAAAACTGCTGATTAAATAAGATAGTGATTCTTCCCCAGAGGGGCAAACATAGATACGTAAAAAACGGGGCATCTGAAATCAATTCGGGTCATTTTTATAATGAGGCCTGGCCTAGGCCCAGTCCCACAAAAGGATGCCTCGCCGCGGGTTTTACTATTTTTATAATAAAGGAACTGTCCCTGGAGAAAGGGGACGAATTCGTACCCTATGATTGGGTCGACAAAGCAAGGGCAAACTATCACCCTTTTCGCCTAGTCACTCATCCCGTCTCCAAAGATTTTGGAATACAATTGGGCTGATGCCTTTAAAGATCTGTCGTTTATATTACGTCCGCTACAAAAATCAGAACATATATAAATGGTGCATTCATGAATAGTAAGTAAATGAGACGGCAAATCTATTGACCTCCTCCTCAATAGGTGAGACGTTGTTTATTACTGTGTTTGAACATTGAGATATTAATGCTATTTTGAATGAAAGTTGTCAAATATTAATAATACTCGATTTTGCATTATTGTTAATATAAAATGCGTCATACATGACCTTAATGGTTGCGATGAATTGCTTATATAATATAATAATTCCAGGCCCAACTGTACATAATGCATGAGAATGAGTAAATCGTGCATTAGATCCTTAAACAATAATTACATCTAATTTTAATGAAGTGAATTACCCATTCCATGCATATTTTAAGGGACATTGTACAATTTTTTAGCTCATTATTTATCAGATTGAATTTCGGCAGAAGTGTGTGATATTGGCATTCTTTTATATTATAATTTGTAATGAAATAATATTAATTTTTTATTGTTAATTTATTCCTTGTAGAACAGCCACTTCCATTGTTTGTGTTGCCTAAAACGCAGATTTGTTGTGTCTTTTGTGATTATATTTCTCCTGTATGTTAATGGGAACAACTTATTGTCCTAAGAGGGGTTTTCACTCATTGATTTAAATTTTAGGGAAAAGCTGGGTCTGAATATCAGTTGGACCCTGTCTTACCTGAGACAGCTTCCAACTCTCGTGCGTCCGGAGAGAGTCAATCTACACCACGCTCATGTGGTGGCAGCGGCTCTAAGGAAGATGGGGTATGGACCAGAAGCACTAATGATGAAGGTTTGTAGAATAATCCTATGTGTTGATATGTAATACATACACTGTACAGGTGATTCCATGGATAATTGGATAGAATAAGATTCTTTGTTATTTTTTTTACTTTTACACCCACGTAAATTTTCAAAAAACCTTATTGGCAAGCTGCAGCCTCGTTAAATCTCTTTGCTATTATAAATTATTAATTTCTAGAGTTTTGACATTTTCGAAAAATTCAGTCAGTGACAATCTTTTTAGAAACATACTCGGAACATGAGATGGGATCTGTATGTTTCGTGTAGTTTAAGAATGAGTCTCTCTTAATATATTTAAAATGTTTAAACAGTGTTTAAAGTGTAATAAATTGCTTAGTTTAATGGTTTGGTAATTCTTGAAAATCGAAAAAGATGCTTATAAAATAAAATATTGAAAATTATAAAATATCGAAGAAGTTACAATTGAGATTAATGAGACATCTGGCAACGGCCATCACTTCAAAGAATAAAAGGAGCCAACATAAAAATATGTTGATGATGACTTCATTGAAATATAAGTCTAACCAGGAAAAGGTAACAATTGAGTATTTTAATGTAGCTGTAGTGTTGCCGCACTTACTAAGGCTGCACTTGAAAATACAACATTCTAAGCGGTTTAAATATCTAAAGGTGGATAATAATTTTCATATTTTTCGTTTTAGCTACATCCTCCTTGTGACAGACTGCTGGTGCGCTGCTCATGGTTGGGCGATGAGCGCAACTGTACCGAATTATTCCAGCCAATCAAAGCAATGGATGGATTCTGTTGCTCCTTCAATTACCACGCATCCAAAGAGAAAATAACATTTGAGTAAGAAAATGTATTATCCTATATGACGTTCATTTTTGTTGCAGTTCAGCTTTAGACATTCGGCTTACACCGAGGCAATTATTGAATTCTCGATGCTATTTCCCTTGATCTTATCATCTGCAGGTTATACATTTTTTAAAATTTGTAATTAGCCATCTATGTACTGCAATGAAATGGAAACTTTTGGATCTTCTTCTTCCCAGAACTTTCTCATTTTCTCCTCTACTGTTCATTATCGTTCGTCGTCCATACCTAGCTTCATTCTTTGTTTTAGCTCCTCATCAGTAAATCTTCTATCTGCCAGTTTTCTGAATTTCTCCCTGTGTTATTGATTTCATCTGTGATTTCTATCTCTGCGTCATATTTAGATAATTTTTGGTCAATCTATTTCCATCTTATCTTTCCTTTGGTGTTCACAGACTTTAAATCTCTTGCTGCTCATAGCAGCTGTGATTTACTTGGTATCTCTGTGTTTGTCCTCGTGTTTTCCCTAAGTCCCAATGCTTTCCGTATTTTTTAAAATATTGCTTTCTATTTTCTCTTTCATCTGTGGCAAGTAATGCTCTATCATCATTTCACCTTGGTTCTTCATACGTGAAAACAAAAGCTAGGAATTATGTATTTTAAAGCTAGTGATCTATTTATTTTAAAGCTAGTGATCTATGTATTTTAAAGCTAGTGATCTATGTATTTTATTATTATAATCATAGTGAACCCTAAAGTTGATAAATGAGAACACACAAAAATACTCCATCAAAAGCTATTTAATTCTTTTCAAAACCTCATAATCGTCAGCTACTTCTTATCAATTTCCAGCAATTCCTTGGAGTCCCACGCTGACAATTTTGACGATGGGCATTACTTCTTCAAAGAAGACGAGATGGAGATAAAGGCTGAAGAGGAAGACGATACATTGCCTTTGATGAAATCACCAGTGATCAAAGGCAGTGCACTGCACGTAAGCGGGTCTGGAACCAACTTGGGTCTTACGGTGATGGTCGACTGTCAGCCTCAGCATTATTTTGCTTCCACCCACTCTTACTATGGAACCAAGGGAAGTGAAGCTGCACTTGTTTATTTATCCTCAAAATGCCATTGGCGTACGGCAGGGGGTTTCTCATTAACAGCCATGTCAACAGCAGAAGCTTATTATTAGTGATGACTCGCTGCAATTCGAGAACAATTACATGGGAAGCTTATTACCATGTATGTCGAATCGATAATTTTATAAATTGTGATCAATATTAAGAAGAAGCTATCAGGGAATTCGTATTAATTTTACAAAATTTCCCAATATTTTGTGAATAAACGAGATAATTTTCTATCTGGGTCATATATTCTGTTTCTTCTTAGAATGCGGGAAGAAACATCCCAGTTGGCAACTGTTCTGCCTAATGAGAGATTGGGAGCTTTATAGATACTTATGTTTATAAACGTCCTTCATTGTATATTTAGGGAAGCCTCCATTAACTGGTTGAAATAAAGGTCATTCAATCAAATATTAGGTTAAGGATGATAGGGGATGTGCTCATGTCCATCAGTGAGCAGGAAAGAAAATATACAGAATATGAAAATGGATGTATGATACTTGTAAGAAAAAAACAACATGCAAACGTAAGGTATATTAGGCTGGAACTGTGGTCCAATTGTCGATTGTTAATAAATTATTTCAGAGAAACCAAGACCTATTCATTGAGACCCCGTCAAAATTTTTACTGTACTAATTCCTACATTACGACAAAATTTTTTATCTAAGTCCCAGACAAAATAAGAGTAACTCATTCTAAGAAAATACCTCATAAGGCTCTCGAATACACAGATTTCAACTTTGGTGAAAGTGGTATCGGATTCGATTCCCAGTGAGAGCCCATATTTGCAAAATGCCAAGTTCCAATTTCTTTTCTTTCTCTTAGTCATTAACAATCATTCTTCTTTTTTCACCGTTATAAACACCGTTATGGAGCACAAAGAAGGATATTTAGGCTGAGAAATTATTTTTATTAAATCAATTCTCTTAGTTCATCATTTTTCACTTTAGTTTCTTTTTTTCATCTCCTCAGGTGCTGGTCCACGACCCGTTGGAATTCCCCGAGACAACTGTGGCCTCTGCTCTGGTATCCATGGGGGAAGAGTCTTGGCTGAGCGTGGCTCCCTCTTTAGTGGAGAGCACCATCGCTGTGCGAGGCATCGAAGTCTCCAGAAGGCAATGCCTCTTCGAAGACGAGCTCCAACTTTCCTCTGCAGAAACCTACAGTTTTCAGACTTGCATAACTGAGTGCAGAGCGCGCTACTTGGCCAAACTTTGCAACTGCCTCCCGTTCTTCTATCCTTCGCTTTGTAAATTAAAAGAAATTCTTCTTCCAGTGATGGCAATTTGATTTTTAAAATATTGCTCGGAGTACGTAGAGGAAGTAAATGTCTCTAAAATGGAAATGATTTGCTGAAAAGAATGAAAAATTCGCTATATCTAACGTCGAAATTGCTAGAAAGTGGATAGTATCTATGACAAATCAAAATCAGATATCATCGAAACGATTACATTAATATCTCCAAGTTCTTAAATCATTGTTTCAGCCAAAAATATTTCCCTTTATTCTATCCATCAACAATATCTACATCCATAACATAAATCCATCTTTCAACTTGTTTATTGACAATTTATTCGGTGAAACAAGTAACATTTACAAAAATGGTGATAGATATATTACATGGATGCATATCAATTTTGTAGTGGAATTAACCTTTAATATATTTCCCTATTGATTCTCTTTTAGTTTTTAACTTCGACAGAAGTACAGCCACCCTTATTAATTTTTGTCTTACCATTGCTGTGCATCTCGATAAGTTGAGCTGTTAATTTAAGTAACAGAGACCATCACAAATATGGTGATTCTTTCCGTTTCAGATAACCTAAGCACCTGCACTCTTCTAGACGTGCCGTGTTTAAGAAAATACAGACGTAAGTACTGACGTACGCTATCTGCATATGAAGTTCATTATTAATTAGAATCACTTTATGATAAACTAATGCGTGAAAATTGCTTTCATTCCAAAATTATATTTGGTGCTTTCATCAGGCGTGGTGGCCAGCACTAGACCTCCGGAAGGTGCAGAAGGATTTTCCAACATAATGTTAGAGGGTATGGCATGCGAGGAGTGTCTTCCTGCTTGCTCTGAGAGGTCCTACTCTGTGGCATCAACTCTGAAAGCTCCGATTGTTGCTCAAAGAGCAAAATTCGCAGCTACTGATTCTGCATTCACGTAAGTTTTTTCTGTTAAGATCTGCAATAAATAAATTTTGAATTAAGGCAGTGCAGGTTACAGAAAGTGGTTCAGTCCAATGCTGAATGAATCTCATTCAGCATTGGACCCCCCATGAAGATGGAAGCATTGTTTCGGAAATGTACATCGGGATTCTGAAGAACTGGGACCACTAAACGATTATCCGTTTCCCGGGAATCGCCCTTAGACGGTCGCCGCTTTTGGCGCTTGGAGAACCTTTGTCTCTTAGTTTATTGACCGCCGAGTTCCTTTTTTCTCTCTTCTAGTAGGCCTCATGTCGGAGGTCGGTACTGAACTGAATGATAAAACCTATATGAATATTTATCGATTAATTTCTGACTATAGGTTAAATAGAAGAGGGGACCATACAGTCTCAATTTCGCCCGGAGTGAACGAATTATATTTATTTATTCCAGGAAGTATTACGATATGACCAACCGCAGCGTGATACACGTGCATTTCAACGACATCTATTGCATTAAGTACAGGAGAGATGCAGTTATGACGTGGGATGGATTGCTTGGTATGTATAATTCAGTACGTTTATTCCTATAAGATGTCGCCTTTCATTATTTATTCAATTCAATGTCTTTTATAATAAGTGTGTGAATTTATGTTGTTGAGAAATTTTTTCAAGATGAAGAGGATAATCTGCAGTAAATACCACGATTTCTTGATAAATTGGCTTTCAGAGATTCAAAACAAATTGACTGACTTTTAAAGAAAACGTTAAGGTCGCCAAAGGAAAATCCAAAATTTGCAATGAAAAGAATCTAAAATATCTTCGGCAGAGATATAAAGAACAAATGGTATTCTGATTTAAGTGTAAGACCATTTATTGAAAAGCATATGATCTAGCCGCAACAAAACTATTGAGTTGTGATGTCTTCAGCGGTGAAATGTACCTCGTAGCGAAGTGGCGGTGACGTCCTAGGCACTAGACACGTCCTAGAACTGTCCTAAACACAAATATGAACAGTTATAGAGTTTATGAGTTCCCCTAAGAGAGAGCAAATGCATACTATATGTATGGATGGATGTATTTTGATAGCGATTTATATGTCATTTTTAGGGCGAACTTACATCCTTAGTAATAACCTCCTAATAGACAGTTTATGTTGAGAATGGCCGAATGTATGGCCCCAAACTGTTGATTTAAATAAGAAATTAACTGAAATAAATCAGCAAAATTACGTCATAAAAATGAATGTTTTGTGCCAATAAACTCTAAATCGCCAGAAGCAAAATTTTGTAAGAGAGAAAAGTTTTTACAGCCTAAATCGAACTTCGATATAGCAAATCTTTAGAACAAATGTTAGACACTGAAATAAGAAATTTTCTGGTACCGGGAATCGAACCCAAGCCTCCCGGGTGAGAGCCGGGTATTTTAACCACTAGACAATACCGGATCTTGATTTGGAAGAGGTTTACATATTTTCTGTATTTTATCAATTTTTTTTTTAGTTTTTAGAATGATCTGGTGTTTTCTCGTTTTATTTAGTTGTTTTAATTTTACAGAGTATTTTTATCAGTAGTTTTGTCAAGAATACTTTACTATCTTTAGACATAGGGGTCGTGTTTAACTATGTCACACTCCGGGGGGGTCTGGAAGTCTGTGATATCGAAGTACTTTGGGTATGCTGCACCAAGGGATACTGTGACAGGAATCCCAAAAAAATTTAAGGCATCGTCGTCCTGTTCTATTTTTTTACTCCTGACAGCTTTTCCACTAGACAATTATCTTCTCATTCCATTCATTGAAATTGTTTCGTTGAATTTTGAATTCCATTGGGAATTCGCATGTGGTTAAGAAAAATGCTTCATTTAAAGATCTTTGCACTTTTTCCGATTCTATGGTAATGCTTCTGTCAATTACTGGAAAACCTCCAAATAAAAATATTGAGGAATGTGAAGACATTTTAATACCTTGGTTTTATGGGAGCTTATTGGGTACACTCATTTAAATTTTAGTAAATAGTGCTAGAACATCTCAACTTCTCTATTTCAAAAAATCGCTTCAAATAGTTTGTACTTGCGGAACGTTATATTGTGAGACTTCTACATCCGAAAAGGAAAGATTCCAACTCACAAATCTACTGGGTTTGTATTTGTATTTTAACTATTTTGTATTTGTATTTTAATTTTTGTACTTGTTTTTTAATTTATATATATATGTGTTTTGATTGATGTATTGACGAAGCCTATATCTATCTGATCTTTGGCAAAAAAATTATTATTATTATTATTATTATTATTATTATTATTATTGTGGCGTATATTTGTGGCGACCAATCCCATGTTGAACACAGCATTAAATTTTGTTTGCTAATCAGACTGTTTATTGACCAATGTTTGTTGTGCTAAATAAATGCTCCAATGGAAGGGACGCTTTCCCGAAAGTAATACACTCAAGTCGATCTTGCTTATTGTGTAATTATTCCCTTTGGAATAAAATGGATAAACTCGTGTGATTACTTCGGTCCCATGTCCAGGAATTTTTTAGGTATTCATAAATACTGGAATATAAAACGAGAGAAAGCGGAGCTTTGAAATTTTCTTCTCATTTAACAAAAATCGCAAGTGTATCTAGAGGTGATTGCATCTTTTTCCTCAGCGGCCATCGGCGGGATATTCGGGCTGTGCTTGGGGGGCAGCGCTATTAGCATTGTGGAATTGGTGTACTTCTTCACCATGGGTCTGTGGAGCAGGGTGACATCCGCCAGGAGGAAGAGGAGATCCCGCAAGATACACCCTCCTCCACCCCCTACCTACTTTTTACATTAAAGCGGCGTTAACTATAAAAACCTCATGAAACACAAGCTTACATTCTTTTCTTGTTTAAATTCTGAAGAGAAATAATCCTACTTTATTGACGAAGAAATTGAAGAAAATTCAGTCGTACCTGGGACTGGAACCCAGATCTCGATAAATAAATAAAATTTAGTAATGTATTTCATGAGGTTTTCATCATTTACATAATTCACAGTTGAAACTCCTCGAATATCCGCTATGATGCTGAGGTGGCACTTAAGATGTATCGCATGTGCGTAAGGGTTAGTGCTACCTGAGATGGATCCTCCAAAGCACACCGTGCCCCAAGAGAAATTTAAGAAGTGATTGCTCTATCATGGTAACATACTTCGATAAAGCAACCACTCGATGTAAGATCCGGGTTCGAAACTCAGCTACGACGAGCTTTTTCTCCTTAACTTCTTCAAACTTCAAAGTAATTTTTATCCTCTTTTGGCCTAGTGATAATCTTATAATTATGATTATCCATCTATTTTGCTAAGATTATAGAGTATAATCCGTCAGCCAATTTTGAAATTTATGGATTTTGGGAAAATTTGGCTTTTTAGAAAAACTTAAATATTTACTGAATAAGTAAAAGATATTTCTTATTTCAAAATATTTGTATGAATACAGTAAAACCCATTTAAAACACCTCCGCTTAAGATGATATTCTGCTCAATGCACTGTTTTCTCACGATCCCGATTACTTTCAAAGGAAACACATGGAATAAATGCCGCTTAAGATGATCTGCTACTAGCTTAAATCAAAAATATTTCCCATACCTAGATGCAAATCAACCTGCCAATCATTCACCTCATTCGATACTCCAAAGACTTTTTACATTATCTGTGTTGCCGTCTCAACACCTCTCTTTGTCTCTAAAATGGTTCCTTGTGAGTATCCTCTTTTGAATGACTAATTTTGTGAGAGTAAAATGAAGATATTGCGAAGAAGAGCTATCTCTATCTAATATTTATTCGTCGGAGCCGATGCAAACTCTGACATAGAGTAAGAGTCTATTAGTTATTTTTCTCATAGTAAACGTAGATTAAAATGTCGCTTTTCAGTCTTTATTTTTTTTTTTTATTTTGCCAGAATCTCAAAAAGTAACATTGAATAAACCAGAAAAGGTGGGAAGTCGAGGATGATGCCCTGTCATCACTGCTCTTGGTCAATGCTCGTCATAAAAAAACTCGTTATTCCTTCATAATTGTCTACCTTTGTAACGCTATCCTGCTTAAGAAGCTGTTTTCACTTGGTTCTTCGAAAAGTGTCTCAGCAAGTTTTATTGTAGAACGTGAACATCAGTTACCTTCTTGTTGAAGAATTATGCAGTCACAAATATGATATTACGGTTTGAAAATTTCAAGGTTTATCTTTAAATTAAAGTTAAAATTCTATATTGAGATTGCCAAAGACCTGAAACTACGTACATCACAGTTTTGGACCCCATTGGTGGACGTAGGAAGTGATTTTCATAAGAAATTGTTTGTATTTCTTCGAAAATACAGTGTGAAATATCACCTTCATTGCTCCATCAACCTCGATACATTTTCAGGTCCTTGAGGTCATCTAATATTGAATTACTTTCAGTCCATAACTCTTTCCATGCTGAATATATGTTAAACTACGCTTGCTAAATAGGAATATTATATACAAGGAAAAGTAGCTTGCATACTGCAAGCTATCAGTTGAATGCAGTATAGTACTGAGTAATGCCTCAAAACAATTTTGAAAACATCGTGCAAAAGACCGCCTGGCGTCGAACTAAGGACCCGATTGTTCGACACAATTGCATATTAATATTAGATAAGTGCCATTCTGACATGTTCCAAAGTGACAATTAAATATCTTATCGGGAAGGTCCTAAAATAAGATTATGCTATCCCCCTTTGAAATACATGGTAGAATAGAAATGACGCTCAGGCATCAAACCAAGAACCATCAGAGGAACGGCAAACAGCGTATATGAAACACATGAATTGCCTCTATTACATTCCATTTTATATCAATCCCGGTTATCGGATAAGCATTCAAAATAATTGTCAAGATTGACCGCCATGCATTTTATACCGGAGAATTTTGCACCCACTTGGCGTCGAAACTACAGTCATTTGGTAACATTTCTTCAGTTAGTACAATAGATAACCAAGGCATCCCCAAACTCCGTGATTTTCACTGTTCTATCGCTCCGAGTAAGGACTCAAAACAATTTTCAAAAATTCACACGGAGAAACAGTGAACCTCATGAAAGAATGTTTTCAAATGCCTCTGTCACCATTCAGGGTTTTATCTTTCTTGCTTATCGGGAAGACATTTTAAAAAATCGTCAAAGATTTCACCAATGCATTTCTTACGGAAGAATTTCGAACCCACCTGGGGTCAAACACACGGTTATTTGGTAACGCTTCTTCCTTTGGTACTATGGAAGACCATCTCATCTGCAAACACCGTGATTTTGATTACTCTATCACATCGAGAGTGGCCTCAAAACAAAATGCAGAAATTCGATCAAAACACCGCCTAGCGTCGAACTCAGGACCCTTCCGTGAGAGAAAATAGCATACGAATAAGTGCCATTCTGACTCGTCCCAAAGTTTCGATTCAATATTTTATCGGGAAGGTCCCAAAATAAGACTCCGTTTTCCCCATTTGAAATGCATGGTGGAATCGGAATGACGATCTTGCATCGAACCAAGGACCACTAGAGAAACGGTGAAACGCGTGAAAGAATTTCTTCAAACTCCTCTGTTACCATTCTGGGTTTTATCCTTCCAGCTTATCGGTAAGGCATTCAAAAAAAATTTCAAAAATTGCAGCAATGCATTTCTTATGGAAGAATTTTGCACCCACCTGGCGTCGAACTCACGGTCATTTTGTAACATTTCCTTCATTAGCACTATAGAAGACTACCTCAACTTGAACTACCCGGGATAGTAACAGAGGCGTTTGAACAAATTCTTTTACTGGTTTCACCGTTCTTCTAATGGTCCTTGGTTCGATGCAAGAGCGTCATTCCGATTCTACCATACTTTTCAAACGGGGATATATAATGTGTTCTACCTTTCAGTTCTTCCAGAACCTCCTGCATCAACCTTAGGACAAAGAACAGAATTTTCAGCACAAAATTAAAATATTATTATATTATATATATAAAGTGTTCTACCTTTCGGTAGGTTCATGTGCTCCCACACTCCCTATTTAATTCCCTCTCCTTCAATTCCTGGTAACTTATCCCACCCCTTAATTCATCCAATAACTTTTGTCTTTTTCTTCCCCTCTGTCTTTTCCCTAGCATTCTTCCCTCTATCGCTTTCTTCAATAATCCCTTCCTCTCAATATTTGACCCACCCATTTCTTTTGTCTATTTTTAAATACTTCAACCATTACTCTTTCTCCCCAACCATTTCTAGAACCTCCTCGTTCATTTTTCTATTGACCCAACTTACTTTCTCCATTCTACGCCATACCCACATCTCAAGAGCCTCCAATTTTTTGACATCCTCTTTTCTTAACATCCACTTTTCACACCCGTACAACATTACACTCCACACCAAGGATTTTACCAATCTCTTCCTGATTCCCTTATGAAGTCCCTTTGTCATCAGTTCCCTTCTTCTCATGAAAGCTTCCTTTGATAATGCTATCCTTTTTCTAATTTATGTCGAACATCTTCCATCCTTAGAAAGAAGGCTGCCCAAGTATGAAAACTGATCTACTTGTTCTAGTTTTTCCCATCCACCCTTATCCTTAATTTAGCTTTCTTTCCCTTTGAAAACCTCATAATTTTAGTCTTTCTTACATTGATTTTTATCCCAAACTCCTTTGCTTTATCGTTTAGTTAATTTACTAGGATTTGCAAACCCCTTTCAGAATTGCACACAAGAGCTTTATTGTCTGCATATCTTACTGACTTCCCCACCCCACTGACTTCTTACTACTTCTCCACCAATCTTTATTCCCTTATCTATTTCATCCCAAGCTTCTTTGATCATTTCTTCTGCATTTATGTTAAAAAAAGATTGTGATAAAGTACAGCCTTGTCTTACTCCCCTCCCTAACTCTGCCCATTCCGATTCCCCATTAGCAACTCTTACTCGTGCGGTCTGATTCAAATACAAATTTTGCACTAAATGCCTATCTTTCCAATCCAACCCAATTTTCTTTAGTATCACCATCAATTTTGGCTATTGAACTCTATCAAAGGCCTTTTCAAAATCAACAAAACATACAAAAATGTCCCTTTTAAATTCTAAGCTTCGTTCTACGAGAACCCTCATAACCTCAACTGCATCTCTCGTCCCTTTCTCTCTCTGAAAACCGTGAACACTGAAAACTGAAGTCCCTAAGAATAACTTTTGCCGCATGAGATATTAAACTAATTGTTTGGTAGTCCCTATATTCTAAGGCATTATTCTTTTTCTGTGACGGAATCAGTATAGACTTGGTAAAATCCTCTGGCCACTTTCCTTCATCATAAATTTTTCTACATAAATCATAGTATTGCTTTTTACCCTTTCCCCCAGATTTTTTAAGAAATTCTACTGGGATTTCGTCCACACCCGTTGCTTTCTTCCCTTTCATATCCTGCAGTGCTTTATCAAGTTCACTATCTAATATGCTCGGTCCAACATCATCTTCCTCTTCTTGTATACTTCTATACTTTCTATATTTATGTGGGAAGGCTTCATGCCTTTGAATACAATTCTTCCACATACTCTTTCCATCTCCCCCTTATGCTAGCTGGTTTCCTTAAGACGTTTCCCTTGTTATCCGTAATAGTGGCCATTTTATTACTAATTTTATTCCCCGTTAATTGTTTTACTCTTCTATATAATAAGTCGACCCTCCCACTTTCAGCCATCCTCTCTATTTTTTTACACTGTCCCTGCCACCACGATTCTCTTGCTTTATTTGTTTCCCTCCTCAGTTTGTTGTTTAGGGCCCTGTACATTCTACGCCCGTGTTCTGTGTTAACACTTTTTCATTTCCTTCTTTCCTCCATTTTATTTATCATTTCTACCATCACCCATGGTTTCCTAATTTTGCTTTGTGTGACCCTCCCGATGGTTCATTGGGCACTATCTTTAATGCTAATTTTGATCATTTCCCATCCTTCGTCTACTGTGAGTTCCCTTTCCTTATCTTCTAGAGCCCAGTTGACTGACTCTTGAAACTCTTTAGCTTTCCTACCCCTGAGGGCTCCTACGTTCCATTTGGGTAAGGTTTTTGCCCTATAAATCTAAGCTCGGTTTTCATCATTTACTAAATTATGATCTGAGTCTACATCAGCACCAGGATAACTTTGCAAGTTTTTAACACTATTTCTAAACCTCTTCCTTACCAAAATATAGTCGATTTGGAACCTATCTGTGTCCCCCAGCTTTTTCCATGTGTACCTCCTTCTGTGATGGTGTTGAAAGAGAGTGTTGGTGATACAGAGGTTATTTCTTATGCAAAAGTCTACCAGTTTTTGTCCTCTGTCGTTTCTTTTGCCTAGTCCGAACCCTCCCACTTCGTCCCCATCTTTGCCCTGCCCTACCACAGCATTCCAGTCCCCCATTACAATAAGGTTTTTGTTGCCTTTCAATCTTTCAATAACCTCTTCTATTTGTTCAAAAACTAAATCTACTTCATTCTCAGTGTAATTGCTAGTAGGGAGGTACACTTGCACTATCACAGTGTATACTGGTTCAGCCTTAATTTCTACGGACATTACTCGGTCGCTTATCAGTTCGGTGGCTATCAAGGCATTTCCCGCTCCCTTGTCCAACACTATAGCAGCCCCTCTCTGGCTACCATTTCCCCCACTGAATATAACCCTCACATCATCACTCCAGAAATCTCCCCCATCCTTCCACCTTACTTCGCATAGCCCCAGAATGTTAATGTTGGACCTCTTCATTTCTAACTTTACGTTTTCTAACTTCCCTTTCCTAAGCATCGTTCTGACGTTCCAGCTCCCTACCCTGGTTTCCTTGGTCATCTTCTTCTTCTCTTGTGTCATTGGGTAAGGATTTCGTGGAATGACGACCGGGGTGGCCTTACCACCATCCCTGCCAGGCACGACACTCTCCCTAGAGGGCTGAGTCCCGTTTTTGCTAGGGACAATATGAATATTTTGGCACATCATGTTCATGGGATAGATAGTCGAGGTGGTCTCCCCTTGCCTTCCTGAACAGTTTTTAACGTGACACCATCACTCATATAGGCCGCCCTACTGGGGTACAGACGCCTTTGCAGCCGCCTCACTGAGGTACAGACGCTGCGTGGACTACCTTTCGTCTGGCCCCTACCTATGGACCTTTCTGGCATGAGTGACCCTACCAGGAACAAAGTTCCAGCCAGTATAGCTCTCTAGGTCATAGGAACACGCAAGCCCCTTCACCACGTCAAGGTGTAGTCCGTAGAAGGGATAACCGGGATAACGGAATCTTATTCAAGGAGCTTCCCAATAAGATATTGAATCGTATCTTTGGAAAAACTCAGAATGGCACTTATCTAATATTAATTCGACACTAAGTGGGTGCAAAATTCTTCGGTATAATATGATGGCGGTCAATTTTGACAATTTTTTTTAATGCTTATCCGATAACCGGGAAGGTATGAAATGGAATGTGCATAGAGGCAATTCATACTTTTCATATGCGCTGTTCCCCGTTCCTCTGACGGTTCTTGGTTCGATGTCTGAGCATCATTTCTGTCTACAGTGTATTTCAAAGGGGGATAGCGTATTCTTATTTTAGGAACTTCCTCATAGATATTGAATCGAAACTTTGGAACAGGTGAGAATGACACTTATCTAATATTAATATGCAATTGTGTCGCAATATCGGGTCCTTAGTTCGACGCCAGGTAGTCTTCTATAATACGAATGGAAGAAATGTTACAAAATGACCGTGAGTTCGACGCCAGGTGGGTGCAAAATTCTTCCAAAAGAAATGCATTGCTGCAATTTCTGAAATTTTTTTGCAATGCCTTCCCGATAAGCTGGAAAGATAAAACCCGGAATGGTGACAAAGGCGTTTAAATGCATTCTTTCATGAATTTTAGCGTTCGTCTAGTGGTCTTTGGTACGATGCAAGAGGGTCATTACGATTCCACCATGCATTTCAAATGGGGAAAACGGAATCTTATTTTAGGAACTTCCCGATAAGATATTGAATCGAAACTTTGGAACTAGTGGTAATGGCACTTATCTAATATTAATTTGCTATTTTCTCTCATAGATGGGTCCTGAGTTCGACGCTAGGGGGCTTTTACGCGAATTTTTGCAATCTGTTTTGAGGCCGTTCCCGATGAGATAGAGCAATCAAAATCACGTTGTTTGCAGATGAGATGGTCTTCCATAGTACTTTAGGAAGAAATGTTACCAATGGCCGTATGTTCGACGCCAGGTGGGTCCGAAATGATTCCGTAAGAAATGCATTAGTGAAATTTTGGACGATTTTTTTAAATGCCTTCCCGATAAGCTTCAAAGATAAAACCCGGAATGGTGACAGAGGCGTTTGAGAAGATTCTTTCATGACGTCCACTGCATCTCTAGTGGTCCTTGGTTCGATGCTAGAGCGTCATTCCGATTCTACCATGCATTTCAAGCGGGAAGAACGAAATCTCATTTTAGGACCTTCCCGATAAGATACTGAATTGAAACTTTGAAACACGTCAGAGTGGCACTTCTCTAAAATTCGTATGCCATTGCTCTCATGATCGGGTCCTGTGTTCGACGCCAGGCGGTCATTTACGCAAATTTTTTAAAATTGTTTTGAGGCCTTTCTCAATGGAGGAGACTATTCAAAATCACAGCCTTTACGTTTGAAGTAATTTTCTATAGAACCAGTGGAAGAAAGCTTACATATGACTGTGAGTTCGATGCCAGATGGATGAAAAATTATCACGTTCGAAATGCATTGCGGCAATTTTTAAGAATTTTGCTGGATAAGCTTCGAAGATGACACCCGTAAGGGGAACTTATTGTTAAATTTGTACCAATTAGCTTGCAGTATGCAAGCAACTTTTACTCGTATATATATATATATATATATATATATATATATATATATGTATATATATATAGATATCATCATCATCATCAGCCATTTTCAATCCGATTTCGGATGTAGGCCTCCCCAAGCGCTTTCCAATTCTCTCTATTCTGAGCTTCTCTTTGCCATGTCACACCTAAGTACTTAATGATGTCTCTGTTCCATCGGTCCTTTGGTCTTCTTCTTGGTCTCTTCACATCTCCTGGTGTCCAGTTCAGAACCGCTCTTGTCCAACGGTTGTCGTTTCTTCTCGCCACATGGCCTGCCCACATCCATTTAAGTGACCTTACTTTATCTATGATGTCTGCCACTCCGGTCTTCATCCTCACCCAGGTGTTGCGTTTCCTGTCTCTTCTTGTGATCCCAAGCATACACCTTTCCATACTTCTTTGCGTTGTCTGAAGTCGCTGGGTTATTGCTGCGTTTAACACCCAGGTTTCACTTCCATATGTCAACACTGGTAGAATGCATTGGTTGAAGACTTTTCTCTTCAAGACCATTGGCATTTGTGACTTTAGAATGTGTGCATTTCTTCCGAAGGCACTCCAGCCGAGTTTAATTCTTCTGTTTACTTCGTTAATCCTGTTGTTCTCTCCTGTGGTTACTAGTTGTCCTAGGTATGTGTATTCTGAGCAGACATCCAGAGGCGTCCCTTCAAATTTGATAGTTTCTTGTGCTGCAAAAGAGTTATACATTACCTTTGTTTTTGTTAAATTTATCCTGAGTCCTATCTTCTGTCCTGCTGTGTTCAGTTCATGAAGTCTTGAAGCTAGATCTTCTCCGTTGGTTGCGAAGAGTACTATATCATCTGCAAAGCGCAGATGACTGATGTGTTCCCCATTAATCTGCAGACCTTTCTGCTCCCAGTCCAAGGTTTTAAAAACTTCCTCCAGAACAGCTGTGAAAAGAATTGGGGAAAGGCAATCTCCTTGTCTAACTCCCTTCTCAATCTTGAATTCTTCAGTAACTTCGTGTAGCATTACTGAGGCTGTGGCATTTTTATAAATGCTGCGTAGGAGTCGGATGTACTCTGCATCTACTCCTTGTTTTTCCAGAGCTTCTAGTGTAGAGGAGGCACTTACCGAGTCGAAGGCCTGAGCATAGTCCACAAAGCATAGTACTAGTGGCATCTCATATTCATTCCTCCTGCTGATTATTTCTTGTAGTGTGTGCATATGGTCCATAGTACTGAAGCCCTTCCGGAATCCTGCTTGTTCTCTAGGCTGGGCAGATGATAGAATAATCTTTATCCGTTCAGCTATTATCCTCATGAATGTTTTGTAAACAACAGGAAGGAGACTGATGGGGCGGTAATTCTTCAGCTCTTCCTTGCTTCCTTTCTTGTGCAAAAGGACTATTCTTGCATGATTCCAGTCCTGGGGGATTCTTCCTCGTTTCAGGCAAGTTGTGAATAACTGCGCTAAAACGTGTGCAACTTCTGTTCCACCAAGTTTTAAATATTCTGCTAACACTCCATCTATGCCTCCTGCTTTTCCGTTCTTCGTCTGCTTTTTTGCTGCAGTTACTTCTCCTGGGAGAATAGAGAGGGGATCTCGTTGGTTTTGGCTTTCTTCTTGGTTTTCCTCTTCAGCATTTTCTTCCTTCTTGTATAGGTTGCCAAAGTATTCTGCTACCGTCCTTAGTATTGCTTGTCTGTTGCAAGTTCTTGTACCATCTTCCTTCTGTATGGCTAAAATCTGTTTTCTTCCAATTGCTAGGCGTTGTCTGGTCTTCTTCATACTTTTGCTGTTTTCTATAGCCTCTTGCACAATTCTCTCATTGAATTTTCTCACGTCTTCCTAAATTGCCATCCTGATAGCCTTACTAAGCTCGGCGTATTCGATGTTATCCTTTTGTGTATCTGAATTCTTCAGTTCCTTACGTCGTTTCATCATTTGTCGGGTGCTGTCACTTAGCTTTCTATCTTTAGCTCTTCTTGGTGTGCTTGCTACTTCTTCTGCTGCTTCCTTAACAGCTTGCATGACTTTGGTTTCTAGATCTTCTTCTTGAAGTGCTGAGAATCTATTTTTTAGCTCAAGCTGATATTTATTCTTGTTTTCCTCTAGTTTTTTGATGCTTATTTCATGTTTCTTGCATGAAATCAACTTCTTGCGTTCCATTTGGAGATTAATCTTCAATCTGCATCTTACGATCCTGTGGTCACTTCCAGTGCTAAAGTTATTCAAGACTTCACAGTCTGTCACTGTGTAGAGTTTATTAACCAATATGTAATCTATTTCATTTTTGCTCCGTTGGGTCCTCTCCAAGTCCACTTCCTTTTTGGGTTCTTCTTGTAATATGTATTTGTTATGTACATATTGGTGCATTCAGCAAACTCTACCAGGCGGTGACCACGTTCGTTTCTCTGGCCCAGTCCGTATTGTCCTGCGACGGTGTCATCGGCTTCCTGTTGACCTACACGAGCGTTAAAATCGCCCATAATTATTTTATAGTAGTGGGCTTCCTTATCGTGCTCAGTGCCGAGAGTTTGGTAAAATTTTTCAATTTCTTTTTCGCTGCTTGCTGCTGTTAGTGCGTAGACTTGTATGATCTGAACAGAGTAACGCTCATTTATCTTTAGTATGAGCTTGCAAATTCTCTCAGATACACTTTCTATCTTCTGTACATTGTTTTTCCATCTCTTGTTGATCAGGAACCCGACACCTCCTAGTCTTCCATCCTTAGTACCCCTGTAATAAAATAAATTACCTTCCTTGAGTGTAATCAAGTCTTCTGATTTTCGTCTGACTTCGCTGAGACCGATGACGTCCCAATTTATCTTCTCTGCTTCATTCAGTAGTTCCAGTAGTCTGTCTTCACTCTTCAAGCTGCAGCAATTGTAAGTCGCAAAGTGGAGGGTGGTAGCTCTTTTCCTCATGATGGACCTCTGTAATGCCACCACCTCCCGGACATCCGAATGGGTGGTGCTTTTACGTCCGGATAAATTTCCATTACAGAAGCTCATCATGAAAATTGTAATTGCATTTGGGGGATGAAGGACATTAATTCGCCAGGCTGTAATAGGGGATACGAATTCTGACCATGTTCCACAAGCGCCGTCGACATCAGATTTTTACGACGTACTGGCCCTACACTCTAGATGCCAAAATAATGCAGACTTCGACGCTAGCTATCATGGGTTCGTTACCAGAATTTCCTAAAAATCGCAATTTTCCCATAAGAATGCATTACGCGGATTTTTGAAAATTATTTTGAGGCACTTATCGTTAAGATAGAGTAACCAAGATCTCGGAGGTTGAAGTTGAGGTAGTCTTCTATATTACGAATGGAAGAAATGTTACAAAAAGACCGTGAGTTCGACGCCAGGTGGATGCAAAATTCTTCCATAAGAAATGCATTTTTGAAATCTTTGACGATTTTTTTTAATGCCTTCCCTATAAGCTGGAAAGATAAAACCCGGAATGGTGACAGAGGCGTGGGACCTTCCCGATAAGATATTGAATCGAAACTTTGGAACAAGTAAGGATGGCACTTATCTAATATTATTTTTCTATCTCCTCTCACGGATGGGACCTGAGTTCGACGCTGGGCGGTCTTTTGCGCGTATTTTTGCAATCTGTTTTGAGGCCGTTCTCGATGAGATAGAGCAATCAAAATCACGTTGTTTGCGGATGAGATGGTCTTCCATAGTACTTTAGGAAGAAATGTTACCAATGGCCGTATGTTCGACGCCAGGTGGGTCCGAAATGATTCCGTAAGAATTGCATTGGTGAAATTTTGGACGATTTTTTTAAATGCCTTCCCGATAAGCTTCAAAGATAAAACCCGGAATGGTGACAGAGGCGTTTGAGAAGATTCTTTAATGACGTCCACTGCTTCTCTAGTGGTCCTTGGTTCTATGCTAGAGCGTCATTCCGATTCTACCTTGCATTTCAAGCGGGAAGAACGGAATCTCATTTTAGGACCTTCCCGATAAGATACTGAATTGAAACTTTGAAACACGTGAGAGTGGCACTTATCTAGCATTCGCATGCCATTGCCTTTCACGAACGGGTCCTGTGTTCGACGCCAGGCGGTCATTTACACTGATTTTTAAAAATTGTTTTGAGGCCTTTCTCTATGCAGGAGTCTATTCAAAATCACTTCGTTTGCGTTTGAAGTAGTTTTCTGTAGAACAGTGGAAGAAAGGTTACCTTTGACCGAGAGTTTGATACCAGATGGATGAAAATTTCTCACGTAAGAATTACATTGCGGCAATTTTTAAGAATTTTGCTGGATAAGCTTCGATGATGACACCCGTAAGGGGAGCTCATTGTAAATATTTCACCAATTAGCTTGCAGTATGCAAGCAACTTTTACTTGTATATCTATATATCTATATATATAGGTATATCCGGAGAGTTAGCTATATATAATAGATACACATACACGAGTATAGAATACGAGAACTTTTTTTCGTTTGCTGCTTGATTGTGTGTATGGATTACAACTTTTGATTCTTTTTACTTTTGTCGTGCCAGACAGGTAGATTGCACCCGCAAGCACGTGTCTAAGCAAGTTAGGAAATAAACGGGCAATTCAGCCTTCCTGTATTATAATGCTGTGGGTGCTTATGTTCGCTTTAAACTCGAGAAGCAGAAGTTACAAAACTTGCAAACTAGCAAATCATAAACAGTTGACGTCTTACAGATTGCAGCTTTTTTATGCATCTAATGGTCTTAGGTTACATCTAAAGTTGCATGCTCTTTTTCAATTTTCAAAAGTAAAGTAAAATGAATCGACGTACAGACATGAGGCATGTCTCAAAGGTATGAGTTCTAAAGACATTTTATTCTTATTGTTGATTATAGATTTCGACTCCAAATTAAGAGAACTTTAATTTGATTGAAAATTTTATTTTCGATAAACTGCCGCATCGAATTGTGGTTAGACGATAGATGTTTGATTCTATTTTGATCAAATAGTAAATCTACATTTTATCCTATTTTCCCTCTTGTGTATCAACGAGCAATTAAGCTTGTATATTCTGAAATGTGATTAAAAGATGTACCGAATCTTATTAACTTCATTGATAAGGAAGCACTGTCAGAAAATTCTAACGTCGCGACGTCTGTAAAATATGTTTGTTTAAAATTCTAGAATTTTAGCAATTTTGCGGCAGTTTTCCAATCATCGAGCATGTATTAAAATTATTCGGCGTAAGTAACAGAACCGGGATCAGATATTTAATAAAATCTCTTTCCCTAATGGAAATCATTCCAAAATAAAGTTGTATCCCTGATCTTTATGGGAGATTGATAATGCACGTGACAACACCATAGTTGTCTCCCAAAAATAACTCTATTCAGTATCAAACAAAAGCTGTTATTTCCAGCTTTTATCGTCCTCTCTCGAAAAGGAAAATGGGTGAAACGGAAATAATCACCGAATATTCGGTCGATAAGAGGGAAGTGGGTCTTTGAGGCATTCTTCCGATTGTTTGGGTAAAAGAATATCTTTTGGCGTCAGCACCTCTTCTCGTTATTGTAGGAATAACAGCTTTAGAGATGACAAACAGACTCTCCTGAGATAAAACTTTGAGGAAATTGGTGTATGAATACGTTGGATAGTGGTGATTTTGCTATAAGAGGGGCAATCAAAACGTTCCTGGAATCAAGATTAACTTCCCTAGAGTAATTTCTAACTAAGAAAAATATTTATTATTTGTTATGGATATTGTTGTGGAGCATTGTCGAAAGTATCGACTAATAGAGTCTTAAAAAATTATTGCACGCGACAATGGGGCGTAATTATCCTCTATGTATTATTTTAAAAAATGCGTTTTTGGTCACCGGGGCTTTTCTCCCTTATTACTACTCTACACTACACTACACTCTCCCTCGATTTCGGTTCGCAGTAAAGCTGTGAGGTTTCGAAGCGTCGGCGATTCGCAGCGCGAAGCGGATTACGCTCTTTGATATAAAAGTCAAAAACTCAAGTTCTATTCAAGGAATCGAAACAAACTGCAAATAAAAATTACAACATTCATCTCGATTTCTCTCGAGACAAGTTCTTACTCACGTGAGAAACCAAAAAGTTTTAGGCGACGTATAATATGGACTGCACGACGAATTTTTCTTGAGTTACGTTCCGACTAAATAATTTTTTACTAAGATTTGGTTGCTCTAAAATTAATCTCATGTAATTTTTATGCATTTAGATGATACATTGAGCGATGGAAGAAATAAATCTGAATTTCATGTTGTATTGTAAGAGAGTAATGGCAGTTTCAAAAATGTTCGCGGGTGAAAACTCGGCAATTCATTCAATTTTCGCTTTTAACTTTGTTGTTCTTGCTATAAGAGCGTAAAATTTTCACTAGTGTGTTGATAAAGTTATTTTCAGTCGAATTTCATCAGAAATTAAGTTTGAATCGGTCAATGTAAACTATGAATCTTAATTATACCCGTCCGAATCATTAGTCCGCGTAAAGGCGACCCGGCGCGAGGCTAACTTCTTCGTTTATGGCAATTTACATTGAATTTTTCCCCCATAAGCATTCCGTACTGACTGGAATCTTGAAACGGACCTTAGTAATTTTTATTAAAAACAAGGAGTTTTTTAGAATGTCCAACATATAATGGTAATCCATCACAAAAATAAATGAACAGAAAACGTGACCTGGGTTCCAGAGCTTAGCCTAATGATGCTGAATATTCAATTGTTGTATAAGTGTTTTAAATGAAAGAATTGTTAGGAAATATGCTGATTTATCTTGACAATGAAGTCACACAATGAAAAAAAACTTCGATCTTTACCATAGTCTTTCCACGAAGTCACGCCTGAAAATATCGATTTCATGATGTTACATAATTATTAAAAACAATAACTTGTTGAGAAACACTGCTTTTGTCACAGAGCCGGATATATGTTTGATGAGGTCCTGATGTATTGAAGGTAATGGGGCCCTTTTCATGTTCAACTCTCTTTTTTCAATGACAAATTGTTGTTGTTTTATTTGTTGAATATATGCTGTGGTAATTTTTGTAACTATTAGATATCTAGATTGTGGATGACAAAATATTTATCAAATATTTATGGTTCAATCCTTCAATCTTTTTTTTTTGGGGGGGGGGGGGGGGCGAGAAAATGGTGGATGCTGAGCTGTAGCTGGTTTATCTTATTGGTAAATCTGACTTTGAATCTTTGTGTCGATGAAAAGCTCTCAAAACGATTCGTTGCGTCAGAAATAATAGACCAGGTCTATATGATTTGTTTTTTCACTCTTATTTATATATCTTACCATTGTATTTAGATTTTGTGTAATTATTATCCTATATTATATTGAATTATTATTAAATTGACATTTCCATTAACATCCTTATTCCGATTATTCGTGAGTAAATATATCAAGGGATTCCCGGAGTCAATCCATAATAAAGCATATATTGGGAAGAACCCAGAAAATGTTCAGTACCAAAATGTAAAAGCAAAGTTGACCAGTTTTAACGTGACTTCGACAAAATCAGGTCTTAACTGTCTTAAATTTGTTTTATATTTCGAATTTTCTGAAAATTATTTTATGGCACAAATGTAATTGTGCTAATGATAATCTAATAAACTGTCCGATTATTCATCTTACTGTTGGTTGATTTCCATTTCATATTGACAAATATCGTATGTAAATAAATGGCGGATGATGAATGGCGAAAAAGATGTATATCGACATTAACAAAAAAGTTGCTATTGGATTAACCTAAAAATATATTTGTTAGTAAATAAATGCTTAGTGTTATTTTTATTCTACTTAAATGAAGGTGTCGTGACCAAAAAATGTTCGTCCTAATTCCATTATATGTACGATCGGAAATCGTGGTAATAATCCAAATATTATATGGAAATCGAAGCGATGTCAAAGTTAATGCCAATGAATGTCGCCAATTACACTAATTTCCTTTCTTTCTTTAATACATACGTACGTACAGTGAACTTCCTATTATCTATGGACGAATTATCCTTGCATTACCGGTTATTCTTGGTCGATTTTTCTGCGATGTTTTTTAAAGCACTCAAAAACAATAAATCCACGGGTATTTTCGCGTGGTAATACGAGAAAGACTTACGTAAGACCTTTTCTAAGGAACATGTCTACAATGACATTGTTTCTGTTATAAGGATCCGCGATGAAGAAAACTCTTACTTTGTCCATAAAACAGTCGAAAATAACGGACAATATACGAAAAAATAACGAAAAACAGATCGGTATGATTAGTAAATGTGAAACTTTGGATAATCAGCGTTCTCTAACTATTCATGCATCCTCTACTCATCATTGGCTTGGATAATCGATACTTTACTGCAATTGAATTGCTAAATGTAGCAAGGTGGAAGAGACCTACTGCTAGTAAAACATAAAATTATAATAATGCGTTTGATGTAAGAGTAAAATTAATTCTTATAGCGTGACTGAATTATTCTCCTCCTTTCCTTTACGTGTGTGTCAACGCGTAAGGCTCAACACCGATTTAATTGAGTTTTTCCAGAATAAACAAATAAAAACGCAAATGTTTGCCTTACAAACACGCTGGTGACCACACTTAACTTAAAAAGCGAGACTGTCGTCAGATAGAAGAAACAATTCCTATCTTATCCTGAGAAGAAAATGGATAGATATGCTTAAGGCGAAAGTTTCAGGGAAGCTAATGTGTTTACATAAACGAGCTAGACACTCCAATTTAGGCATAATTGTCGTTTTATCTAAAATCGGTGCATATAAAAGGTTCGCTCTACTAATGGCACTGCTTTTTTCGAAAATTTCCGAGCTGAATACCATCGCCATGCTCCATTCACGTATTGGGGCGTTTTTCGTTATCATATTTTCTCTCGGAGCCCAAGCCCAAGAAGATGTGGAAGACGATGTGCAATCCAGGCTGATTTCCATCGGCGTGGATCCACTTCTTTGCTCAACAAGTGAGTGAATTTCCATTTCTTATGAAAGCAGTTTTATCATTTGAATAGTTGCCATTTTTCTGTTACCGTATCTTGACCATTGGAATATTATTTGCTTTTAAATCGACTATCTCAGCCTAAACTTCGTGAACTCGTATAATTATTTAATTAATCATAATGCTATATGTACAAACAGAAGGGCATAGCTAATTTGATACTAATTTACATTAACATTAATTTCATAACACTAGATTAACTATTCAAACTACCATTTCACTCACAAATATGATATTACTATATTACTAATAACTGGGAGCTTCCGGTACCCAAATGGGTAGGTCCTTCTCCAATTGAATCAATTTTCTTATTGGATTTAAAACAACAGAGTAAAAAATATGATAGAAAGAGATATACTCCCAACTATCATATGTAATACAAACAATGGTTCAGAAGAGTTAAAAAATAATGGTGTTTGTATAATTCTATAATATAAATTAAACGTTCATAAAACTGTCTGATTACTTCCTTCTTTCTAGGAACAATCCATGATCGCCTGGTTTCCGGTGGCCATGGTTACTTCTTCTCCTGGGAGGATACTGGAACTAGGGATCTGAAACTTGATTGGCTGGAAGTACGTAAATTTTGCCGTGCACGATGCATGGATTTGGTTTCCCTGGAGACTCTATTTGAAGGTCAATACATTTACAACAGAATTGAAAAAGGTATGTTCTTGCAGACCCTTAAGCCTGATTTTGTTGTAGTTGTAAAAAGTTGTCAAGACTTTTTGAGCTTCACTTCCTCGTTGATCATTTATTGGTTGATTTCTGTGTATTTGTAAATGGAGCAGATTATTCCTTGGCGTAAATTTAAATATTTTGGATTAAAATGTATAATTGTCACATTTTGAAATAAGTTATGGTTTTAACTGGTTTTTGGCATCAAACTCATTAAGCAACCGTCTCAAAACTTATCTTTCATAGAATGCCAATAAACTTATCGGAAAATTTTTTTCCACCTCAAATGAAAATTTGAGGAATTGGAAATGTTCTTTGTATAACTGTGCAATAGTGAGCAACCTTGCTAGACTATAATTATTGAAATATTTGAGATATAGAAGATAATGTTACCCTGGAAATAAATAAAATACTATATAAATACGATATATTAATTTCAATAATAAGGTATTATTATTGAAATTAATATATCGTTGAACAATAATGATTGCTGCCAAAAAAGTTTTGAAATGTAAATCGGCTGACGTAACCATGCCCTAGTTTGACAACATATCAAATCCAATAATGGCAGTTTTACTTCTAAGGGACATATTTTCTTCTGTGAAGTGTATGTAGTCTGAGGAAAATAATTAATAATAATAAGTACTTAATTGTATTTTATATTAATGATTAGTGATTTCTTTTATTATAACTCTAAAAATATAAAATTTTACTTTAGGTGGTAGTTGCCAATCAATATGTATCTATCTTCTTTTTCTCCTTGTCTGTCTTTTAGCCCTATCGTTCAAAAACGTAGGAAATTATGTATTGAGTCTTATAGAACCTATGTTCTTCCAAGACACAATGTCATTATTATTTATCCATTAAAATGCATCACCGTATAAAGTACATCTTCATTCTCATTTTTTTAAATGACTCGAGTTAGTATCATCACCTCGTTTTAATGACGAATACATTTTTCGTGTGTCCCTCAAGGACATCAGCAAAGTGCTTGGACCAGTGGTCGTAAGTGCACTTTCAGTGGTTGTGATCGTGAAGATCTGAAGCCCACTGACGTGCGTGGGTGGTTCTGGGCCGGAAGTCTCGCCAAGTTACCACCAACGACAGACAGACAGGGTACTGACTGGAGCGAAACCGGAGGGTGAGTTCTAAGACTAATGTCAGAGAGAATATGTATATGATCATGATAGCGGTGTAGATATTGAGGCACAATATAAAAATCATGGAAGCATCTCCTATAACAGATATTTTCATGCCCGTAAAAGATTTATAGTAATAATATAATAATGATGAATTTATTATGCTCTGGAATCAACTTCCCATAGAGCAACATGAAATACAATGATTGGGATTAAAAACAAAAAAATCTCTCTAATAAATAGAAATAGAAAATACAACTTGGGAATACAATACAAATGTAAAGAATACAAAAATAGAAGTACGAAATAATAAAAATAAAAATTACACAAGATAGTTTCAAATTTCATCACTATCCTGACAATTGCACATTTTACCACAATTTTGCAGCAATATTTTGTGTCTCACAGTGAACTCTCAATAATCCATGGACAGATTATCCATGCATGATCGTTTAGTCTTCGCGGTTATTTAAAAATATCAAACACAAAAAATACAGGAGTAATTTTGTTTAATATGAGCAGGAATTGTTGAAATGAAGGAAACTGCAGCGACATTACCACTGCTGAAAGGGCCGTGGTTGGGTGAGGGTTCTGAAAGGGTTCATAACGAAATCGAAAATAACTGACTAAATGTGCAAATAATAATCAATCTCTTAAATTACGTACATTATAAACGTTACAGTAAATAAAAGTTAAAGTTTGGATTATCCGGGTTTTCTGATTATTCATGCACCCTCACTTCATCACTATCCCGGGAGAACTAGAGTTCACTGTACTTTGATAAGCGGTACTGTGCTTTCATGTATATCAATAGGAAATTTTTAACCGTTCCTCATATTGGATTTTTTTATATACAGATTTGAAAAAAATGATGCCTTATTTTCTGGAATAGAAAAGTTTATCTTGAAAATAACTTTAATAGGTCAACAAATTTACATTAATTATTCTCAAGGAATTTTATAATTGCAGTCTAATTGTAAAACATTCATAAATTTTCACACAAAATTTATTTCAATTTTTTAAATGTATGTGAACCATTTCTGCAATCAAGGTTTCTAAATTTTATAAACATCCACTGATCCTTCAATTATTGTTTGTTCTATATTCTTCGACTGTTGTACAACTTCAACCATTAAATTTTTATATAAATTTTTTTACATCAAATATGTATGTGTTTTTTAAATACTTTACTGTAGCCTATGTTCTCCATTATGTAGGAGACTTCCTCTTTCAGTGTTATGAATATCAATCAATATTAATCAAATCTTAGTTATAAGTTAATCTCCTCCCAGCATTACACTATGTCACAAACTTGTGTTACAAGACTAACAACATTTATTAACTGGTATTAAAGCATTTTGCTTGAAAATTGTTGCTTTGTATGTTATGAAATTTTATAAATGATACTTAGAATATGTCAGTTCTAACCAGTAGAATTAACTAAATGTAAATATCAGTCACTGTAGAGTGATTGATGAATTGAGGCTGGTTAATGAACTGGTTACTGACTAAACATCTGAATTACTTTTATTTCTCTGACTAATTGATTTTTCAACTCACCTGTGAAAATCTTATTAGCTAAGATAAATACAGAAGTTTAAGGAAAATCCAGAAAGAAGTAAGTGATCCATTTGTATACATACTGAAAAATCATTCAAAGGACTTCCAGATGTATTTATCTCTTCAAAATTCCAGTTATATTTATTTCTACTGAAATTCTAATACTTTATTGTGTTTCAGCCACTTTCTTAAATTAATTTCATTTCAGTGTTGGAATACCCCAACCAGATAACAGAGAGGGAGCTCAAGGTGGTGAACAAGAAGACTGCTTAGCAATATTGAATAATTTTTACAATGATGGAGCAACATGGCATGATGTTGCTTGCAGCCAACGAATGCCTTTCATCTGTGAAGACAGTGATGCATTGTTATCTGCAGCATTTCCCACACCATTACCCATTGATGTTAGAAATAATTAATGAAGGCCACTTATGAATCTCAGCTGTTTATTTACTAATGGACTGAGACAGAATTTCACCTGGATGAATCAGCTTCTTACAAATTATCTTTTAATTGCAGGAGATAATCTGATTTTGTTTTATTCAATTTTATTTATTCACTCATAGGAATAATGCTATCATCATATGATCTGTCAACTCTCTTAGAAACTACATAAGTAAAGTTTTAATAGCCATTAATGTTACACTGGCATATTCTGGCTAAATATGAATTCCAATACCTATCCAGCAGATTTCCTGATATTTGTTGTCTAATAAAAGTTTTTGAATGATATATGTTGTTTTATTGTAATAAAGTGACTGGAAACTCATTTTTTATTACTTCCAGCCATATATGTTAATTTTACAGCTATCTTTTATCCAAGAAATTTCAAGTAATACATAGATTCTATAGCCATTTTACTCATTTGAAAATTTTCACAATCAGAAATACTAAAACAATCACATTTTCTGAACATCCATAATAATTAAATAAAAATTTTATTTTGTTCATAGAAAATAAAGATATTTAAAAAAATTATTTAATATATTTTCATGCCTCTATTTCCAGCTGGAACATATTTAGATACCTAATTTAATTTCATACATTCTTAAATTAATATTTCAGTCATGAAACTTCAAAGAACTAGTAATCATTGCTCTTAAAGGAAGTATTTCTTTATGATCTTGTCTTTCTCAGAACCTGTCATTATATTTATTATGCCTTGTCATTTATCGATTTTCTCAAATTGTTTGTGGAAACATTTTTAAAGCTGTCGGTAGCATGTGCTTTTAGATGACAGCTTCCTTAATCGTGAATGATATTCAGATGAATATAATATATTTTCTTAGCAACATATGATCATTACACATTATCAAAATATTTAAATCCAATAATACGGCCTTAACTTGGTGATAGTTTTCCATAATGAAAATAATAAAGGAAAACACTTGTACACTTTACCACAAGATTTGGCAGTTCCTTAAGTTCCACTAGTGGTATACATCCCATGAGTTGCAAAACTCTGTTCTAAGTAAGCCACCTAAGGTTAAATATCTTACAGCATTATGCCTCTTGATCTTTTATAGATGTTCTTTTTATTTCAATACAGACATCAAAAGAAAGTATTTTTGGCCTCTCTTTTGATGAAAATTTTAACTTTACCAGAAATAAAGTGCCTGCACACAAGTGAACTATAAAATGCATCGAATTAATTTAAGGGTGAGAATCATATTAGGAAGCTAACGTTTTTCGTCTCAGCCTCAAAAAATTTTTCTAAAGATTGACAATTCTTGTGATTTTAAAATTTAATCCAAATTTTTTTTTCTTATATGTTCGATTTCAATCTTATCATGTTGCTGAACTCTTTTAGTTTATCAGTGGTCGAACAATCAAATTCTCTGCATTGTGGCATTGAAGATCATCTCAGGAATACAATTTCGCAACTTCGTATTGAAACTAACTATTTCCATAGATCACTCTGTACCAGTACTAAATTTCACGTTAAAATTCAGTTTAATGGAGATCACGCAGATGGAAACAAAACTTTCAGAAGGATATAATATTATAGTAATCGGATCAAAATTAACGGCTCGAACCAATGCGATGTTGTATGCTAAAACCGAAGCGGAACTGAACCAATATTTTTTATTTCTGGTTGAATCAGAACGAAACATTGTTTTCGGTGTCCTACTCCCGACCCTTCTACCCGCCGTCCCCTCCTTTTAAAAAATCCCAGTGATCCTCGGGGGATGGTATTGCCCGCTTTGGTATACACGGGTGTATATTTCAGCCGCTCTTCTAATCTGATTGTGAGAGGAAACGTCCAAACATTTGTAAATGGAGTGGAAACTCGTATCACAAAGTTAATTACTTTCTGAAGGCCTTACAGCATTCGAAATGTTCGTAAGTCGAAACTGTTTTTGCTGCATGAATAAATCTAAAACTAGATCAACCCGTTCCAGGACCCCAAATAATTATTTATTTGAACATTTACTATTCTTATTTGTGCACGTTTTGTTCAACATTACACCGCATTGATACCTCTCCTACTGCCCAATACTACGCCTTGGGTGTAAAATGATGTAATGCTTTCCTGGTGTATCGATTTGAGAAAATTCTCTCGGGTTTCCAGCCAGGTAGGAATGATCGGAAGTACCGACGTTTCGGCCGCTATCACTGCTGCCATTTTCATGTTCATGATCGTCCTATATACATATATATATATATATATACATATATATACATACATACATATATATATATATATATATATATATATATACTATCGAGGACGATCACCAACGGTCGACATTCTTGAAAATGGCAGCAGTCATAGCGGCCGAGAGGTCGGTACTTCCAATCATTCCTACCTACGCCTTGGGTGTATACGTCCTAGTTTCCGAGGACCTAGGACTATTCTTCATCTAAATAAAACTTGTCATTTATATTCGCTTTACATTTTTATATCCACTATATTCATTTAAGCAATAAAATGTCAGTAATTGAAAAATAATAAACGTAATTTTAAAAGAATCTCTTTTCTTTAACCGGAATAAATTTCTCTTGATATTAATTCATTCTTAGAAATAGATTTTAAGATGCCGAGAGTGTGGGTTACGATAAACGCTCTTAGAAAAAATTGATGAAAATATGCACGTATATCATTGGTAGCGAAAATTCTGGATTTATAAGAAGGTAAACTTAGGAAAACTGTTTACGACGGCTAACAATGATCTAAATATAGGATTGATCTATGGGAAAGTTTTGTTATCTTCGAAGTAAACAACATAAACAGGATATCGAATCGTGGCGTCAACACTTTCATAGACGCAGGTTTTGTCGATGACTCATCAAATGGAAAGTGCCTGAGTTGAAAGAAGAATTCATGCCAAATTACTCAAACATGGTATCGAGAGAAGTCTCCAGGGAAGATAAAATATTCAGTGCACCTGACTTTAACGAGATCAGGAAAACAGTGAACGCTAGAGAATATCAAGCGTTTCTAGGCAAATGCATGAGCGCCTCTGTTGCGTCGCAGGTAAGCAATCTAAATGGTAATTACCGTCGGCGTGGGCAGAGTGTAGGGTTGCCACCTTTCGAAGAATACAACCGGAGATTTCAACATATGAAACATCCCGCGACCGGAGATTGGATTCGTGACAGGGTTGCTGAAGATGGGATTGGGCAATTAAAATTGCGTTGAAAATCGTATTAAATTAGGCGTAAACGGAACAAATACTCTCAGATTACACTAAGGGTTAAACCCTTTCGAGACGGCCACATTAGCTTAAAATCGTCTCCTGGACACGGAAGCATTTTTCGACTCATTGTCAGATGTTGGCAAGTATAGAATTGAACCCTTCCGAGTCCTAAGCGCGGTTCCTTCCTCGGCAACCGCAATCTGGGGAATACCGTCACATTCCCTTCCACAGGATAGGGCCGCGGCTAACTAAATGTTATTGCTGACGTTTTGCCAAATAGTTATTTTAGCAGTAATTGTCAATATTAATTTGTAAATCAAAATCTTGTACCTTGCCGACTATGTACAACTTTCAAACGAAATTTTACCGTTAATATTAAGCTATTTAGTATGCTATTATAGTGGCAATGATGTAGCATAGTTTTTACATGATAATATCCTTATTACCTTAATATTAACGGTAGAATTTCGTTTAAAAGTTGTACATAGTCAGCAAAGACCAACATTTCAATATCCAAATTAATATTGACAATAACTACTAAAAAAAACTCTTTCGCAAAACTGTTGCAATAACATTTCATTTGCCGCGGCACCATGCAGTAAAAAGGGTTATAAACGACCCCTGGGGCCGAGTTTCCTCTTTGTGGTGCAGAAGGGAAGGTCAGAACTCCCCCAGAAAAGGGTCAGAATAGTAAGTTTATAATACCCTAATCCTCTGAAACTGCATCCATCCGCGACAGGTATACTTCGTCGTCTATAGACGACAGCAGTGCTTCTGCGTAGGAAATTCACCGTCGTCTATAGCCGAAAACAGTCTCGAAAGGGATAATAGAGTAGAAGTCCTTCGCAAGCAATCCAATCAGTGTGAGAGAAATCAGTGATATATGTAATTTTTTCTAGGAAAAAACAATTATAATAACTCAAGTTTTGATGAACAGCACCAAGATACCTCGACAAACTGAATTCTTGAACATCAAATAAATAATTGAACATTGGAAAATAGTCTGTCGAAACATATGCATAAATTCAAAATGTAGACCTATTTATTGAACTGAAAAATTACGAAATATTAATCTGCGATATATGAGTGAAATATTTCAATTATAAACAAGAAATGGTAGTAAGGGAAGTAAGGAATTTTTTTCGTTCATTCATTAACTAAGAGTTCGCATTCGTTGTTAACTAGAATTTTATCGTCATCCACTTTGTCAAAATAATTCTGATTCGATAGATTTTTAGAAAACCTTCCGTTGGCAATCTAACTGCTTCTTCTTCATCCTCTAAAAAAACGAGACGCCAAATAATCTCACGTCTCTAGACCTTTATAGACAATGCAAGTAGAAATTTTTTTTTCAAAACTCATTGTAAAAATGCACGTCTTTGCATGATGTAAGTATTAAATTACTGTAGATTGTACGCAAATCTATAAGCGAGTTGCCACTAAAATAATCTCACAACTTTTTTTAACCCGCCTCAAATACTTAAGTCCTTCCTCTTTCGTTTCTTGCATTATCTTAACCCTTCGTAATCCGCTTCGCGCTTCGAATCGCCGACGCTTCGAAACCTCACGGCCTTACAGAACTTTCAACCGCACAAGTGTTACTATATATTCTTGTTGAAGAGTACTCGTATTAGTTTATCCGTCTTCTAACTTCTTTTCATCATATTTGCTCTAAATCCTGACGAAAGATTGAGTACGTTTGATCATCGGACCATTAAATTCTTATATCATATATGTGACACCACAAGTTTTGTGATTAGAGATTTTTACTTTACGTGAGGTGAAGTTGAAATTTCTGTAAGGCCGAGAGGTTTCGAAGCGTCGGCGATTCGAAGCGCGAAGCGGATTACGCTCTTTGATATACAAGTCAAAAACTCAAGTTCTATTCAAGAAATCGAAACAACCTGCAAATGAAAATTACAACATTTATCTCGATATCTCTCGAGACAAGTTCTTCCTCACGTGAGAAACCAAAAGGTTTTAGGCGACGTATAAATTGGACTGCACGACGAATTTTTACTTGAGTTACGTTCCAACTAAATAATTTTTTACTAAGATTTGGTTGCTCTAAAATTAATCTCATGTAATTTTTATGCATTCAGATGATACAATGAGCAATGTAAGAAAAAAATCAGTATTTTATGTTGGATTGTAAGAGAGTAATGGCAGTTTCAAAAATGCTCACGAGTGAAAACTCAGCAATTCATTCAATTTTCGCTTTTAACTTTGTTGTTTCTGCTCTAAATGCATAAAATTTTCACTGTTGTGTTGATAGAGTTATTTTCATTCAAATTTCCTCAGAACTTAATTTTGAATCGATCAATGTATGTACACTACGAATCTTAATTATACCCGTCCGAATCCGTAGCTCCGCGTAAAGGCGACCCGGCGCGAGGCTAAGGCCCTTTTCACACACAACGGTTTTTGCCGTACGGTCGGTAATCCCCACAGCTTATCAACCGTATCACGGCGCAATTCCTGAAGAAGTATATGGAGCCTTTCACACTAGCGACCGTACGGTTTTTTGCCGTCCATCGCCGTGTAGCAGCCGTGTCATCCACTGCCATTATTTTCTTACAATCCAACTTATAATGCTGATTTTTCAGCCAGATTACTACTTCACTAGCTTCGTAAATGTTCGACGGATCATTTGAATTGAGTTCATTCAATTTTCGCTTTAAACTTTGTTGTTCCTGCTATTGCTAATTGTTTCATCGTCCAACATTTTTGAAACTGCCATTACATTCTTATGTAGTTTCCTGGTTTCTTTTGACTTTTTCAACACATCTTTTGCCTATATTAACTATGTTTTTATCATTACTTTCAACAGCGAATGATAAAAACATAGTTAATATAGGCAAAAGATGTGTTGAAAAAGTCAAAAGAAACCAGGAAACTACATAAGAATGTAATGGCAGTTTCAAAAATGTTGGACGATGAAACAATTAGCAATAGCAGGAACAACAAAGTTTAAAGCGAAAATTGAATGAACTCAATTCAAATGATCCGTCGAACATTTACGAAGCTAGTGAAGTAGTAATCTGGCTGAAAAATCAGCATTATAAGTTGGATTGTAAGAAAATAATGGCAGTGGATGACACGGCTGCTACACGGCGATGGACGGCAAAAAACCGTACGGTCGCTAGTGTGAAAGGCTCCATATACTTCTTCAGGAATTGCGCCGTGATACGGTTGATAAGCTGTGGGGATTACCGACCGTACGGCAAAAACCGTTGTGTGTGAAAAGGGCCTAACTTCTTCGCTTACGGCAAATTACATTGAGTTTTTCCCGTGTAAGCCCTCCATACTGACTGGAATCTTGAAGCGGACAATATTAATATAGAAGAAGGAAAACTCGCCAAGTGCCCTCCGAATACGTGTTCGACTTTGGTACTAGCGGTTCCCGCTTTGATTCCCGGTTGGAGCTCGCGTAGATATGGCCTCAGATGTCGATTTTTATGAAAAATTACTTCTGTAAGGGTACTATTGAAGTTATATGCTGTTGAATAAAATTTCCTTTTTTTCTTCTTAAGTTAAGAAATTAATTGGCGGTTCAATCTAGTGATATTTGGATCATATCATAAGTTTTGTTTCTGCGGTTAATTGCATTACTTCATTTTTAATTTCTGATGCCGAAAAATATTTATATTGAAGACTTCTGCATGCATTTACTAATATCAAGCAGTTTTTCATTCAGGCGAAACACGAGTTCAGAAAGGCTAAAAGAAACAAAATATAAATTCCATCTCGACCAAAAGAAAAGCATTTATCATTTTATCGTAGCAGGATAGCAGTTATATTACATCTATGTGCAATACTATATTGTTACTAAAAATATTTTCAGTTAAAGTATTCTTTCTTTCATCAAACTTATTATATATTTATATTGTATCATTGAAGCTGCCTACAAACGGCAGAAAATTCGAACGCCGAAATCTTTCTGATCTGCCGCATATTCTATTCATCGCTTTCAAATTAGACAGTAAATAGGTTAAATTAATAGATTTGGAAAGCACTTTGGGTATTAAGAACACATAGTCTTCCTTGTTAAGGTATTTATTAAACACGAAAATCATCGACCATGTAAATAAAATACAACGATAGCATAACAATCGAAAGGCTCGTTTTTCGACGCTTGAAAACTTCTTATGAATGAGAGGTTAAATTACCAGGTGCTTTAAAAGATTCATATTATACAGATTCATCCTGGAAATTTTCTGAAGTACCAGCTGACAGAGCCTCTTTCATGATTACATTAAACGTTTCGATGGAAATTACAAATAAACGCTGTGGGAATACATGTTGAGATGCTAACTTGGTTGCTTTTCAGGGAAAGACCGACGTTTCGGCTGCTGACTCTGAAAGAAGGCTGGAGAGTCAGCAGCAGAGATGCCGGTTTTATACCATAAAGCAACCATGAGAAGTATTTCTACAGCAATTTCTTCTCAGGGAAAGCCTGAACTCTCACCAAATAAACGGCCTCTAAATGATACGCCCACACATAAATAGTGAGTTAATAAAAAACCCGTCAACATTTAAACTTTGAGCTCGGGATGTGTGGCTCTGACGTATTTAAGAAGAGCTTCGTTCTCCTCGCAGACAATCGGCTTCCTGTGATGACAAGCCACGTCGTGCCAGTTGACTCCGTCGTTGTAGAAGTTGTTGAGGATGGCCAGGCAGTTCTCTGCTGGTCCTCCTTGCTTGAATTCACGGTTGTCGGGCTGCTTCACCTTCAGTCTGTGAAATGAATAAGCAATGTCAATATGATGCATGAAGTTTACCACTTATATTCCAATTTTAAGTATATTACGTTTTTAACTAAGTCAATGAATCTTAAGTCACAACACAGGTACGAATGTTAATTCTTCAGAGTTCACTCATGATTCTTAAATTGATGTTAGCATTATTCATATTATTATCTTTAATTTTGTTATTCTAATGTTAAATGTCATCTTCTGGATAAATAATTTTTTCCACGACATCAACGTATTTTTGGTAATGTTTGGGGAGAAATTTAAACTAACTAACACTCGCTCATCAAATTTGTCATTAAGTTTCGGAACTTGCCCTCCAATTAATTGAAAGTTCTAGGTTCGATTATTATTCCATAGGGTTCGTATTGATTAGTTTGTTTTTTCATTTTAAAATTCAGGAGAGACGTCGTTGGAATCATATGATGTAAACATCCAAGGATAGCATTATTGTCATCAATTATGTTATTTTCCTTCAAATCTTGGATTATGATTTCGGATAATTAACTAAAAGTTAACCTCTCTACGTCCATCTTTAGTTAGTATTAATTAGTAAAAAGAATGAATTTGTCTGCTAAAAAGGTTATTCTGATACTATAGTAGTGACTAGGGAAGGAATTACGTACAAATGTAGTTATTTTGTACGTATTAAGTACAAATGAAGTTGAAGTATCTATTATTTTTTATAATTATTAAGGATCATATAAAGGAAGGAAATATCATATCTAAAGAAGTGTCGATATAAATAATCGCAAATCATTATAATTGCGAAACATCTGTCATTTATATCGGTAACCTTACGTTTTGAGCCGATGTTTAGAAAAACAAAAATATTTCAGATCCCAGCATCAAACTGTTGGAGTATTATAGAGATCAATGGATAGTATGACATTTTCCGGCTAAAGACTAACGTATATCTTACGAAACTGTATATGGAGAATGTATGTGTGAGGATAAAAGAAAACAATTTCCTCAATTGTAAACTCACCCTCCACTTGGGCTCCAGTCACTGAAGTTTGGATCGAATTTCTTCAATTCAGCAGTCCAGAACCATCCGTTGACTCGTGCAGGCTGAAGATCAGGTCGGTCGCAGCCCTTGAAGTCGCAAACTCGTCCGCTGGTCCAAATGTACTTTTGTTTACCTGGAATTAATAGTAAATTTTATGATAAGAAGAATATTTCCCGTCCGAAAATCCACAGCTCATTCGGCTTTTTTCTCTTTAATGTAAAAATATCCAAAAGAAAGCGGCGTGTTCCATGAATTGCATGTAGAGTGTGATGATTCTTTGTTGCCATGATAATGTTTGTTTATGACAAACAAGTTTTAAACCCTAAATCTGTTTTGCAAAATATTATTTGAAATTTCGTTAAAATATCGAACTAAATCTACGTAAATCATCATCGTCATCTCTATTATCTAAATCTTCATTGATTCCACGCCAAATCGAACAAAAAAAACATGACATTTTCGTATCTTCCTGAAACTTTGCCACATTATTGATAGTAACGATTAAGTCACCTTTGCCAATTTTTAGACCAACAATCCGAATAATTACAAAATGGCGGCTAAACAAAGTTCGCAGAAAACTTCGAAATCCGGCGCGCGCGCTCTCAGTTGAACGCCCATTTCTCAGAGAGCTTAAAACGTACGATGCTTTAAATACACTCATTCAAAAGATCTTAAATGGTGTTTTCATTAAATATGGAATTTGTTTCCATTTCTAGGAGACAATACCTACTTTTAGGCAATGGAACTTTTTGAATAGGTTTTCACCTAAAAAAAATCCACTTCTGCCGCGTTAAAAAAAATATCACCGAAATTGTAATTAAATTTCCTTTAAGTGGTCAAAGTATTAAAACGGAAATCGGATATTAAGTATAATTAAAAAAACATGATTTACCTCTGGGTCAAGGCGCCTCGCCGCTCGCTACCGCGATGAATGCTCCACTCCTTGTTAGTCCCTACTATAGTATCAATCTGTCGGAGGTCACTTTTACTCAGAACATACGTGTCCGCACACACCACTCCATTTATCGTATTTTTCTATAACTTAGATGCTGGTTAAAGTGGTGAAAAAAGAACTAGCATCTGTAGAAGGACTTAAGGTTTGCAGTTCGTGTCGGTATAGAATTTCAAAGATACCAGTTAGGAGTGAGGGCGGAGTTGAGATCAACGTTCGAGATTCATTAACCAATGAAGAAAATAGTCCTTGTTCAAGCTCCTCTAGGAGGACCATCGATAGTGAAAACGAGACTTCTGAGATAGTGAGTATTGAAGCAGTATCGAACATAAATGATAGCCTAATCTCGTTAGGTGTCTCTCCCATTATGTAAAGGAAAATCAATCAAAAGTCCCATCAGGGAATGAAAGCAAAGAAAATGCAGCAGGCAATATCCAGCAAGGGGTTTCATGCGGACGATGAGACATTTCAAGAGGAATCTAACGGCCATCTATTAAAATTGAGGGAAGCATATTCTTCTACAAGCGACAGAAGCAGAAGAATTCAAATACTGACTGTTTTTGAGGACTGGTCCTACAGCAAAATCAAGAAAAATTTCGATGCCTCTACAGAGATGATTCGTGTTGCTAAAGAAATTGCTTCTGAGAGAGGAATATTATCAACGCCCAATCAAAAAATTAGAAGAGCTGTAGATTAGCTGTAGCATTAGCATTACTGAAAAATTTTTATTTCTCCGACGGAATAAGTCGCTTAGTGCTGGGGAAGATTGACTATATTTCTGTTGTGGAAAACGGTGATAGGAAGCATATTCAGAAAAGATTGGTCCTTAGCAACATCAAGGTAGCTTTTTATGAATTCAAGGTGAAATACAAGGGGGTGAAAATTTCTTTCTCAAAATTTGCGGAGTTGAGACTAAGGAACTGTGTCTTAGTAGGAGCTAGCGGAACTCATACCGTTTGCTATATATATATATATATATATATATATATATATATATATATATATATATAGCAAACGGTATAAGAAGACATTGAAAAAAATTTTCAAAAATTCCAGCAATGCATTTCTTATGGAAGAATTTCGGACCCACCTGGAGTCAAACTCACGGTCATTTGGCAACATTTCTTCCATTCGTAAAATAAAAGACTGCCTCAAATTCAACCTCCGAGATTTTGGTTTCACTATCTTACCGATAAGTGCCTCAAAAAAATTTTCAAAAATCCGCGCAATACATTCTTATGGGAAAATTGCGATTTTTGGGACATTCTAGTATCGAACTCATGACACCTAGCGTCGATGTCTGCATTATTCTGGCATCTAGAGTGTGGGGCCAGTACGTCGTAAAAATATGACGTCGACGGCGCTTGTGGAACATGGTCAGAATTCGTATCCCCTATATATATATATATATATATATATATATATATATATATATATATATATATATATATATACGAGTAAAAGTTGCTTGCATACTGCAAGCTAATTGGTGAAAATTTACAATAAGTTTCCCTTACGGGTATCATTTTCAAAGCTTATTCAGCAAAAATCTTAAAAATTGCCGCACTGCATTTCGAACGTGAGAATTTTTCATCCATCTTGCATCGAACTCACGGACATATATAACCTTTCTTCCCCTGGTTCTATAGAAAACTACTTCAAACGCAAAGGCTGTGATTTTGAATAGTCTCCTGCATTGAGAAAGGCCTCAAAACAATTTTTTAAATTTGCGTAAATGACCGCCTGGCGTCGAACACAGGACCCATTTGTGAGAGACAATGGCATACGAATAATAGATAAGCACCACTCTGACGTGATACAAAGTTTCAATTCAGTATCTTATCGGGAAGGTCATAAAATAAGATTCCGTTATTCCCGTTTGAAATGCATGGTAGAATTGGAATGACGCTCTAGCATCAAACCAAGGACCACTAGAGAAACAGTGGACGTCATGAAAGAATGTTCTCAAACGCCTCTGTCACCATTCCGGGTTTTATCTTTCCAGCTTATCGGGAAGGATTTTAAAAAAATCATCCAAGATTTCACCAATGCATCTCTTACGGAAGCATTTCGAACCCACCTGGCGTCGAACACACGGTCATTTGCTAACATTTCTTCCTTTGATACTATGGAGGACCATCTCATCTGCAAACACCGTAATTTTGATTGCTCTATCGCATCGAGAACGGTCTCAAAACAGATTACAAATATTCGCGCAAATGACCGCCTAGCGTCGAACTCAGGACCCTTCTGTGAGAGAAAATAGCGAATTAATATTAGGTAAGTGCCATTATGACTTATTTCAAAGTTTCGATTCAATATCTTATCGGGAAGGTCCTAAAATAAGATTCCGTTTTCCCCGTTTGAAATGCATGGTGGAATCGGAATGACCCTCTTGCATCGAACCAAGGACCACTAGACTAACTGTAAAATTCATGAAAGAATGTGTTCAAACGCCTCCGTCGCCACACGGAGTTTGATCTTTCCAGCTTATCGGGAAGGCATTGAAAAAAAATGACAAAAATTGCAGCAATGCATTTCTTATGGAAGAATTTCGGACCCACCTGGAGTCGAAGTCACGGTCATTTGGCAACATTTCTACCATAAGAACCATAGAAGACTACCACAGCTTCAACCTCCGAGATTTTGGTTCCTTTATCTTAACGATAAGTGCCTCAAAATAATTTTCAAAAATCCGCGCAATGCATTCTTATGGGAAAATTGCGATTTTTGGGAATTTCTGGCATCGAACCCATGATAGCTAGCGTCGAAGTCTGCATTATTCTGGTATTTAGAGTGTAGGGCCAGTACGTCGAAAAAATCTGACGTCGATGGCGCTTGTGGAACATGGTCAGAATTCGTATCCCCTATATATATCTATATAGGTATATCCGGAGAGTTAGCTATATATAATACGAGTAAAAGTTGCTTGCATACTGCAAGCTATCCGTTGAATACAGTATCATACCAAGTACTGCCTCAGTTCAAATTTAAAACTTCGCGCCAAAGACCGCCTGGCGACGAACTAAGAAACCGATCGTGAGAGAAGACAGCAAAATAATATTAGATAAGTGCCATCCTTACTTGTTCCAAAGTTTCGATTCAATATCTTATCGGGAAGGTCCCACGCCTCTGTCACCATTCCGGGTTTTATCTTTCCAGCTTATCGGAAGGCATTTAAAAAGATTTCCGCAATGCATTTCTTATGGAAGAATTTTGCATCCACCTGGCGTCGAACACGCTGTCATTTGGCTACATTTATTCCATGTGAAGCATAGAAGACTACCTCAACTTCAACCTCCGAAATTTTGGTTACTCTATCTTAACGATAAGTGCCTCAAAATAATTTTCAAAAATCCGCGCAATGCATTCTTATGGGAAAATTGCGATTTTTGGGAATTTCTGGCATCGAACCCATGATAGCTAGCGTCGAAGTCTGCATTATTCTGGCATCTAGAGTGTAGGGCCAGTACGTCGAAAAAATCTGACGTCGATGGCGCTTGTGGAACATGGTCAGAATTCGTATCCCCTATATATATATATCTATATATATAGGTATATCCGGAGAGTTAGCTATATATAATACGAGTAAAAGTTGCTTGCATACTGCAAGCTATCCGTTGAATACAGTATCACACCAAGTACTGCCTCAGTTCAAATTTAAAACTTCGCGCCAAAGACCGCCTGGCGACGAACTAAGAACCCGATCGTGAGAGAAGACAGCAAAATAATATTAGATAAGTGCCATCCTTACTTGTTCCAAAGTTTCGATTCAATATCTTATCGGGAAGGTCCCACGCCTCTGTAACCATTCCGGGTTTTATCTTTCCAGCTTATCGGGAAGCCATTTTTAAAAAATCGTCAAAGATTTCCGCAATGCATTTCTTATGGAAGAATTTTGCATCCACCTGGCGTCGAACACGCTGTCATTTGGCTACATTTATTCCATGAGAAGCATAGAAGACTACCTCAACTTCAACCTCCGAAATTTTGGTTACTCTATCTTAACGAAAAGTGCCTCAAAATAATTTTCAAAAATCCGCGCAATGCATTCTTATGGGAAAATTGCGATTTTTGGGAATTTCTGGCATCGAACCCATGATAGCTAGCGTCGAAGTCTGCATTATTCTGGCATCTAGAGTGTAGGGCCAGTACGTCGAAAAAATCTGACGTCGACGGCGCTTGTGGAACATGGTCAGAATTCGTATCCCCTATAAATATATAGGTATATATATATATATATATATAGGTATATCCGGAGAGTTAGCTATATATAATAGATATATATATATATATATATATATATATATATATATATATATATATATATATATATATATATAGGTATATCCGGAGAGTTAGCTATATATAATAGATATAATATTAGATTTCCGTTTTAATACTTTGACCACTTAAAGGAAATTCAATGACAATTTCGGTGATATTTTTTTAACGCGGCAGAAGTGGATTTTTTTAGGTGAAAACCTATTCAAAAAGTTCCATTGCCTAAAAGTAGGTATTGTCTCCTAGAAATGGAAACAAATTCCATATTTTATGAAAACACCATTTAAGAGCTTTAGAATGAGCGTATTTAAAGCATCGTCCGTTTTAAGCTCTCTGAGAAATGGGCGTTCAACTGAGAGCGCGCGCGCGCCGGATTTCGAAGTTTTCTGCGAACTTTGTTTAGCCGCCATTTTGTAATTATTCGGATTGTTGGTCTAAAAATTGGCAAAGGTGACTTAATTGTTACTATCAATAATGTGGCAAAGTTTCAGGAAGATACGAAAATGTCATGTTTTTTTGTTCGATTTGGCGTGGAATGACCCCAATCTGAAAAATAAGCTGTCCAGAAATATGTATCAGAATGTTTTCTGCGAATCAAAACGAAGGAGGTCAAAAAGGGATTTTAACAATTATTGAACTATGATTGTTGATAAAAATACCCGACCGATTGTTCCATTCATTTGTTAATGAGCCACTGTTTCAAATTGATAAAGAAAATTAATTTTACTGTATCTAAAAAGTCTTATATAAAAAAATATATCATACGTTTTCAATCTCTAGCATCATAGTATCATCTTTAAAATCCCTGGGATAAAATAGTGTTTAGCCCATTTTCATTTTGCGTAAGTAGTTTGAGTTTGATTCCCGGTCGGTTTCATGATGTTGACCCAGCATCGTGATCAATTTTGGAGGCTATATGAATTAAGACATACCAGGATCCTCTAAAAAAAATTCAATACGGTGGCGTGGAAGTCGATACGCTTACCATAAGCCTAGGACTTTAGTATCATTTTGTATAATTTACGTTTTCATTAGCTAATTTTTAAACCTAAGCATAAAGTTTTTGTCTAACATTCTGAGCACTAAATTTTTAAGATTTTTTATTTCGGTGATTGTGAGAAGATGAAGTAGAGTGTTTACTCCAATGTTAACTAGTTAGATTAGATTACTCCTTTAAATATGTAGAAATTGCAGTATATTTTCGAATCTCTTGACTTACCTTCGACGAGTTTCGACTTGACCCATTCGTTTTCTGTCTTTGTTTCTGGAGAGACCACGTCCATGCACCTCATTCTGCAGAAGTTCCTGCTGCCCAGCCAGTCTTCCTGAAGGCTCCTGGTAGCTGGTTCCAGCCATGAGAAGTAATATCCTTTTCCTCCGTATCTCTCGTGAATTTTACCTGAATGAAAACGGGATTTTATTGCAGACTTATATGGTATAACTCAACCAACTAACAAAGAGTAGAATCTAATTCGGTTAAGAAAATGTGGCTGTGGGGTAGATGATGAGCCATTACTCCAACAATTTCATAAGTATGGTTAGGCTGTTGCTTCAGGAATATAACAAATAATAATAATAAATATAATCATAAATTTTCGATACATCTCGGATCGAAGGATTTGTTTTTGTTCGTTGAAACTTATATTTCAGGGAGATAACTTCGCTTCGCTGATTTTCTCTGTTATAAGTAACTCGATTTTCCTTTGAATATTGTTATTTACTTCGTATCAGTTGAGCTTGACAGATTTTGGTGATACCTGGTGGAACTCCTTCATGATCAAACACAAAGAAACACAATTTTTTGTGCTTGTTCGTATCAGTTGTTAAAATCAATTTTAGTTGTTTACGTGTTTTAAAGATTTCCAGATGATATGTTCATGTTTCCTTTGCGTGCTATGGATTTCCACAAAACATCCTCTGTGACTTTTAATTGGGAAGCTACATAAAAATGTTGGCAGTGGATCCATTGCGGTCAGGGAAACAGTTGCAACGACGTTGGAGTTGATTGGAAATACGAAAAACGATTCCGGAATAAGCATCTGGGACTCTTTCAAACTAAAATGAAACCGAGCCATGCAGCATATTCACAAAGGTACTACAATCACACATGCGCAACAATGATAGTTTTCCTTTAATGATAATTGAGCGTCTTCAGGGGAACATCTTAAATATTCTCTGTTGAGCCATATGTTCTTACGAGGGTCTAACAATGAAAATCCTCAGCAAGCACACGCGCGAAACAATGAGATGCAAAAACATCTTTCTGTTAACGACAATTGAGTGTTATCAGGGGAATATCTGAAATGTCGACTATCGAGTTACACAGTTAAAACTTACGTTGGGCGCACAGTGCAGGCACAGGAGGCTCCAAGATACGTCCGTTAACGAACTGTCCGAGGGCAGGAGAGGCGATGGCCGCCAGCACCAACAGGAAGACAGGCACCATCTTGGGCGATTTATGGTCCTTAAAAGAAACCAAACGTTAGATCAACAATTTATCTCATATATTACAGGAAAACAATGAATGAGGATTTCATGTCCCACCTAGCTAAGTGTGAAACTCTGATGTCCACTGCGGACTTATCGGGTCTTTATATACCAAACAAATGTCACCTCTCTCAATTCAGCACAAGGCAGCTATTTCCGTGACGAAAGCGGACTATACAGAGAAAGTTTAGCCTTCTGGTTGCTTCCAGTGTATTTACGGGACCACCCACTGTCATCTTGTTTTACCTCCCGGGAAGGGATGCTTATAAACACCCAGAGGGTGCCTCCAAGTGTGCCACTGTCCTCTTTGAGATATCCATTTTTCGGTTTGCAACTCTCGCAGATTTGCTAATAATAAAATCTGGTTTGGAAAGAAATCCAAAAACATAATTTCTCTTAAAAGTTAAAGAAATGTGACAGAAAAGGTCACGATACAAAGATGTCGGGTTCTTATTATTATGAAAAAATAATAATATAAATAATAATAATATCATATATTATTTCCTAGGAAGCCTAGACAAATTCAATGGTGACATCATAAGCTTTATGAATTCATTTAATCACTTTTCTCACTCACGTTTTACTTAAAAATACAGATAAATTTCTTAGAAATCTCAATCTATCGGAAGATTGACTATAATTATCTCTGACTGTGATTTTTTGATTACGATTTAAAGCCAAGTTGTTCTGGCATAATTTTGTTGAACGCCGTCATAACAAACTAAAACAAGCAACACAGTTTTATTTTGATCAATGATCATAAAGACCGAAACCGGTCGTCATAAAAACTGTGGAAAATACTAAGGTTTTTGTTAGTTTGTTATCATTTGTTTAGATCATGACGCACGGTCGCTATGTGTGGCTCAATCAAGAGATCTAAATTACGCAACGCAGTTATAACGCTATCCCGCTTAAGACACGGTTTTCTCTTGGTTCCCCGAAAAGCGTTTTAACTGGTATTCACGGTGTATATTTCTGAATATGTTAAATTTAGTTAACTTTTGACTTTTGTTTTAATATTTTCATAGAAATTATAAAAACTCATATCGCGTAACAAACGTAGATTAACTCTAACTGTCGAAGAAGATTTACATTATCAATTTGATTATTGTCAGAATTCCAGACGTGTTTCTTAATTCACCTGGAAGTTAATCTCTATGCACTACTTTATCCTCCCTGTTTTATGTGAAGATAAACTATTGTTCTCTTGTTGATTGAATGTAGTAAAAATTGAACTCTTGTAAATTTAAAATATTGTCGACATAATAGCTTTGGTTAAATAATGTCTCACGGAAATATTTTTCTTTCGTAACTAGTCCACCGTTAAAGGAAATATTACTGCCGTTATACCTGCGGGCATTAATGGGAATTTCTTTAGAGTTAAGCAACACTCATAGCATAAAATATGTGAAATAAACGAGACTCGGTTATGAATCATCTTGTTCTTTTCCATAGTGAATGGAAAATCTAGATATAAATAATTCCATTGCCACCTAATGACGTGTACTTTAAAGGTTGTATTTTAAATGTTAAATTGAATGATATATATAACTAACTGAAGTTCCTATTGAATTTCAATAAAGAAAAAATAAGAAAACGAGACGTAACGTTAAGTTATTAATTGTCATATTAGCTCAAAATTCTACCAAAATTTCGTTTGTGACGTCAAAATTCTCATAATTTTGAATCGATAACGATGTCCCACTTAATTATGAATCTTAATTCAATTTCCCTCCCTTTTGTGTTGGTGATCGTTAGCGTCATGCTAATATTCTTTCTAATTTAATTTCGTGACAGAAATGAAAATCAGAACCGATAAAATTAAAGTTAAATGCATTTTTGGGGGAATGCTTTCACACTACTCTGATCGAACGGGGACCTTAAGGAAAATATAAGATAGTCTATTATCTAAGCAAGGAGGAAATTTAATCTCTGAAGTTTGACAGTCGTGCAATTTATATTTCTAGAATTTTTGACGAACATGCATATATGCTCCTCTTTCATAAAATCTACACCTGCCACAGAAAGACAAATTGTCCTTAATCTAGGTTCGGCTGCTGTCATAGGAAATATCAGCTGGCTTAAGCTTACGATAAAGAGGAATAATTATTTTTTGCAGAATTGGTTCAATGTCATTCATCATTAGTCATTAAACCTATGTCATATAAATTTCCTCATTTTTAATCAAATGTCGATCAGAGCTTTTCTTTCAATTATTTATGACATTGATTTTCAAATAAAGCGAATAATTTTCACTCAAGGAGCGAAGTTAAGTCAATTGCATTTATTAAAATTTTGATAAAATGCATGCCTCCTGGCGTCGAACTCACGGTCATTTTGTAACATTTATTCACTTGGTAATATAGAAGACTACTTCAACTTTAACCTCCGAGATTTTGGTTCCTTTATCTTACCGATATGAATGCATTCTTATGGGAAAATTCCGTTTTTTGGGACCTTCTGGTATCGAACCCATTATAGCTAGCGTGGAAGCCTAAATTATTCTGGTATTTACAGCGTGGGGTCAGTATGTCGTAAAAATTTTACGTCTATGGCACTTGTGGTACGGGGATATATAAATAAGCAGTAGATAATGTATTAGGTAATAGTTTGTGCAGAGGAGAAAATAACATCTCTCACTTAGCTTGGATCAATGAAAATGTTATCCTAAATGAAAATGTTTTATTTTTTCTAACTTCTTTGCGTTTCAATGTAAGTATAGAATCCACGATAAGAAAAGGAATCGTCTTAGATTTTCTTTCTTTAGGAGCTTCCTCAACTGTGTAAGATAATTCTTCCTTGGGATTTTTCCTGGGTGCACGTCGTCTCGTGTAATAATTACCCATTTCCTTATGTTTCCTTTAAATTTACTTATTAAGAGAGTATGTCTTAGCTTCACATTGAATCCTATAAGGGAGAAAATTTTGATGGAGACAATACTACTTGCGGTTTGCTCACGAATACAAAAGTTCACCCGTGTAAAAAATGAGGCGTTTGATAAAGTTAACATTTACTCGAAATGCTAACGTAATACACGGTATTAGACGATTAGGGAAGTCATGGTTCAAGCACCTACTGCCACACGCCGAGAGACTGCACGCAGTATACATTAATCAATTTAAAAATTTTCCAGAGTAATTCACACGTAGTAGCTTCATTACTTTCAAATAGAGTTGGCAAATTCGAGGTGATAAAGAAACTTTCCCTAAATGATCATACGTTGCCTCCTGAGAATCAACACTGCAAATTGGTCGTAAATGCAAATGCTGAAATTTCAGAATATTGCCTGCTATGAGCATGTAATATCATTCATTCTAATCATTACTTTCATATGGACATAAAATACCCGTGTATTCTTACGGAAAAACCCAATACCTCGGTTTCAACAATCGCATTCGTCGTCAAGGGGACTCGTTGTTTATAGCCTCAAAATTTCACGAAATTTCCGTTTATTTTAACCGAATTCTCACCATTTCGATTCGATAACGATATTTCGCGACCAAAATAAGAATCTATATTAATTTCTCTTTCTTATGGTGCTTATCTCGATTTCGTAAGCCTATTGTTTCTAATTTAAATTTGCAAAAGAAATTTAGCCTGCAACCGATAAAATAGAAGTTTACGTGCATTGCTTATGAGAACGGTTTTTTTTGTCTGGGTTCGAACGGGGGATATTTAAGTAAATGAAAAGTAGTCTATTATCTGCGCAGGGAGTACTATGTACTAGTACATTTAACAATCTTGAAAGTTGTGCCATTTATGGTTCTCGAGTTTTAGGCGAACATACACACACACCTTCTATCTATCTATCTTCTATCTATCTATCTATCTTATATATTAAAAACGTAACGGTGTCTGTCTGTCCGTCTGTCTACAAAAAGTGTTTTTCTCGCCAATGCCAAGAGCTAGATGAGATGCTGAAACGTGCATTCGATGTAGAATGCTGCACCCTACAATGTGGTGAAATTTTCTTTTACCCGAACGGCCCCAGTTCGAACCCAGAGAAGAAAAACCGTTCTCAAAAGAAATGCACGTAAACCTCACTTTTATCGGTTGCAGGCTACGTTTCTTTTGCAAATTTAAATTAGAAAAAATAGGCTTACGAAATCGAGATAAGCACCAAAAGAAAGAGAAATGAATAAAGATTCTAATTTTGGACGTGAAATATCGTTATCGAGTCGAAATGGCGAGAATTCGGTTAAAATAAACGGAAATTTCGTGAAAATTTGAGGCTGTAAACAACAAATACTCTTGAAGACGAATGCGATTGTTGAAACCGAGGTATTGCGTTTTCCCATAAGAATACACTATGATTGATATTCCCATATGAAAGTAATGATTAAAAATGAATGATAGTACATGTTCATAGTCCAGACTCAGGCCAGATGTCTGGTCCAGACCAAACAACTGCACCCACAGGGTGCATGCACGCGGCTAGTCTATATATATTAAAAACGTAACGGTGTCTGTCTGTCGGTCCGTCTGTCTACAAAAAGCGTTTTTCTCGCCAATGCCAAGAGCTAGAGCGATTCTGAAACGTGCATTCGATGTAGAATGCTGCACCCTACAATGTGGCAAAATTTTCTTTTACCTGAACGGCTCCAGTTCGAACCCAGAGAATAAAAACTGTTCTCATAAGAAATGCACGTAAACCACACTTTTATCGGTTGCAGGCTACATTTCTTTTGCAAATTTAAATTAAAAACAATAGGCTTACGAAATCGAGATAAGCACCAAAAGAAAGAGAAATGAATAAAGATTCTTATTTTGGTCGCCAAATATCGTTATCGGGTCGAAATGGCGATAATTCGGTTAAAATAAACGGAAATTTCGTGAAATTTTGAGGCTATAAACAACGAGTCCCCTTGACGACGGATGCGATTGTTTAAACCGAGGTATTGCGTTTTCCCATAAGAATACACTATGATTGATATTCCCATATGAAAGTAATGATTATAAATGAATGATAGTACATGCTCATAGTCCAGATGTCTGGTCCAGACCAAACAACCGCACCCAGAGGGTGCATGCAAGCGGCTAGTCTATATATATTAAAAACGTAACGGTGTCTGTCTGTCCGTCTGTCTAAAAAAAGCGTTCTTCTCGCCAATGCCAAGAGCTAGAGCGATGCTGAGAAGTGCATTCGATGTAGAGTGCTGCACCCTACAATGTGGCAAAATTTTCTTTTACCTGAACGGCCCCAGTTCGAACCCAGAGAAGAAAAACCGTTCTCATAAGAAATGCACGTAAACCTCACTTTTATCGGTTGCAGGCTACGTTTCTTTTGCAAATTTAAATTAGAAACAATAGGCTTACGAAATCGAGATAAGCACCAAAAGAAAGAGAAATGAATAAAGATTCTTATTTTGGTCGCCAAATGTCGTTATCGGGTCGAAATGGCGAGAATTCGGTTAAAATATACGGAAATGTCGTGAAATTTTGAGGCTGTAAACAACCAATCCCCTTGACGACGAATGCGATTGTTGAAACCGAGGTATTACGTTTTTCCATAAGAATACACTATGATTGATATGCCCATATGATAGTAATGATTAAAAATTAATGATAGTACATGTTCTTAGTCCAGATGTCTTGTCCAGACCAAAAAACTGCACCCAGAGGGTGCATGCGCGCGGCTAGTATTTTATTATATTAGATAGGTTCAAATAGTGTGGTTACTTTGGTGATAGTTGATATTTACTTTAGTGCTTTTACACAGCCACAATGGCGATATACTGAAAAAATTTTATTTGTGCCGTAGATAAATGGTGGTATAAAACGATCGGTTGACAACACTCAAATCAGTAACAATTCTCCTTATAAATTTCATAAACTATTTCCGACTCTCATTTATGTTTTCCTTTCACGTGATCACTTACTTTCAACATTAAAGCATTCATTTTTTGTTTTCCAGAATTATTATTTTCACTTAAGATTACGGTCAAGTAATAACGTCAAGGAGCGGAGAAAATTATTTCAGTAAACTATTGAAAAAACAGCACTAAGATTTGTAGTTCCTTATTTATTTGTTGTCAAAATATATAGTCGTCCACGTTGAAAGACAGTTTTGTTTTTCGCGGTCACCGTGTTTCCAGATATAAACTTATAGGGAAAGTACAGATGGCACGCAAGTTAAGCGAAGGAAAGAAACAAGTAGCGCCGCTGTTTCACAGCGTCCTAAATTGCTGCAACAACTCTGAGAATTTGCGCAATTAATATAGAAAATATCCAAATTTGGCCTGCTAGCTCCTTGGGTTACCCGTAACAATAGTATTCGATGAATTTAATATCATATTTAATTTGACAAATTATGTGTTTAAAGTATTTGTCATCATGATCTTACTAACGTCCATAGGAAAGTCAGAATTTGTTGTTTAGGCTAGTAGGCCGAATTTTAGTAAAAATGGTAATTTTTAATTAATTGACAATATACCATTGTTCTTATTTGTTTTCCTATCAAAAAAGTTAACTTATTTATCTCTGCATTAATTATGTTTTCGTTTAACAGCATAGGTTGAAGTCTTCACAGAAAGAGAAGGTCAAGAAATTCATAGCTTTCACTCAAACCGGTGAAACAACAGCTATTTTCTGTCTTTCACAGAATGATTGGAAGTTAGAATTAGCATCTGACAATTACTTTCAGAACCCCGATGTTTACTACAGGGAGCCCAAGGTGTCTGTGGACAAGAAAAAGCTGGAACATTTGTATTCCAAATACAAAGGTGCTCATATCTGTTCCTTTACCCGTAATCGGTATTACATTGATTGATTTAATGTTAATTTTATTATCAATCTATGTTTGAGTCGATATTTTTTAGATCATGCTGAGCCGGATAAGATCACTGCAGATGGAATAGTTCGATTCCTAGATGACTTAAATCTAAGTCCAGAATCTAAATTGGTGCTCATTATAGCTTGGAAATTTCGAGCTGGAGCACAATGTGAATTTACTCGCGAAGAATTCATGTCTGGTATGACAGACCTTGGGTAAGTCGAGTGAGCCAACATACAGAAGTGAAAGACACATCAATTGAATTACATGTTAATTTGCTTACCAAGAGAAAATCTGCAAAACTGTGATAATTATTCACGAATTTTCTTGATGTTTTCAGCTGTGATAGCATAGAAAAGCTTAAATTAAGGCTGCCTACGTTAGAAAGTGAAATTAAGGACCAAACAAAGTTTAAGGATTTCTATCAGTTCACTTTCAACTATGCAAAAAATCCTGGTCAAAAGGGTTTAGATCTTGATATGGCTATAGCATACTGGAATATAGTCTTACAAGGAAAATTTAGGTTTCTTGATTTATGGTGCAAATTTTTGCAGGTAAGATAGTTGACCATCCATTTTAGTTAGGTGCTATTAATTTGAATTCCCCAGTGCAATCCCACTCAAAATAGCAGCAGCTAATGTGAGTCATTATTTCATGATTTCCTTCGTCTTCATTACTAAGTGTTGCCCTTTTATATGAAGTTGGAAGCCACCAATCAAAATTTATGTATGCAGTAAGTGACGTGTGTTAGTTCAATTTCAAATCGCTGTTTACATATAAGGTTAATTAAGTGTGTGCGGCATTATATTTATTTCTTATAATGTAGATACTGTGATATGCTATTTTTATATTTTCATGCTTATTGTAACTCTTGGGCCATCAATTTACGTAGTTAACTTAGTTGACTTAAAGCAATGCTGTTAATATAATTGTTAAGTGTCCTTCTATTTTTATTTATCATTAATGCAACATTCATTTTGTAAATATCTTTCTTTAATCAAGTACTAGAATTATCGTAGTGCCCTAAATATTTACTTTAATTCATTTTAATGCTCCATTATCATCAATGATGGAAAAGCAGGCATGGTATTTAAAATTGTGATATAATAGAGTCATTTCAGCTGGTTTTAAGGTAATTATGTCAAACTAGTGTAATTTTATCTTTTTATTACATTAATAATTGTTTAAACCCATGTTACTCTAAAAGTAAAGATTTTGATCTTGTGATGTGTTAGCATGATAGGTAAATGCATTATGTATGGTGTTTGTAGGCTCCAAATTTTGTAGATTAAAAAATGTTAGGCATCAATGATGTACCAGTTTTTATCCTACTACGAATAAGGTGCCATTTCCTTGGGATTTGTTCAAACCATTTCATATAAAGAAGATTAACTCCTAATATTTCATCCTTATTGCATATCCTTAACCTGAAAATCCTAATTCTGATAAAATCTTTAATCTAGAAAAATATGTATTTAGTTAATCATGGCTAGTAGAATTTGGAGTTCAGATGCTATCTTGTTTTGAGTGTAATATTTTGGCGATAGGATATTTGTACTGATAATTATGCATTATCTATTACTAGCTAAATGACTTGATTTTGCATTATAATTATATTATTTGTGTATTGTAGTATTTGTGTTATCCATACAAATTGTTTAATTTAAAAGTCATTCACCTTTATATATTATATTCGTCAATTTTGTGGCTACGATGGGATATTTCGTTACTGATACTGAGTAGCATTTTACTTTCTTTGATTTTTGGTGCATTTAAAATAATGTGCATAAATCTCACTACCTTGTAATACAAATAATATATAAGTATTTGTTGGATCTCATTCATTATGCTTGTGATGCAAGGTATGTTTCCTTTTCTTGACATATTTACATAAGTTTAGAGCTAATTTATGTACCAAAACTTGAGGATGTCGTTTAAAGTTTTACTTTAATTCATTTTCTTTAATTACACTTACCATACCATCTGTAAGTCTTTTTTTACCAATTTTGCATTACACTGTCCCATCAGCTTTAACTTTGTGTAAAGCTTTTCATTCTCATATGTTGTTTAGTTGATTCTGTGGCATAGAAAAACTAATTTATGACCAAACTTAACTGTTAGGCGAAAATGTTTGTTGGAATAAAATTTTTGTAATTTTTAAAAAATGAGGATAATTTATTGCTTCAATATAATTTTGAATGAACCTCAGTTGTATCCGAATTCTTTTGAGTAATGATTAAGTTTGATTCTGCTCCATCGAAAAGTTTGGATCCTGATCATTTGGTTTCTACATATTTGTAATGTGTTTTTGTCCCCATTTGATTGTCGGAATGTCTCATTTCAAAATGTATGGGAATAAGGTGAAATTACGTGTTATTTTTATTTACCTTATTATAAAAGGAATGAAAAGGTATAATCCATTTTTCATCTTAATCTAGTTGAAAACTATTGCATTGCATTATTATTGTAAACCTCATTCTCACTAATTTCCTTTTTGAACACACATTTCTACCTAGTTATTGATAATATTTGTATTGATCTTTTGAAGGACTCAAGCATTCTTTATCATTAAAATTTTCTGAAAACTCTGTTTATGGTATTTGAGTATAATATTCTAGTTGATTATCTCACTCTACTTGTCTCAAACTCCTCGTTGTATTGTATCCATATTGAGCATATTCATTTCTTGCACATTATAGCCATTGAAACTCCATATTATGTATCTGCTTTTTGCATCACTTACTCAGGATTCTATTCAGTCTTTAAATAGTTATATTCTTCTGTATATTAATATGTTATCATTTGCATACTTTTCTCTGATCTAATATTTGAATTTACAAATCTGTCATACTCCTTCCCAGAACTGGCTGTAATATTTCCCTTTATCTCCTCATTAAATTGCTATAAGTATCTTGTGAAATCTTATGATGCTGCTCTTTGGTTACATTTCCTGTCTATATTAGAATTAGGGTACTTGTTTGTTGCTGGTTGCCTTTGACCTACTTTCTTAGTTCATCCATTATTACTCTTAAGAAACCAATCATAATACAAAAAGAATCAAGTTTGAGGTTTTTTAACCGGACTAATTTTTATGGACTCAGTTCTTATAAAAAAATGCCTCAAAAAAAAGAAAGTAGCCAGTATCTTTTGAATTTGTTGTATATCATAAGTAATTATGTACATTGATATTGGATCAGAAGGAAAGATCTGGAGAAATTTGTGATGCCTCTTTTGATTAAGTAAAGGAGTTTCATAGCAGAAAAATCTTCAAGGAGAATCTTCAACCTTCTTTCATAAACAATTCTCTAAAAACATTCCATTGGTCTTGCTATTCCAGGAGTATCAATTAAAGTATTCTGATCTTTGAAATCTTTTTCTACATTATTAAATCAATAGAGGCTGCATAGGCCTGCTTTATGCTTATTCAAGACCATTGCAAAATGCCAGTCCCATCTATACTTAAATTCTGCAAAAGAGTTGTCCTCATCTTTCAGCTTCTTGTACTAATATGATTGTATTTGTTGTATGAGGTATTGTCTGTATATTATCTTTGACTGAGTAATTATATACATTGCAAGTTCTCTGCAGTTAATTTTCATCATAATTTTTCTCTTTGTGGCTGATGATTAGCATTTTTTATAGCTGAACTCTAATCTCATTTTATTACTTCTAGTCGTAGTTTTAAAAATCTCTTACAAGCACTCAAAAGCAAAGATACTCTCTTGAATTTAACTTCCATTTTCTTTTGTAGAAGATATTTCATGGAAAATTTTCCAATATGCCCAATGTTCTTATTGAAGTTTGTAATTGGCAGAGCACCATTCTTTGCTTAAAAAAAGCACAACTTTTCTGTAGTATTGCTGATGACATTGAATTTTGATTTCAACTGTACTATCTCCAAAGATAGACCTTACTTTTTATCCTCTCAATTTATTTGCTTTTTCAATCAAAGATACGAGTATCTAGTTGTCTTTCTTTCTACCATTCCAGTTATTAAAGTCCATTTTGTGTTATTATCAATTTATTATTTACATATATATATGTATGCGTGGGTGTGCACGCTCACTAGCATATAACTTTTTTCCAATACCTGAATATCTGGTCAATTCAACTGTTTAAGAGGACATTCACTGATGTTACCTAACCAGAAAATCTTTTTTCTTTGTTGTATTTAAACCATCTGATCTTGATTTTGATTCTTCAGCATATTTACTTTTAACTGTATGTAAATCTAAGAGAGTTTGCTTTTGTTGTATGTACTTCAAGTCATGGTTGGTTGCAATATTGTGGCTAATCTTCAAGAAAGGTTCACATTTTCAGTGTAAAAGCTTTGGAGAAAATAGTTCATGATAGAGCTTTATGAACATTTCTAGATTCATGCACTTCTCTGCTGTTTAAATTGTACCTATTGTGATGAGATATTAACCATGTAGTTTAGAATGTGGCTCAGGATTGTGCAAGGAAAATGATCAATAGCAACTTAACCATATCATAGATGGTACATCATTGAGTGATTTTTTTCTTGGTTCCCCCAGAATATGTCCTACCAAAAAGTTAAGCTTCTTAGGATTTCCTCTCTTATCACCCATCCTCAATTAATGAACTTCATCTTTTCAGTAGTAATGACTCAAATAAAACAAGTGAGTTGTGAGATACTTGAATGCACTGCATTTTTATTGTTCCATTTCCTTGCCTGTAAATATTTTCTCTGCTGCAGGAGCATCATAAGCGGTCAATTCCAAAGGATACCTGGAACCTTCTTTTAGACTTTGCCCTTATGATCAATGAGGACATGTCCAACTACGATGAAGAAGGAGCTTGGCCTGTGTTGATTGATGACTTTGTTGAGTGGGCTCAGCCGCTTGTGGCGAACCAGAAGAGCACTTTGGTCTAGCCCTGCAAAATTGCCTTTGTCCAATTCATCCTTAGAGAGTTTTTCACGTGCTTCTGATCATCCTGCTCCATTCTTGTCACATAAGTAAAAGTAATGAAGGATCTATTACATGACAGAAAGGGAAGAGGCCTTTTAATAAAAGTTGAACAGAGATAAAAAGGAACTTCATACGAACATCTATCATCTTGTAGTTGTGCCAACCGAGTTACACTTGTCTTTATACACGATTAAATTTATGCTGAAAATTGAATAGATATGAAATTTCTTTGATGAGTGAATGTCCCATTAAGGAAGCCAAGAGTTGTTTTTTTTGCCTCCTAGATTTACAAATGATTTAATGGAAAGTATGAATAAAATTGACTTAAGATGTAAGTCTTAACTTTTAATTACACCAGATGTCTCTATGCCTGATGAGATGGACTTATATTACTTGAAATACTTCAAAATTGTTGTTTTACGATATTATGGGAAGATTGTGCTCAAGGCAAGGTAATTCATAGTGCCAGCAGTTAAAGTTATACCCAGCATTTTTTCGAAGACATGAGACTTTCTTGTAATAAATAGTACCACTGCCTGCATGTGGAAGGGAATAATATCTTTAAAAAAGTTATACCTAGCAGAATTATACATTTTGGCCTACATATATATGTAAATATAAAAAATACATGTTTAAATATCTTAGACCTAATTAGTTCAACTTGAGTAAATTTTCTTTGTTTCCACAGAAAAAATTTTCAATTCCCATCCTGTAACATAATTTGTTGCCTTTTTTCTGCCTTGCACAAACATAAGTTAAAATGTTTAAATACTTGAGCTGTTACCCTTTCTTATAATTTATTTTCATATCCTCTAATTTAAATTTCCAAGAGCTTACTCTCATGAGTATAAATAATGTCTTCCTAGAGCTTAAGATTGTTTGAGATCTCTCAAAACAATGGGTTTACTTTGCCAATCCAATATATTTTTCTTTTAATAGTTAAATAGCTCCTACCATCTCTTTATTTTCAAGATGTGGTATTCAAATATTGTTTTTAAAACAGTGTAGTGCCACAAAGTTGTTGAAATTAAACTTCAAGAGGATTTCTCCCCTTATGTGAAAAATTTGTAATTTGGGTTTTCAAGAGGGTGCGAGCCCAAAATGGTACCTTTGCTCTGTTGTTCCCTCTCCGGAGTATTTGTTAAGCTGCCTTATGGCTAAACGTGATAAAAAATTGTTACATTAGTACAAATTTGTATCTCTGAACTGTACTTAAGTAAGATTCTGTAAGAAATTTGGCTAACAGATTGTAGAGGATGGGATCTTACAAGAGGTAATGTTCTGATTGTGAATTAGGAGCTTAAAATGCTGATCCTTTGTTATATTTCAACAACTCAATGCTATTAAGTGTCATAAAGTAAATTTTCTTTAAGTGTTTTATGAGAAGTAAAAATTGAGAGGCTATTGTGGGTAACTGAAAATTAGATGGAGTCTAATGAAGTTAATGTTATTCTCTTTAATTTTTTTTGCTGTGCAACTTACTTAGTTTCACATTGATTGGTCTTTTAATGTGCATTGTTTGTTATTTTTCGGCAGCTTGGTAATTATGATGGCATGAACACCAAAATTTCTTTTGAGGCGAATCTTCTTTTGGTTTTGAATTAATGATGAAACTTTCAGGGGATGGGTGAAGGTTATTTCATTTGTTTTAATTCAGCAGAAGGCATTGACATCATTTTGAAAATTTTCTAATTATGGCTTTCCTGGTTTGCTTTTTTGTGAATTAATTTTTGGATTGTTGTAGTTGTAGAAGTAATCACTTATTTCTGGAAGATCATTGATTTGTCTGAATGTAGAATTGTATGAAGATTTTCATTTTAATCTATTACCTTGACACATCCCGCAAGTTTTTCTGTGGGAATACACCTTGAATGAAAAAATGCAAGGACTTTACTTGTAAAATTTTTGTTATTGCATTGCCAGGATTACACATAATTGCAAATATATTTTTGATGCTAGTATGAAAGTGCATACTATATTGTTGGTATGTTAGTTAAGTACTTGACACTTCAATTTGGAAATTTATCCAATTGCTGTATAAAATCATGTAGTGTCACCGGCATATTTATCCTGTTAACAACTTTGTCTCTAAGTGACCTACATGTGAAACTTAGTGTGTGCCGTTTTCATTTTCTCAGAACATAATTGTTTATCCTGGTTGGTGTATTGTTTCCATTAGGTCCTCATTTAAAATTCAAGTTTCTGTACAATAACATTTTCTTGTAAATATGAATCAAATAAATCAGTTGGTAAAATGTTTTAACTTTGAATTTCAGATATCTTTCAAAACATACCAGGGTAGAAACTCTCCAAAGGATGGAGGATGCAATTTAGACATTATCTCCAACTAACTTTATAGATGCCATTTTATTGTGATAAGCTTATGGATGTATGATGTTCATGAAAAACTTCATAATTTGATTTTAATTGAAGCTTCTTTTCAGAACATAGGTAAATTACTAGTAAATATTACGACTACTTGTACTAACTACTGCTAAGTTACCTAGGAAGGCATGCATTGGTGGATGTCTCCCCTATGGATCTGCCTCGTCATCATGCTTACTATTCATCCATTAGGAATTTAATGCAGATAGTATAATTAGCAATTAGATTAGAATAAATTGAAAACTATTTATCCTCAACATATTTTTTTATATACAGACAGTTCCCACCTTAAGGAAGTTCCAAATATATCAACCCAGACTTGCATAGTATATTCTATTTGCTGTAAAATGTACAGAAACTGCTAACTCAGAAACAAGTGACACTCTATCTACTCAACTTAACTATAGCAAGTAACTTGTGTCCAACTTATGTGAATTCACAGTACTTATTGAATTTTGTTCAGAAGAGGATGGTTTATGAGATTGAATGGCAAATGTGGGCCGCATTTAGCATTCAGTCTCACTTGAAAGGCTGCACATAAAGCCATCAGATCAATTTTGGGTGCTGTGTTGCCTATAGTGATGTGGTTTAACATTTAAATTTATGCGAGAAAACAAATTCATTTGCTAAGTGAACTGGAAGGGAGCATTTTCCACTCTATTGTTCACTTGGCATCACTATCAAGTTTAGTAAACAAAATTATGTCAATGAGTATTTGTTTCAGGAAGTGACTAAGAGGCCACAGGACCCTCACCTCTTGTCTAGGTTTTATGACAATTGACTTGCATAAGTTCAGAACTTTGGGTAGTATAATTTCTGAAGAAATCAAAACAGAATAAACTTTGCCTGGAAAGCAAAGAAATTTTGATGTATCCTTTTTATCTAACAAGATGATGACTTATTTTCCATTCCATTTGATTTTATGAAGATGCAATGACTTAGAGAATCTGTATTAATATAATGGGGAAGCCTAAACTTTTTGGAAGTCTATACTAGGAAGCATTGGTGAGGTGAACCACATTTCATTTCACCGAGCTTCCTTTCAGTCATTTGCTTTGATTTATGTTTTAGGAGGATTTATTCTTAATTCATGTTCCTTTTTAGTGAAGAATCTTGTGAATATCTTATACTTTTTAATAGTTTCAAATCCTATGGCAAAAAGGTGTCTTCAGGAAAGGATACTTCAACCAAAGGATCTAAAAGTTATATTCCTCACAAAGGCATGCAAGGGAATAAATATGGTGATCTCTGGTTGGAACCCATGTGTATGAAATGTCCTCAACTGTCAAGATTTATTAAAGTCATTGTCATTGGTGATAAAGTATAATGGTTGGCTGCTGATGGTTGCTAAGTTAACAGAAGAGACTCCAAAAACCATCAATAAAATAACTTACAGTAATGCCTATACGTAGCGGTATCACTGCTCTCCTGAAGATGGCTTCATTGAAGCTGAAATACATATAGGTATTCCTGTAAGTTTTTTATTGATGGTTTTCGGAGTGTCATTGGCGACATTCAACAATTTTAAAGCAGGTTCTAATCCATGTGGGGTATGCAACCATGCTTTGCAATTATAAGTAAATACTTTCTTTTATTATACTAATTTGAAAATTTATGGAAATTATACGATGAAATGAGAAAATATTTCTTGATCTAACAATGAAATTCTTGCCAGAATAAAGCACGTCTAGCAATACTACTATGATTAACTATTTCTGTTTTTTGTTGTAGTATGTTGGTAAAACACTGAAGTTGTTAGAGAATTTTTGCTCAGATGTATAATAAATTGATTCATCTTCAGTTATCTTTCAAGATTCCCAATAAATCAAGCTGAAAATTTTACCAGAGAGCAATAAAATATTCACAGAATATCTTTTATATATAGCTAACTCTCCGAGTATACCTATATAGATATATATATATGTATATATATATATAGGTGATATGAATTCTAAGCATGTTCCACAAGTGCCATCAACGTGAAATTTTTACGACATACTGGCCCCACCCTGTAGATGCCAGAATAATTCAGACATCAAAATCACGGTATTTGCAGATGAGATGGTCTTCCATAGTACCAAAGGAAGAAATGTTACAAAATGACCATGTGTTCGACCCCAGATGGGTTCGAAATGCTTCTGTAAGAAATGAATTGCTGAAATCTTTGACGATATTTTTAAATGCCTTCCCGATAAGCTGGAAAGATAAAACCCGGAATGGTGACAGAGGCGTTTGAAAACATTTTTTCATGAGGTTTGCCGTTTCTCTAATTGTCCTTGGTTCAATGCAAGAGCGTCATTACAATTCTACCATGCATTTCAAACAGGGATAGCGTAATCTTATTTTAGGACCTTCCCAATAAGATATTGAATTGAGACTTTGGAACAGGTCAGAATGGCACTTGTCTAATAATAATATGCAATTGTGTCGTGCGAACGGGTCCTTAGTTCGACGCCAGGTGGACTTTTGCGCGAAGTTTTCAAAATTGTTTTGAGGCATTACTTGGTGTGGTACTGCATTCAACTGATAGCATACAGTATGCAAGCAACTTTTACTCATATAATATATGACAACGATGAGTAATATAATTGTATAGCAGGGATGAAGAAAAAATTTAAAAAGGGAGTACTGAAAGAAATTGTGTCAATTAATTTTTCAAAATCTATGTAATCCATGGTAAGGGAACGAAATTGTACTCTAAAGGAGGCCTGAAGACAAAAAGAAGATCCATGGTTGAATTATTCAGGAATATTGGTGGAAAAGACTATGATAATAGCCCTGAATATATCAATAAATCCACAGATGTGTACTTTTCCATGAAATTTAATTATAATCAATCAAATTAAGTATTTTTCCAGTATATATATATATATGCATCCATTTTTTAAACATCTATGTTATAATTTTTAAATGGATACTTTTTCTTACTGATTTGATTTTTAACTGAGATAATTATAATTAGCAACTACAGAAGATTCAGCATACGAGAAGCATTGAGCATAATATATGACCACCAATGAAATAATTTAAAAATAAGTTGCAGGGTGGAATTCAATCAATTGAAATATATGCACATGTATGTGTGCATATGGAGCATATCATTTTTCAAATTCTGAATTAGTAACATTTTATGTTTTGAAATAGAAGAAACTTAGTTCATAAAAGACTGGTTGCTCAAGAAAGTATTTCCTTAGAAGACTGTGGTACCAGTGACATAATGCCCTCAGTTCAGTCTGTGGCACACATGCAATTACTGCCCCTTTGTCCAAGTGACTGCAAGTGTCAACCAAAGTAACCTGTTGATGACAAACCTTGATTTAAAACATTCTTTTGTTTGAACATTGCATAGAAAATGTTTCGTTCATTCTATTACTATTTATTTGAATTCTAATTATGTTCATATTAAAATTCTAGCTCATAGTCTATTTTTGTATATGTGTCAATTAATAGAATATCATTAATATCATTATTTTATGTCTTACTTAAATGTTATTTCAACTGTAACTAAGTATGTCAGACGCTTGCTTTAAATTGAGTCAAGAATAGCATTTACAATTTACCTGATCATCATAATGGGCAGGAATTTTTCATGGCTATTTCAAATTTATCTTTTTTAAATGAAATAAATTGTCTAGTTCATAGAATTGTATAGTTTGATTTTCTGGTAGATACTGATTAATTGTAGCTTCAGAACTTAACCTGGACATAAGTTTCTTGTGCTTTTTTATGCAATGAGAAAAATTCCCTTGAGTTGTAATATTTACTTTGGCAGGGAAGGTATTATGAATAAAATTAATAAATATTTATTGGCCAAGCCTTTCTGAGATAACTTTCATCAGCCAAGAGTAGCTGGATTGGCACATTGCAAGTTAGTTTTCCTGTCTCCAGTTGGTGCCAAATTTCATGATATTGAAAAATTGACTTACCAATTTTGGCTCCACTTGATACACTAAAAGAACGCTATTACTTTTTGTTGTTAGAAGGACAAAAAGCATTGGTTTCCAATGTGGTTTTGATCCTTCCCAAATACTGAAACCTTTCGTCAAACTTTCATGTAATGAATCTGCCAAATCCACCAAAAAGATGCCACTTGTCTGTGAAATATCATTAAAATTAGATATTTAACAAATCTATCAGAAGATGAGGTCGCTATACTACAAACCCATTCAAACATTGTCTTCATTTCAGATCCAATGGCTACAGCAGATTCAGTGATAGTGAAATTCAATATATTCCTAGGACTACCTCTTATAGCATTTTTGTAAATTTTGTTACCTGAAAAGTTCGTTAGTTTATGGGTTTATGACATAATTATAGGAGTATATTATGAAACAGATCTCAACTTAACAATGTAGTTTGATATAATTGCCAATTCATTTGAAAGTCGTCATAATATTATGGGATGATTATTCTGCCTCTAGGATGAACATATATTAATCCCGAAACAATTAAAAATAAATTTTTGAACATTTAAAAATCAACGGGACGGCAAAATTCTATTTTCGTCGCATTGAGACAGCGCGTTTTGTAATTAACAGGCTGAATAACTATTGTTTGGCCACTACCAATGGACAAATTTTTACCTCTCGTAATAGCAGACCTCAGAACCATGCTAATCTCAGCAGTATCAAATTTTACGCTCCCTTCAGAAAGATCGATCCATATATTAGTATCATTCCAATTCAATGCTATAAGCAATGCACTAATAGTGCATGCGTGAATACCTGAAATGAGATGTTATTTCAGCAAATTCACCAATCAATGAATAAATGAAATATCGTTTCTCAGATCCATACATCCGTGATCGATTTGGTCCTGGGACATGGTTTTTGGAAACCATAAAATATAAACTGAATCCTCTTGTACATTCAGCAATTCCATGGTTCAAGAATTACTTGATCTACTGAGAAATGATTATTCCTGCAATAATAGATAGGATTATAATGATTTTATATATACAATGCAATACAAAACCATGACTTTTAAATAGATACACAGCTCTAACAATCAATGCAACTCCAATAAACATGAATAAACATTAGTCATCATAACTATTCAATATACGTTTAAACCATTTTAAACTTAATTGGTATCGCTACGATTATCCTCTAACTCTTTTACTTTCGATTTAATTCTTCTTAAAGCGTAAGCTATATTTGGGTAACACCCATGTCCCTCCAATATTCATGTGAAAGTAGCTATAAAATTACCGATTTGAAATTCAAAATTTTTAAAAATAATACGCAAAAGTTAAAAGTGATGACATTTTCAACCTCAGCTAAATATCACGTACAACAAATGATATCGAATTCCATTTCTTGTAGTGCACTTGAGCGGTAAACCGAGATAGTAAAACTTTGTTACGATGGAAATTTTTAATATAAGTACTGTAATAATATAAATAAATATATCGTGAGTTACAATATCTGTATTAAGATTTATCGGAAGTCTCTATATAGTAAACGTTAAACCTGAATTACGTTTGTAGTATATGTTGAATTAGAATTCTCGCAAATAACCACTGTGTAATGCAATTAGCTGATCATTATAGCTAAACATTTCAGTTTAATTAATTGAGTTTTTCTAATTTCAGATATTAGTGCAACATCAATCACTTTCTTCAGACCTAGAAATAAGAATGTGCTACATGCATGACGTGTATATGTGCGAACGGTGCAGACACATTCCCTCACAAACAATACTACCCAACCAACCCACCCCACCCACCATAGTACCGGCGGAATGTTGAGAAGTGGAAAGCGCAAAGTTTGAAGGAGAATGCTTGCCCCACGTGCGTAATACCATGGAGGGTTTGACGCATTTATTTCATGCGGTTTTACAATCTTCTCATCGAAATTCATGTTTGGGTGGTATACTTCTAGACTGTGCCGAGCATCAAGCTTTTAGTACAATTGTATGAACTCCTTGACAGGCAACCTTACTTTTCATATGTGTTTATATGCTATATGTTAATATGCTTTCTTTGTTCTTTAGGATTCTTCGGAATTGCAGTCTGTTGCCGCGCAAATAAATTCTAATTTAAATGAGCATAACAGCAGGTAAATATAATTAGAGTCGTGCTATTCGCTCTTAGATGTAAGATGTATCATCTCCAAAGTAAGTTATTCCAAAGCATAGACGTTATTGTGAAAACTTGTCGTTCATGCCCGAAATATGTTTTACTGTTCAATTTTAATGAAGTATTACATTACAAACATGTAAAGTACTTTTTTCAGGTTTTGTGGTATCTTAATTTTGAGAACCTTTTTATCGCAATGCCCGGATGAAATATTTTCTTCCAATGCATTTTCCTGGATATCTCAATTGATAAGAGCTATTAATGACAAGACAGAGTTAGCAGATGAAAGTGAGAGTGAACTAGCTCTGTTTGTATTAAGTAAGTAGGTGAAAGTAAATTTAATGTCAATTATTCTAAGTGGGGCTGTTAACATTTCACTGAAAATCTTCTTATAAGGGGACATCATCGTTGCTTCATCCCAGTTTCCAGATGTGGTTAAGCAGGTATTATCTTTAATCCCGAAATTGTTAACAGCCCTGACTGCAGGAATTACTAAGGTAAGTGTCGGACCAATTTTTATGTTAATTTTGATTTCGAAAACTGCCATTTTTCCATTTTGAACTCCTTCAGTATTGTAATTGTTTAACTTCTGTATTAGATACTGATTACTTAATTTTGCTTCGACTATTTGATGTATGTTAGGCTCATGTGAATCGCAAATATGCCTCGATATTACGTATATGTCAAGGTTATATTATTCTTTGCTTTAACTTATTCTGGGGAATCATGCGCTGGGAAACAACCAAACATAACTGTGTAATAAGAGCTATTGTTCTTAACAAAAATCCGTTGAAGAAGCTGGTAACATTTTATTGCATCGCACTTCGAACAATTTTGATAGATATATTGTAATATTTTTATTGTACCTTGTAAATTATTGTATAGTAACTTTTAACATAAACTAAGAAGATGCATTAATTTTTTCACAGGAATCCGGAGAATCTCTCCTGTGTCTTCAGTCATGCATGAAATATTACAGTGCTCAGTGTTACAGTTTTAAGGTAATATTTGAAGCTTTTCCAAAGTGAATTAAGGTTTAAAAGCTTTATAATGTTATTAGTACTGGTTTCTTACTTTTCAGGCAGCCATATTGAAACTTTTACTAAATGAGCTCTCTTCTGAATGTGAATCTATAGTGGAAGTTGCTGCAGAATGTTTTGCACTTCTTCCTCTCCTGGGTGGCTCAAGTGGATTGAAAGGAGTTTCAATCATTAATGGACTCAATGCCAACTATAGTGGGGAATGGAACCAACTATTATCCAAACTCATCAGAACACTTCATGCTATTTTAAATAACCTATTTTCAGGCATAAATGAAGTCAAAGTATGTTTATACATGTGATAGCATAAATTAACAATTTCTTTTATAATGAATCATTATAGTTAAAATTACGATCAATATTGAATGGATATTCTGGAAACTAAAATTCTAAACATTTATCCTATAAATAGTGACTACATTACTATTTATCATTGATACTCTTTCAAGTCATTCCATGGTTAATGGTATCTTTCATGGATGAATTTTAAAAATACAAAACAAATCATTTGTAGATATGAATCATCTGGAAATTAAAATGGCATTGTGGCATTTTATTATGAATAATTCTGTCATTTTATTAATTCATATATCATTGAGATGGGTGCATTAAAAACAATTTTAGCAAGATTTAAACATGAATAAACATTTAATAGAAATTTAAATGTTACACAGGGCTATTTAGATCTCTGTCTTTGTTACTTTCTGTAATTTTTTTTGTAAAAGTAGTGTTTGATAAAAGAGTCTTGATAAAATCACGTCTGATTTTAGTGATATTTTAACTTCCTCCTCATCCTTTTTTGTCAGGGTTACTCAGAAGGGGCAGATGTCTTAACTCTACCATCTGAATCTGAAGACTTCTCTGTGGTAGTGAAGCAGAATCTTGCCAGGAAGTTCACTAACCTCTGTAGATACTTGTGTTTAATGCTTCTGTAAGATATTTTCATTATCAGTTTTAAGTATTTGTATCATTCCTCCTGTTTTATGTGGTAATAACTAGAATCTTATGTAGTTAACAGGAAAACATTATGCTTATGAAAGCATGGTCCTGCTAAGAACAATAACAGGGTCAGAATATGTGGATGAGTTATGAAGGTTTAAGTGGAATTTTACACATGTTAATTAATATTAGGACTGAAAAGTTCTGCTGGAGTATTCTGTAACTTGTTCATTTTCCTTAGGAATCCTCTGCCTGCTGCAAAAATAATTCCTGTTGAAGAAGTGATGGGGCTTATATGTCGAGCTCTTGCTGTTACTTGTAATTCACTTAAAGACAAGGTGTCTTCAGAATTTCTTGCCTTGGCTGCAAGATTGCCAGAAATCCATTGTGCTTCATTTTCAGTTCTGTCTGCGTTAATAGCTTGGTAAGTAATTTATATCCCTTCCTTTTTCTACTTCCTCATATCTTTTGGTTATCTTCCATACTTCCATATATCTTTAGGTCCTCATATATTGGTTTTTCAATGCATTATACTTTGCCATCAGTTATCCACTATATTATAATCTTATTGGGTTGGATTTCAGATTTAAAAGTCTTCTCCTATAGTTATCTCTTATGTAAAAAATATTTGCATGTTCCTACTCTGGCATTCAGCTTGTGAAGTCTCTTAAATCTTTTCACTAGATGAAACTCGACAAATAATAGAGGTTCCTTTTTATCCATATTCCCTCTTTCTCTTTGGAGATACATGATTACTTAATTTCAGTGCAATCATTTTATTTTTTCATTTGTTTTATCAAATTGATATTTGGAAGACATCTATAGTTGCAAGTAAAAAGGACTGTACCTAATAATTTTCATTACTTTTCCTGTGCTAAAAATATTTTGATTGAATCAATCAATCTTTCCAGTTCAAGGATGAATCTACTTCCATATGGATCTCTGATAGTAAAACTTGTGATACAATCCCTTAAGTGGACCAATACCTCTAAAGATTGGCCATCCAGTATTAGAAAACCATACAGGTAAGCAATAGTTAATAGCTTATGGATGACTTTGTCTAATAATGCTAGTTAACATTTACTGAAACATTGGGTTTCTTAAACTTGATGTTCCAGTATCACTTGACCAAATTAGGAACTTAATTCTCTGGACTATTTAACCTGTACTTCATATCAATCATCTTAGATGTTTTTTGTAGGTTGTGCTAACTGGCTTATTTACATAAAATGTACATAATGTTTAAATACGTTCTCAAAGCTAGTTATTCTAATAACATAGTAGAGTAGATATTCAGCAACCAAGAAAAACAAACTTTTATAGAAGCAATGAACTTTTATGTTGCTACATTTCTACACTCTTATTTCTTATGTTGTTACTGTAAATTGGCTTTGTTATGCTGTATGTGATGAATTAATAAATAAAAATGTTTTAAATGAACAGATAATGGAAAGTTGAATATCTTTTGCGTATCCACAAGAAATACACTATGACTATGATTTCAATCAATGCCATCATTAACAGCGATAAGTTGAATAGATAATTGCATGAGATGTTCTATAGGTTTTTATTTTACTATTGCTACTAATGATAAAATTTCCTGCAACAGAAATTTTATTTAGAGTAATTCAAGACGATAGCTGTTCTTGTTTCAAATGTTAGCTGTATACTGGAATTTATTACTTTAAATTCTCATGTATTCGCTCCCAGTATCACTGCAACAAATCTTGTTATAATGATGAATTGTATGAAAAGGGTAATTTTTCTAGTTTTATCAGATTTTCTGAATGAATTTATTTTCGATATAATATTCCTTTTTTTCTCTAATACTATATATAACATATATATATATATTATATATATATATATATTATATATATATTATATATATATATATATATATATATTATATATATATTATATATATTACATATATATTATATATATATATATATTATATATTATATATATTATATATATATTATATATATATATTATATAAATATATATATATATATATATATATATATATATATATATATATATATATATATATTGGTCATATTAATTTAATATATATATATATATATATATATATATTGGTCATATTAATTTAATTTAGTAATTATAAGGAAGGAAGACAAGGGATAGGTGTTGATGACTATTACATATACATATTACAAGAAGAACCCAAAAAGGAAGTGGACTTGGAGAGGACCCAACGGAGTAAAAAATGAAATAGATTACATATTGGTTAATAAACTCTACACAGTAACAGACTGTGAAGTTAGAATCAACAGCTTCGGCCGTGACTTCGTGGTAAGTCGCCATCAGGAACAAATGGAAGTCGAACTTTTACCAACCACAAATAATTTTATTACGAAACGACCTAGGTTTCGGAAGGAAGACAAGGGATAGGTGTTGATGACTGCGGATCCTATCCGCAGTCATCAACACCCTCCATCCCTCTCCCCCATAACCTACTCCCCCTCCCCTTGTCTTCCTTCCTTATAATTACTAAATTAAATTAATATGACCAAGCGTCACTTTGTGGAACTCCAAACACATGTTGAAGTGAAAGAATGCTTTGTAATTTCCAGTAATACTTTGTAATTGTAATTAGTCGGTCGAATATAATTTCGTGGAAATTACAAAGTATTCTTTCATTTTCAACATGTCTTATATATACTGTTTGTAAAAATCTTTTTCCTTTACCTGAAGATGACTCCATGAGTCGAAACCTAGGTCGTTTCGTAATAAAATTATTTGTGGTTGGTAAAAGTTCGACTTTCATTTGTTCCAGACTGTGAAGTCTTGAATAACTTTAGCACTGGAAGTGACCACAGGATCGTAAGATGCAGATTGAAGATTAATCTCCAAATGGAACGCAAGAAGTTGATTTCATGCAAGAAACATGAAATAAGCATCAAAAAACTAGAAGAAAACAAGAATAAATATCAGCTTGAGCTAAAAAATAGATTCTCAGCACTTCAAGAAGAAGAACTAGAAACCAAAGTCATGCAAGCCTTTAAGGAAGCAGCAGAAGAAGTAGCAAGCACACCAAGAAGAGCTAAAGATAGAAAGCTAAGTGACAGGACCCGACAAATGATGAAACGACGTAAGGAACTGAAGAATTCAGATACACAAAAGGATAACATCGAATACGTCGAGCTTAGTAAGGCTATCAGAAGGGCAATTAAGGAAGACGTGAGAAAATTCAATGAGAGAATTGTACAAGAGGCTATAGAAAACAGCAAAAGTATGAAGAAGACCAGACAACGCCTAGCAATTGGAAGAAAACAGATTTTAGCCATACAGAAGGAAGATGGTACAAGAACTTGCAACAGACAAGCAATACTAAGGACGGTAGCAGAATACTTTGGCAACCTATACAAGAAGGAAGAAAATGATGAAGAGGAAAACCAAGAAGAAAGCCAAAACCAACGAGATCCCCTCTCTATTCTCCCAGAAGAAGTAACTGCAGCAATAAAGCAGACGAAGAACGGAAAAGCAGGAGGCATAGATGGAGTGTTAGCAGAATATCTAAAACTTGGTGGAACAGAAGTTGCACACGTTTTAGCGCAGGTATTCACAACTTGCCTGAAACAAGGAAGAATCCCCCAGGACTGGAATCATGCAAGAATAGTCCTTTTGCACAAGAAAGGAAGCAAGGAAGAGCTGAAGAATTACCGCCCCATCAGTCTCCTTCCTGTTGTTTACAAAACATTCATGAGGATAATAGCTGAACGGATAAAGATTATTCTATCATCCGCCCAGCCTAGAGAACAAGCAGGATTCCGGAAGGGCTTCAGTACTATGGACCATATGCACACACTACAAGAAATAATCAGCAGGAGGAATGAATATGAGATGCCACTAGTACTATGCTTTGTGGACTATGCTCAGGCCTTCGACTCGGTAAGTGCCTCCTCTACACTAGAAGCTCTGGAAAAACAAGGAGTAGATGCAGAGTACATCCGACTCCTACGCAGCATTTATAAAAATGCCACAGCCTCAGTAATGCTACACGAAGTTACTGAAGAATTCAAGATTGAGAAGGGAGTTAGACAAGGAGATTGCCTTTCCCCAATTCTTTTCACAGGTGTTCTGGAGGAAGTTTTTAAAACCTTGGACTGGGAGCAGAAAGGTCTGCGGATTAATGGGGAACACATCAGTCATCTGCGCTTTGCAGATGATATAGTATTCTTCGCAACCAACGGAAAAGATCTAGCTTCAAGACTTCATGAACTGAACACAGCAGGACAGAAGACAGGACTCAGGATAAATTTAACAAAAACAAAGGTAATGTATAACTCTTTTGCAGCACAAGAAACAATCAAATTTGAAGGGACGCCTCTGGATGTCTGCTCAGAATACACATACCTAGGACAACTAGTAACCACAGGAGAGAACAACAGGATTAACGAAGTAAACAGAAGAATTAAACTCGGCTGGAGTGCCTTCGGAAGAAATGCACACATTCTAAAGTCACAAATGCCAATGGTCTTGAAGAGAAAGGTCTTCAACCAATGCATTCTACCAGTGTTGACATATGGAAGTGAAACCTGGGTGTTAAACGCAGCAATAACCCAGCGACTTCAGACAACGCAAAGAAGTATGGAAAGGTGTATGCTTGGGATCACAAGAAGAGACAGGAAACGCAACACCTGGGTGAGGATGAAGACCGGAGTGACAGACATTGTAGATAAAGTAAGGTCACTGAAATGGATGTGGGCAGGCCATGTGGCGAGAAGAAACGACAACCGTTGGACAGGAGCGGTTCTGAACTGGACACCCAGAGATGTGAAGAGACCAAGAAGAAGACCAAAGGACCGATGGAACAGAGACATCATTAAGTACTTAGGTGTGACATGGCAAAGAGAAGCTCAGAATAGAGAGAATTGGAAAGCGCTTGGGGAGGCCTACATCCGACATCGGATTGAAAATGGCTGATTATGATGATGATGATATATATATATATATATATATATATATATATATAATAAGTGGTTCCAGCCTAAATTTTTCTAATCAAAATAGAGAGGTAAGCTGAGCTTTTCAGAGAATATTGGAGGCTTTTTGCTTTGAGCTTGGTAGACTCCTATTAGGGTGCTTTTGTGAGTCACTCATGATTAAACTTCTACATTCCTTCCCTCTGCCACATGAAAAGAGATAGTTTGAACACAGCTAATATGTTGAAAAATTTAATTCAATAAAATTTGGATAATAAATACTAAATGAAACTATATACAGGCCAGTGTAGAAAATGATATTATTTATTACAGCACCTTGCGCTGCTCTGCATATCATTGCATATCGATGTGGTTGCGTATATCAGCCTCTGCTAGCTGTGCAGAAGATGTGGCAGAAGAACTTATCAGCTCTGCATTGATAGATGTGGTTCCCACTAGGGAAAAGCTCAAATTAGTGGTAAGGATTCTTTTTGCTTTAAGTTTAGTTCTTGTACAATATCCGTATTAACTCCCATACCCTTTGATTTTGTAATGTTTAGTCGCACTATGTCTTATTACATAGTACCTTTGTGCTGTTACTTGATTTCATTTTGCCATTTTTCTGAGTATTTGTCAATTTTGAGGGTGTGGTTTATTTTTAAATGAAATTATTCTGTGAAAATTGCAGTGCATCTTCAATTATGGTTACGTTTCTCTTAAGTCAATGCTAATTAAACAGCTTCTAGTGTCATTTTTATGCTATATCATCTGAAATAGAATCATTTTTATGTGATGAAATGAAAAACAGAATTGATTGCTGGTACTGATGTTACTGACATGAAGCAGCTACCCAACTCTTTCCAATCCCAACAAAACTTTCCAAAATTTTACTTCAAAACATTTGAATGTGTCCTTGAAAACAGCAAATGATAGTAAAAAATTTTTTGACTTTTGGAGTCTTTCAGTTTATTGTTAATCATGAATTCTCTATTCCATACTATGTCCTAAGAACTTTGATCTTTTCTTAACCTGTAAACCACCTTGACAGATTTTCCTAGGAATGGCCAGTATTTGTATCATATATGTAACCCTTAAACATCTGTTACACAGCTAAGTATGTTCCCATAAGTTATTTTATGATGATTGGTTTAGTGTAATAGTATAATAAACAACAGAAAATAAATCTGATTTAACATGCTGTTATGCTAGTGCTGGCTATTCATATATACCAACCCTATCCTTGAGAGGTTTTTTGCTAAATACAGTCACATATCAAACTTATGCATCTTTATTGTAGTTGTAATATTTTTATTTATATGCAGGATGCAACTGATTACTGCGTAGAGGTGAAATTTTGTTGCAGTGAAAACATTTCAGTTCAGATTATTTTACAACATTAATAATCGATATCACCATGAAATAAAGATGATTACTATGATTATTTTAAATTCTGTTGGTAAGATTGATTTTTTGTGTGTTTGATGTTTTTTCCTTCCCATTTAGTCAAGTAATATAGGTAACAAACATCATGGGAAACAAAAACGAAAAAAGATGGGTGTCTTGGAACTACATTCTGGTGACAACACCACAAGTTCCTTTGCTTCTGGTATGAAATGTGCAGTTGGTGATGGTTCTGCCAATTCAGAAATTTGCTGTGCTGCTTTGGAAATGTTGTCTTCTTTATTGCAGTCTGTTGGATTATTCCTTAAGCCTAATTTGCACAAGGTAAAACAAAAATTAAAATCTAATTTTGTAAATCCTCTTTGCTTGCAAGTTCTTGACTTTTCACATGGGTGAATTCTTTTAGGAGATTGGTCCAGATTATTTTAATTTCTGGCTAAGACTATGGTGTTAACTATGCGCTATCAAAGCAATGCGCTTTATTTGGGATGATGCACTGACCTTGTTCCCCCTACCACCAATGCCACTTCAACAAGGTTATTTCTGGGATATTGTGTTTTGGACTCATCTCTGAAAATTTTTATTGTCTTTTAGAATAGTGTCTTTCCCACAGCCTTTGATCAATGCATTCATCCCGGTTGTTAATTTTTATGGTGAACTTTTGTACAATTTTCTTGCCTAAAAACTGATTGCTAAAGATGTATTAAGTATTGGTTGGAATTTGTCCTCTGATGTTGAATATGTACTTAAGAATGGAACATGGGACAGTTCAACTTACAATTTTTGATTAATTTCTCCTAGCCATAGCTTTGTAATTGATTGGCTTGGTCAACTAATAGTAGCAATTTTTTTCATAAAATGGTAAAACTTCAGTTAGTATGGTTCCATCAAATTTATACGAAAATAATAAGATCTTTGTTGGTAGAGCATTACTGGTAGTAGATTATAAAGATACAATGTAAACAATTTTTTGTTCATGTTTTTTCTTTTATATTTTTTCACTTGCCTACAAATTCCTGTCATATCGTTTAAAAATGTAGATTAACACTAAAATATCCTGTTGAAGGTAATTTTCTCGGGCTTCTAACCAGGTCAGTGCTGGCAGAAGTGCCGACGTTTCGGCCGCTGTCACTGCGGCCATCCTCAGGGTTGAGTTAAGTCATGTATACTAAAATATCCTGTTCTATTTTGTATGCAAATTTTAGTCTTAGTTGTAGTATTTTCATTTTATGAAACTTTTGCAGAGTATATCCATCATACTTATCAAGGGTCAGATGCAGTAATATTCAAGAGTACATACAAGCATGATACATCACAGCAGTATACTTACGTGAGATAGGCAAAATCTTTATAGATATTTCCACTGAAAGTAAAAAAGTGGATTCTCCAGATCTACACTCTATTTTATGATTGCTTTACTTTGCCCTGATTTCTAATTGTTAAGATTTAACCAGATCATGATTTCTGCAGAAGCACCACCTTTAAAAATATCACCGTTCTTTGCAACATTCAGATTTACTTATAACTTGAGAATTTTGAATTATTTGGGTGGTAACTCATAGTTCTGCCAGACTATGTGAGTTTTTAGAAATTGATTAATCCAACCTGGCTCTGGAATTCTCCAGCCTTGATAAATATTTTTACTGTTTCCACTTTCTTCAAGTTGGCTGAAGTCTGTATGATTTTTATTTTAACTATATTTATAAATAGTAAATGTAATGTGTGTAAATAAATATGTTACATGGACTCTTATAGGTTCTATAGCCAGTGAGGAAATCAATTTCACTAAAATTTTGCTAAACTTGAAAGTGTAATCATTGGAATTTTCATAATAATTAATGATTTATGGCTTATTCTTTATGACCTACCATTAGTTCAAATCTTTAATTTGTCTGCAATTTTTGAGCAGTTCCAGAGACATACTATCATGATTTCCAAGTTTTCTTACTATTATTTCCAATCTCTTTTGCTTATTACTAGCCATAGAAAATTTTAATTTTAAGCGCTTACGCCAAGGATATGAGATTCAGTTCTAGCAAAAGACTATGTTTGTCTTAGCTATATCATGTTTCAATTCATATATTTGGGTTTTTCTATTTATCAAACCAATGAGGATAATTTTATATTGATGATAATTTTGAATTGGTGCTGTATTTATTTGTCCAAAGCAAACTTTTATTTCATTCATTTGTTTAATGTTCATTCAGTTCATTTGTATAATGTGAGGCAGGAAAAAATATTTATTTCTATATTATTTCATTATTAGAAAAGAAGCTTAAATCAAATTAGAATAATAAACATGCCTCATCATAAAAAGCATTTCTTGCATCAGTTTTTGTTTGTTTTTTCAGACACTACAGGATACAGCAATATTGATATTGATTGATATTCAGAGGAGTAGTGGCACTATAAGCTCCAAGCAGTCATGTAACAGGGATATTCTTACCAGCTTGCTACCTTACCAAAGTGATGCCAAATGCCATTTATCTCTCCTTAAGTTACTGCTTGCTCTAGTTCTTGAACCACATAGTCACAAATGGCCTCCTCCTATTGATCTTGCTGTTCAGATTTTTTCTACAGGCCAAAATGATTCCAGCATTGAGGTAAGAATGTATTTACATTGTTTAATGTGCATCATAGTGCCTTATCCCTTGCTAATGATCTTTACAGACTTCAATCCAAATTTTGAAAGAAATTTTAGGTCCAATGGTAACCCGTACGAAAATTCAACTCTTATATACTTAGGGAAGATATAAGGAAATCGTACTTAAAAAAACTTCATTTTGTTGTGAGCTTTGAATTTTCTGTCCTTCTGAAGCTGCTGAATGAATTATCTTGCTATTTTAAACTGCTTCTAAATTAATTTGTGTGGTTATTAAATAGTTTGTAATAAAATAAAATTGTTTTTAAAATCTTGAACAAAAGACTTACTGCCGAGTCAATTAATCTTTCTAAATTTCTATTTGTAATCTGGTTGCAAGAATTCTGACCTAAAACTCATAATAAAATTATTTTTATGGATGAATGATAACTTCTTGACATAAAGGCCAAAGGAGGTTTATTAAAGGTGGAGTTTTGAAAACCATCAGCCTGCCAAATTCCTTGCAGAATTAATATAGAAATATCTGCTATGCTGGATAATTACTTCTCATTCTATAAAATTGGGCCAATGAGCTACCTCTTGCTTGCCCATATGGCAATGAGTGCCAGTAGCGAATCTTAAACAAATAGGATTTTCTGGTTACATCCTTTGTGATCCATTTATTTATAATTCTTTTGCTTTCAATATAAGTTTGTAAATCCAGATGTTTATTTTAAATAGTTCTAAATTTTATTTGATAACTTTCATATTTTCCTGTCAAAAATGACAACTAAATTTACCTTATAAAAATGTAACACTATCGGTTCCTTCTTCGATAAAATCTTAAAATTAGTCAAATCCCTCTACTGTGTTAAGTATCCATCATAATATAAACTGAAGCTATAAGTATAAGCAGAATTTATCATTGAATTTTTTCTCTAAGTACACTTTAAAACATCTACAGCATAATAGTTAACTAATGCTTTTCTTGCTATTAAATGTCAGCTCTTCCCCCATTCATTTCATACAGGCCTAATCTTTTCCATATATTCATACAATAGGTCCAACAACAGTTAGGTTTATTCTTGCAATTTTGACTCCTAAACAAAGTTCTACAACCAAAATAATCTCTCTTCAATTTCCTTTCTGATGATTCCTATCATTACTCTTTAAGACCATTATTACTAATCTAATTTCCAACAGAAGAAAGGTCAATCAATCAAATCAACTTTATGTGCATTCTGTAAGAGAAGATTTCCTAGTCCTTCAGAGTCAAACTCATGATACCTTGGACAAAAATATCTATATGTATTGCTCCATTGAACCTATAAAAATTTCTAAATTTTATCCTTCTATCTTAAGGAGCATGTGATTAATCTACAAAGAATTCCTCCACGTATTTCTTAGCGAGGCTACTAATGATATATAAGTAAATTTATAAACATATGCACAATCACACAATATATTACATATTGTAAGACTGCCTTGAAATGTATTCTGTTTCATATGAAATCCAAGGTTGAACTTAAGATTCATATTTGGATGTGTCAATTATAATTTACTGAATAGAAATGGTTTAAATACTTTTTAAATGCAGAATAACCATGATTAATTTTACGAATTATGTGTGACAATACTGATGATCTTAAAATACAGTGCGATTCCTTCTTATTTAAATAACTGGTATATGAAAGTGGAAATGGCATTAAGCATCTAGGGCTACATTTCAATTAAATAGGGGTACAAATATTTATAAGGGCTTTATGTTTTCCTCATCAGGTTGCCACATTCTGTGCAACAGCAAAACGAGTAGTTGAGAGGATCATTCATCCTGTTGCTCCCATTTTGAACTTCCCAACTTCCTTGCAAGAATTCACAGATACAAGCCAATCTGAAAGTAATGCTGAACATATTCTGACCGAAGTCTCATATAAAACTAACATTCCAGTCTCTCATGTAGTTGGAACCCAAACAGATAAATTATTGGAGATAGGAGCTGAAGCTTGGGAATCTACTAGTTTCAGAATTTTGGGAAATGGAAACCATGAGAACATGGAATCATCCGATTTGATAGTCCTTAGTGATGACAATAGTAAATCACCTAAACATTCTGTAGCTACATCACCTCACGATTTTAACAAAGGCATCCAGTGTACTGGCAGGCCATTTTTAGATGACAGAGAAGATGCTCCTAATAACCCCCCTTTGTTAGTCGTGAAGGTTCCAATTGAGACATGCAGCTCTGATAAGATGGTAGATTTCTCCCAGCAATTTTCACCTGAACCTCGGGAAGAAGTGGTACACATAGAGGTGAACTTGGATGATGAAGATGAGCCAGTAGAAGTGGAAATGAATCATGTGGATGACAGCAATGATTTAGAAGTCGTAGAAAAATCAGGAAGAGCAGCATCTGGTGGTGAGAATGATGAAAATGGAGAAGTTATGGTAGTTGATGAGGAACCATCCAATGCCAGGAATATGAATTCTAACCCAAGCCCAGCTAAGTCACCAATGGGAAAGAAGGTGATTGAAAGCTGTGAAAAGAATCTATCAGAAGTAGAAATTGTGGAACTGGATGATAGGAGTAATACACCTATCAAAGAAGAGAAGGATGTGGAGTTGGATGAGGAAAATTCAAAGGTGAAAGAAATGCTTAATTGTTTTGCAGATATTTCTTCAAAGGATGATTAAATATTGTATCACTCTTTGTTTGTGAATGATGTTTTATAATTTTTCCTTTGGCTCCCACTAAGTGTCTACAAAATTATTTTGAACAGGCTCTTTGCAGCAATGAGAGTTCATTTGATTCCTAATTCTATGCAGAGAAAGTTCTGCTGGAAGGAAATGTTTGTTTACTTTCAATAAATGTTCATGTTATTTGTAAATATTTCATGATGACTCAAGGAAGTCAATAAATATGTCAAGTTTACAAACAGTCATCATTTGTTCCTGGTCTTATCAGTGAAATATGACTATAAGTATTTTAAGCATCAAAGAGTTAAATTTTGTATTACCACTACCTAAAATCTTAACATCTTCTATTTCAGAAAAAGTTGATCTCTATGCAAAACCATTCAATGTAGGATCTTCTAAATTTATGTGCATAATGCTATCAACCCTTGACTTATAAAGCCTTTCTTTAGAAATTAAAAAATGCCCGCATTCCCTGCATCTTTGCAGAAACTAATGTCCCATTTAAAAATGCACTTGAGTCAGTGGTAAGAGGTCGTTATGTGTGCCTATGAAAAATACATCATTTTATCACAATACTGTTGAATTTCATCTTGTATTTAAATTGAGGACATGTATAGGAATCTGGCAACTTTTGAAGATGGCTGCTGGAATTGGAAGCAGTTAATCTGCCTTGCACAAACATAAGTTAAAATGTTTAAATACTTGAGCTGTTACCCTTTCTTATAATTTATTTTCATATCCTCTAATTTAAATTTCCAAGAGCTTACTCTCATGAGTATAAATAATGTCTTCCTAGAGCTTAAGATTGTTTGAGATCTCTCAAAACAATGGGTTTACTTTGCCAATCCAATATATTTTTCTTTTAATAGTTAAATAGCTCCTACCATCTCTTTATTTTCAAGATGTGGTATTCAAATATTGTTTTTAAAACAGTGTAGTGCCACAAAGTTGTTGAAATTAAACTTCAAGAGGATTTCTCCCCTTATGTGAAAAATTTGTAATTTGGGTTTTCAAGAGGATGCGAGCCCAAAATGGTACCTTTGCTCTGTTGTTCCCTCTCCGGAGTATTTGTTAAGCTGCCTTATGGCTAAACGTGATAAAAAATTGTTACATTAGTACAAATTTGTATCTCTGAACTGTACTTAAGTAAGATTCTGTAAGAAATTTGGCTAACAGATTGTAGAGGATGGGATCTTACAAGAGGTAATGTTCTGATTGTGAATTAGGAGCTTAAAATGCTGATCCTTTGTTATATTTCAACAACTCAATGCTATTAAGTGTCATAAAGTAAATTTTCTTTAAGTGTTTTATGAGAAGTAAAAATTGAGAGGCTATTGTGGGTAACTGAAAATTAGATGGAGTCTAATGAAGTTAATGTTATTCTCTTTAATTTTTTTTGCTGTGCAACTTACTTAGTTTCACATTGATTGGTCTTTTAATGTGCATTGTTTGTTATTTTTCGGCAGCTTGGTAATTATGATGGCATGAACACCAAAATTTCTTTTGAGGCGAATCTTCTTTTGGTTTTGAATTAATGATGAAACTTTCAGGGGATGGGTGAAGGTTATTTCATTTGTTTTAATTCAGCAGAAGGCATTGACATCATTTTGAAAATTTTCTAATTATGGCTTTCCTGGTTTGCTTTTTTGTGAATTAATTTTTGGATTGTTGTAGTTGTAGAAGTAATCACTTATTTCTGGAAGATCATTGATTTGTCTGAATGTAGAATTGTATGAAGATTTTCATTTTAATCTATTACCTTGACACATCCCGCAAGTTTTTCTGTGGGAATACACCTTGAATGAAAAAATGCAAGGACTTTACTTGTAAAATTTTTGTTATTGCATTGCCAGGATTACACATAATTGCAAATATATTTTTGATGCTAGTATGAAAGTGCATACTATATTGTTGGTATGTTAGTTAAGTACTTGACACTTCAATTTGGAAATTTATCCAATTGCTGTATAAAATCATGTAGTGTCACCGGCATATTTATCCTGTTAACAACTTTGTCTCTAAGTGACCTACATGTGAAACTTAGTGTGTGCCGTTTTCATTTTCTCAGAACATAATTGTTTATCCTGGTTGGTGTATTGTTTCCATTAGGTCCTCATTTAAAATTCAAGTTTCTGTACAATAACATTTTCTTGTAAATATGAATCAAATAAATCAGTTGGTAAAATGTTTTAACTTTGAATTTCAGATATCTTTCAAAACATACCAGGGTAGAAACTCTCCAAAGGATGGAGGATGCAATTTAGACATTATCTCCAACTAACTTTATAGATGCCATTTTATTGTGATAAGCTTATGGATGTATGATGTTCATGAAAAACTTCATAATTTGATTTTAATTGAAGCTTCTTTTCAGAACATAGGTAAATTACTAGTAAATATTACGACTACTTGTACTAACTACTGCTAAGTTACCTAGGAAGGCATGCATTGGTGGATGTCTCCCCTATGGATCTGCCTCGTCATCATGCTTACTATTCATCCATTAGGAATTTAATGCAGATAGTATAATTAGCAATTAGATTAGAATAAATTGAAAACTATTTATCCTCAACATGTTTTTTTATATACAGACAGTTCCCACCTTAAGGAAGTTCCAAATATATCAACCCAGACTTGCATAGTATATTCTATTTGCTGTAAAATGTACAGAAACTGCTAACTCAGAAACAAGTGACACTCTATCTACTCAACTTAACTATAGCAAGTAACTTGTGTCCAACTTATGTGAATTCACAGTACTTATTGAATTTTGTTCAGAAGAGGATGGTTTATGAGATTGAATGGCAAATGTGGGCCGCATTTAGCATTCAGTCTCACTTGAAAGGCTGCACATAAAGCCATCAGATCAATTTTGGGTGCTGTGTTGCCTATAGTGATGTGGTTTAACATTTAAATTTATGCGAGAAAACAAATTCATTTGCTAAGTGAACTGGAAGGGAGCATTTTCCACTCTATTGTTCACTTGGCATCACTATCAAGTTTAGTAAACAAAATTATGTCAATGAGTATTTGTTTCAGGAAGTGACTAAGAGGCCACAGGACCCTCACCTCTTGTCTAGGTTTTATGACAATTGACTTGCATAAGTTCAGAACTTTGGGTAGTATAATTTCTGAAGAAATCAAAACAGAATAAACTTTGCCTGGAAAGCAAAGAAATTTTGATGTATCCTTTTTATCTAACAAGATGATGACTTATTTTCCATTCCATTTGATTTTATGAAGATGCAATGACTTAGAGAATCTGTATTAATATAATGGGGAAGCCTAAACTTTTTGGAAGTCTATACTAGGAAGCATTGGTGAGGTGAACCACATTTCATTTCACCGAGCTTCCTTTCAGTCATTTGCTTTGATTTATGTTTTAGGAGGATTTATTCTTAATTCATGTTCCTTTTTAGTGAAGAATCTTGTGAATATCTTATACTTTTTAATAGTTTCAAATCCTATGGCAAAAAGGTGTCTTCAGGAAAGGATACTTCAACCAAAGGATCTAAAAGTTATATTCCTCACAAAGGCATGCAAGGGAATAAATATGGTGATCTCTGGTTGGAACCCATGTGTATGAAATGTCCTCAACTGTCAAGATTTATTAAAGTCATTGTCATTGGTGATAAAGTATAATGGTTGGCTGCTGATGGTTGCTAAGTTAACAGAAGAGACTCCAAAAACCATCAATAAAATAACTTACAGTAATGCCTATACGTAGCGGTATCACTGCTCTCCTGAAGATGGCTTCATTGAAGCTGAAATACATATAGGTATTCCTGTAAGTTTTTTATTGATGGTTTTCGGAGTGTCATTGGCGACATTCAACAATTTTAAAGCAGGTTCTAATCCATGTGGGGTATGCAACCATGCTTTGCAATTATAAGTAAATACTTTCTTTTATTATACTAATTTGAAAATTTATGGAAATTATACGATGAAATGAGAAAATATTTCTTGATCTAACAATGAAATTCTTGCCAGAATAAAGCACGTCTAGCAATACTACTATGATTAACTATTTCTGTTTTTTGTTGTAGTATGTTGGTAAAACACTGAAGTTGTTAGAGAATTTTTGCTCAGATGTATAATAAATTGATTCATCTTCAGTTATCTTTCAAGATTCCCAATAAATCAAGCTGAAAATTTTACCAGAGAGCAATAAAATATTCACAGAATATCTTTTATATATAGCTAACTCTCCGAGTATACCTATATAGATATATATATATGTATATATATATATAGGTGATATGAATTCTAAGCATGTTCCACAAGTGCCATCAACGTGAAATTTTTACGACATACTGGCCCCACCCTGTAGATGCCAGAATAATTCAGACATCAAAATCACGGTATTTGCAGATGAGATGGTCTTCCATAGTACCAAAGGAAGAAATGTTACAAAATGACCATGTGTTCGACCCCAGATGGGTTCGAAATGCTTCTGTAAGAAATGAATTGCTGAAATCTTTGACGATATTTTTAAATGCCTTCCCGATAAGCTGGAAAGATAAAACCCGGAATGGTGACAGAGGCGTTTGAAAACATTTTTTCATGAGGTTTGCCGTTTCTCTAATTGTCCTTGGTTCAATGCAAGAGCGTCATTACAATTCTACCATGCATTTCAAACAGGGATAGCGTAATCTTATTTTAGGACCTTCCCAATAAGATATTGAATTGAGACTTTGGAACAGGTCAGAATGGCACTTGTCTAATAATAATATGCAATTGTGTCGTGCGAACGGGTCCTTAGTTCGACGCCAGGTGGACTTTTGCGCGAAGTTTTCAAAATTGTTTTGAGGCATTACTTGGTGTGGTACTGCATTCAACTGATAGCATACAGTATGCAAGCAACTTTTACTCATATAATATATGACAACGATGAGTAATATAATTGTATAGCAGGGATGAAGAAAAAATTTAAAAAGGGAGTACTGAAAGAAATTGTGTCAATTAATTTTTCAAAATCTATGTAATCCATGGTAAGGGAACGAAATTGTACTCTAAAGGAGGCCTGAAGACAAAAAGAAGATCCATGGTTGAATTATTCAGGAATATTGGTGGAAAAGACTATGATAATAGCCCTGAATATATCAATAAATCCACAGATGTGTACTTTTCCATGAAATTTAATTATAATCAATCAAATTAAGTATTTTTCCAGTATATATATATATATGCATCCATTTTTTAAACATCTATGTTATAATTTTTAAATGGATACTTTTTCTTACTGATTTGATTTTTAACTGAGATAATTATAATTAGCAACTACAGAAGATTCAGCATACGAGAAGCATTGAGCATAATATATGACCACCAATGAAATAATTTAAAAATAAGTTGCAGGGTGGAATTCAATCAATTGAAATATATGCACATGTATGTGTGCATATGGAGCATATCATTTTTCAAATTCTGAATTAGTAACATTTTATGTTTTGAAATAGAAGAAACTTAGTTCATAAAAGACTGGTTGCTCAAGAAAGTATTTCCTTAGAAGACTGTGGTACCAGTGACATAATGCCCTCAGTTCAGTCTGTGGCACACATGCAATTACTGCCCCTTTGTCCAAGTGACTGCAAGTGTCAACCAAAGTAACCTGTTGATGACAAACCTTGATTTAAAACATTCTTTTGTTTGAACATTGCATAGAAAATGTTTCGTTCATTCTATTACTATTTATTTGAATTCTAATTATGTTCATATTAAAATTCTAGCTCATAGTCTATTTTTGTATATGTGTCAATTAATAGAATATCATTAATATCATTATTTTATGTCTTACTTAAATGTTATTTCAACTGTAACTAAGTATGTCAGACGCTTGCTTTAAATTGAGTCAAGAATAGCATTTACAATTTACCTGATCATCATAATGGGCAGGAATTTTTCATGGCTATTTCAAATTTATCTTTTTTAAATGAAATAAATTGTCTAGTTCATAGAATTGTATAGTTTGATTTTCTGGTAGATACTGATTAATTGTAGCTTCAGAACTTAACCTGGACATAAGTTTCTTGTGCTTTTTTATGCAATGAGAAAAATTCCCTTGAGTTGTAATATTTACTTTGGCAGGGAAGGTATTATGAATAAAATTAATAAATATTTATTGGCCAAGCCTTTCTGAGATAACTTTCATCAGCCAAGAGTAGCTGGATTGGCACATTGCAAGTTAGTTTTCCTGTCTCCAGTTGGTGCCAAATTTCATGATATTGAAAAATTGACTTACCAATTTTGGCTCCACTTGATACACTAAAAGAACGCTATTACTTTTTGTTGTTAGAAGGACAAAAAGCATTGGTTTCCAATGTGGTTTTGATCCTTCCCAAATACTGAAACCTTTCGTCAAACTTTCATGTAATGAATCTGCCAAATCCACCAAAAAGATGCCACTTGTCTGTGAAATATCATTAAAATTAGATATTTAACAAATCTATCAGAAGATGAGGTCGCTATACTACAAACCCATTCAAACATTGTCTTCATTTCAGATCCAATGGCTACAGCAGATTCAGTGATAGTGAAATTCAATATATTCCTAGGACTACCTCTTATAGCATTTTTGTAAATTTTGTTACCTGAAAAGTTCGTTAGTTTATGGGTTTATGACATAATTATAGGAGTATATTATGAAACAGATCTCAACTTAACAATGTAGTTTGATATAATTGCCAATTCATTTGAAAGTCGTCATAATATTATGGGATGATTATTCTGCCTCTAGGATGAACATATATTAATCCCGAAACAATTAAAAATAAATTTTTGAACATTTAAAAATCAACGGGACGGCAAAATTCTATTTTCGTCGCATTGAGGCAGCGCGTTTTGTAATTAACAGGCTGAATAACTATTGTTTGGCCACTACCAATGGACAAATTTTTACCTCTCGTAATAGCAGACCTCAGAACCATGCTAATCTCAGCAGTATCAAATTTTACGCTCCCTTCAGAAAGATCGATCCATATATTAGTATCATTCCAATTCAATGCTATAAGCAATGCACTAATAGTGCATGCGTGAATACCTGAAATGAGATGTTATTTCAGCAAATTCACCAATCAATGAATAAATGAAATATCGTTTCTCAGATCCATACATCCGTGATCGATTTGGTCCTGGGACATGGTTTTTGGAAACCATAAAATATAAACTGAATCCTCTTGTACATTCAGCAATTCCATGGTTCAAGAATTACTTGATCTACTGAGAAATGATTATTCCTGCAATAATAGATAGGATTATAATGATTTTATATATACAATGCAATACAAAACCATGACTTTTAAATAGATACACAGCTCTAACAATCAATGCAACTCCAATAAACATGAATAAACATTAGTCATCATAACTATTCAATATACGTTTAAACCATTTTAAACTTAATTGGTATCGCTACGATTATCCTCTAACTCTTTTACTTTCGATTTAATTCTTCTTAAAGCGTAAGCTATATTTGGGTAACACCCATGTCCCTCCAATATTCATGTGAAAGTAGCTATAAAATTACCGATTTGAAATTCAAAATTTTTAAAAATAATACGCAAAAGTTAAAAGTGATGACATTTTCAACCTCAGCTAAATATCACGTACAACAAATGATATCGAATTCCATTTCTTGTAGTGCACTTGAGCGGTAAACCGAGATAGTAAAACTTTGTTACGATGGAAATTTTTAATATAAGTACTGTAATAATATAAATAAATATATCGTGAGTTACAATATCTGTATTAAGATTTATCGGAAGTCTCTATATAGTAAACGTTAAACCTGAATTACGTTTGTAGTATATGTTGAATTAGAATTCTCGCAAATAACCACTGTGTAATGCAATTAGCTGATCATTATAGCTAAACATTTCAGTTTAATTAATTGAGTTTTTCTAATTTCAGATATTAGTGCAACATCAATCACTTTCTTCAGACCTAGAAATAAGAATGTGCTACATGCATGACGTGTATATGTGCGAACGGTGCAGACACATTCCCTCACAAACAATACTACCCAACCAACCCACCCCACCCACCATAGTACCGGCGGAATGTTGAGAAGTGGAAAGCGCAAAGTTTGAAGGAGAATGCTTGCCCCACGTGCGTAATACCATGGAGGGTTTGACGCATTTATTTCATGCGGTTTTACAATCTTCTCATCGAAATTCATGTTTGGGTGGTATACTTCTAGACTGTGCCGAGCATCAAGCTTTTAGTACAATTGTATGAACTCCTTGACAGGCAACCTTACTTTTCATATGTGTTTATATGCTATATGTTAATATGCTTTCTTTGTTCTTTAGGATTCTTCGGAATTGCAGTCTGTTGCCGCGCAAATAAATTCTAATTTAAATGAGCATAACAGCAGGTAAATATAATTAGAGTCGTGCTATTCGCTCTTAGATGTAAGATGTATCATCTCCAAAGTAAGTTATTCCAAAGCATAGACGTTATTGTGAAAACTTGTCGTTCATGCCCGAAATATGTTTTACTGTTCAATTTTAATGAAGTATTACATTACAAACATGTAAAGTACTTTTTTCAGGTTTTGTGGTATCTTAATTTTGAGAACCTTTTTATCGCAATGCCCGGATGAAATATTTTCTTCCAATGCATTTTCCTGGATATCTCAATTGATAAGAGCTATTAATGACAAGACAGAGTTAGCAGATGAAAGTGAGAGTGAACTAGCTCTGTTTGTATTAAGTAAGTAGGTGAAAGTAAATTTAATGTCAATTATTCTAAGTGGGGCTGTTAACATTTCACTGAAAATCTTCTTATAAGGGGACATCATCGTTGCTTCATCCCAGTTTCCAGATGTGGTTAAGCAGGTATTATCTTTAATCCCGAAATTGTTAACAGCCCTGACTGCAGGAATTACTAAGGTAAGTGTCGGACCAATTTTTATGTTAATTTTGATTTCGAAAACTGCCATTTTTCCATTTTGAACTCCTTCAGTATTGTAATTGTTTAACTTCTGTATTAGATACTGATTACTTAATTTTGCTTCGACTATTTGATGTATGTTAGGCTCATGTGAATCGCAAATATGCCTCGATATTACGTATATGTCAAGGTTATATTATTCTTTGCTTTAACTTATTCTGGGGAATCATGCGCTGGGAAACAACCAAACATAACTGTGTAATAAGAGCTATTGTTCTTAACAAAAATCCGTTGAAGAAGCTGGTAACATTTTATTGCATCGCACTTCGAACAATTTTGATAGATATATTGTAATATTTTTATTGTACCTTGTAAATTATTGTATAGTAACTTTTAACATAAACTAAGAAGATGCATTAATTTTTTTCACAGGAATCCGGAGAATCTCTCCTGTGTCTTCAGTCATGCATGAAATATTACAGTGCTCAGTGTTACAGTTTTAAGGTAATATTTGAAGCTTTTCCAAAGTGAATTAAGGTTTAAAAGCTTTATAATGTTATTAGTACTGGTTTCTTACTTTTCAGGCAGCCATATTGAAACTTTTACTAAATGAGCTCTCTTCTGAATGTGAACCTATAGTGGAAGTTGCTGCAGAATGTTTTGCACTTCTTCCTCTCCTGGGTGGCTCAAGTGGATTGAAAGGAGTTTCAATCATTAATGGACTCAATGCCAACTATAGTGGGGAATGGAACCAACTATTATCCAAACTCATCAGAACACTTCATGCTATTTTAAATAACCTATTTTCAGGCATAAATGAAGTCAAAGTATGTTTATACATGTGATAGCATAAATTAACAATTTCTTTTATAATGAATCATTATAGTTAAAATTACGATCAATATTGAATGGATATTCTGGAAACTAAAATTCTAAACATTTATCCTATAAATAGTGACTACATTACTATTTATCATTGATACTCTTTCAAGTCATTCCATGGTTAATGGTATCTTTCATGGATGAATTTTAAAAATACAAAACAAATCATTTGTAGATATGAATCATCTGGAAATTAAAATGGCATTGTGGCATTTTATTATGAATAATTCTGTCATTTTATTAATTCATATATCATTGAGATGGGTGCATTAAAAACAATTTTAGCAAGATTTAAACATGAATAAACATTTAATAGAAATTTAAATGTTACACAGGGCTATTTAGATCTCTGTCTTTGTTACTTTCTGTAATTTTTTTTGTAAAAGTAGTGTTTGATAAAAGAGTCTTGATAAAATCACGTCTGATTTTAGTGATATTTTAACTTCCTCCTCATCCTTTTTTGTCAGGGTTACTCAGAAGGGGCAGATGTCTTAACTCTACCATCTGAATCTGAAGACTTCTCTGTGGTAGTGAAGCAGAATCTTGCCAGGAAGTTCACTAACCTCTGTAGATACTTGTGTTTAATGCTTCTGTAAGATATTTTCATTATCAGTTTTAAGTATTTGTATCATTCCTCCTGTTTTATGTGGTAATAACTAGAATCTTATGTAGTTAACAGGAAAACATTATGCTTATGAAAGCATGGTCCTGCTAAGAACAATAACAGGGTCAGAATATGTGGATGAGTTATGAAGGTTTAAGTGGAATTTTACACATGTTAATTAATATTAGGACTGAAAAGTTCTGCTGGAGTATTCTGTAACTTGTTCATTTTCCTTAGGAATCCTCTGCCTGCTGCAAAAATAATTCCTGTTGAAGAAGTGATGGGGCTTATATGTCGAGCTCTTGCTGTTACTTGTAATTCACTTAAAGACAAGGTGTCTTCAGAATTTCTTGCCTTGGCTGCAAGATTGCCAGAAATCCATTGTGCTTCATTTTCAGTTCTGTCTGCGTTAATAGCTTGGTAAGTAATTTATATCCCTTCCTTTTTCTACTTCCTCATATCTTTTGGTTATCTTCCATACTTCCATATATCTTTAGGTCCTCATATATTGGTTTTTCAATGCATTATACTTTGCCATCAGTTATCCACTATATTATAATCTTATTGGGTTGGATTTCAGATTTAAAAGTCTTCTCCTATAGTTATCTCTTATGTAAAAAATATTTGCATGTTCCTACTCTGGCATTCAGCTTGTGAAGTCTCTTAAATCTTTTCACTAGATGAAACTCGACAAATAATAGAGGTTCCTTTTTATCCATATTCCCTCTTTCTCTTTGGAGATACATGATTACTTAATTTCAGTGCAATCATTTTATTTTTTCATTTGTTTTATCAAATTGATATTTGGAAGACATCTATAGTTGCAAGTAAAAAGGACTGTACCTAATAATTTTCATTACTTTTCCTGTGCTAAAAATATTTTGATTGAATCAATCAATCTTTCCAGTTCAAGGATGAATCTACTTCCATATGGATCTCTGATAGTAAAACTTGTGATACAATCCCTTAAGTGGACCAATACCTCTAAAGATTGGCCATCCAGTATTAGAAAACCATACAGGTAAGCAATAGTTAATAGCTTATGGATGACTTTGTCTAATAATGCTAGTTAACATTTACTGAAACATTGGGTTTCTTAAACTTGATGTTCCAGTATCACTTGACCAAATTAGGAACTTAATTCTCTGGACTATTTAACCTGTACTTCATATCAATCATCTTAGATGTTTTTTGTAGGTTGTGCTAACTGGCTTATTTACATAAAATGTACATAATGTTTAAATACGTTCTCAAAGCTAGTTATTCTAATAACATAGTAGAGTAGATATTCAGCAACCAAGAAAAACAAACTTTTATAGAAGCAATGAACTTTTATGTTGCTACATTTCTACACTCTTATTTCTTATGTTGTTACTGTAAATTGGCTTTGTTATGCTGTATGTGATGAATTAATAAATAAAAATGTTTTAAATGAACAGATAATGGAAAGTTGAATATCTTTTGCGTATCCACAAGAAATACACTATGACTATGATTTCAATCAATGCCATCATTAACAGCGATAAGTTGAATAGATAATTGCATGAGATGTTCTATAGGTTTTTATTTTACTATTGCTACTAATGATAAAATTTCCTGCAACAGAAATTTTATTTAGAGTAATTCAAGACGATAGCTGTTCTTGTTTCAAATGTTAGCTGTATACTGGAATTTATTACTTTAAATTCTCATGTATTCGCTCCCAGTATCACTGCAACAAATCTTGTTATAATGATGAATTGTATGAAAAGGGTAATTTTTCTAGTTTTATCAGATTTTCTGAATGAATTTATTTTCGATATAATATTCTATTTTTTCTCATATATATATATATATATATATATATATATATATATATATATATATATATATATATATATATATATAAAAAGAGGAAAACTGTGTATAAAAACCTATATATATATATAGGTTTTTATACACAGTTTTCCTATTTTTGTCATGTTTTTCCAATCCAACTGGTGCTCTGTTTGCTTAGGACCGCCCGCTTAATTGGCAGCACTCCATCGATTTTACTCCCTCCTCTTAGATAGACAATATCTCTTCTTCAATATGTATGTGTGTATATATATATATATATATATATATATCATCATCATCATCATCATCATCAGCCATTTTCAATCCGATGTCGGATGTAGGCCTCCCCAAGCGCTTTCCAATTTTCTCTATTCTGAGTTTCTCTTTGCCATGTCACACCTAAGTACTTAATGATGTCTCTGTTCCATCGGTCCTTTGGTCTTCTTCTTGGTCTCTTCACATCTCTTGGTGTCCAGTTCAGAACCGCTCTTGTCCAACGGTTGTCGTTTCTTCTCGCCACATGGCCTGCCCACATCCATTTCAGTGACCTTACTTTATCTATGATGTCTGTCACTCCGGTCTTCATCCTCACCCAGGTGTTGCGTTTCCTGTCTCTTCTTGTGATCCCAAGCATACACCTTTCCATACTTCTTTGCGTTGTCTGAAGTCGCTGGGTTATTGCTGCGTTTAACACCCAGGTTTCACTTCCATATGTCAACACTGGTAGAATGCATTGGTTGAAGACCTTTCTCTTCAAGTCCATTGGCATTTGTGACTTTAGAATGTGTGCATTTCTTCCGAAGGCACTCCAGCCGAGTTTAATTCTTCTGTTTACTTCGTTAATCCTGTTGTTCCCTCCTGTGGTTACTAGTTGTCCTAGGTATGTGTATTCTGAGCAGGCATCCAGAGGCGTCCCTTCAAATTTGATTGTTTCTTGTGCTGCAAAAGAGTTATACAATACCTTTGTTTTTGTTAAATTTATCCTGAGTCCTATCTTCTGTCCTGCTGTGTTCAGTTCATGAAGTCTTGAAGCTAGATCTTCTCCGTTGGTTGCGAAGAGTACTATATCATCTGCAAAGCGCAGATGACTGATGTGTTCCCCATTAATCCGCAGACCTTTCTGCTCCCAGTCCAAGGTTTTAAAAACTTCCTCCAGAACACCTGTGAAAAGAATTGGGGAAAGGCAATCTCCTTGTCTAACTCCCTTCTCAATCTTGAATTCTTCAGTAACTTCGTGTAGCATTACTGAGGCTGTGGCATTTTTATAAATGCTGCGTAGGAGTCGGATGTACTCTGCATCTACTCCTTGTTTTTCCAGAGCTTCTAGTGTAGAGGAGGCACTTACCGAGTCGAAGGCCTGAGCATAGTCCACAAAGCATAGTACTAGTGGCATCTCATATTCATTCCTCCTGCTGATTATTTCTTGTAGTGTGTGCATATGGTCCATAGTACTGAAGCCCTTCCGGAATCCTGCTTGTTCTCTAGGCTGGGCGGATGATAGAATAATCTTTATCCGTTCAGCTATTATCCTCATGAATGTTTTGTAAACAACAGGAAGGAGACTGATGGGGCGGTAATTCTTCAGCTCTTCCTTGCTTCCTTTCTTGTGCAAAAGGACTATTCTTGCATGATTCCAGTCCTGGGGGATTCTTCCTTGTTTCAGGCAAGTTGTGAATACCTGCGCTAAAACGTGTGCAACTTCTGTTCCACCAAGTTTTAGATATTCTGCTAACACTCCATCTATGCCTCCTGCTTTTCCGTTCTTCGTCTGCTTTATTGCTGCAGTTACTTCTTCTGGGAGAATAGAGAGGGGATCTCGTTGGTTTTGGCTTTCTTCTTGGTTTTCCTCTTCATCATTTTCTTCCTTCTTGTATAGGTTGCCAAAGTATTCTGCTACCGTCCTTAGTATTGCTTGTCTGTTGCAAGTTCTTGTACCATCTTCCTTCTGTATGGCTAAAATCTGTTTTCTTCCAATTGCTAGGCGTTGTCTGGTCTTCTTCATACTTTTGCTGTTTTCTATAGCCTCTTGCACAATTCTCTCATTGAATTTTCTCACGTCTTCCTTAATTGCCCTTCTGATAGCCTTACTAAGCTCGACGTATTCGATGTTATCCTTTTGTGTATCTGAATTCTTCAGTTCCTTACGTCGTTTCATCATTCGTTGGGTGCTGTCACTTAGCTTTCTATCTTTAGCTCTTTTTGGTGTGCTTGCTACTTCTTCTGCTGCTTCCTTAACAGCTTGCATGACTTTGGTTTCTAGTTCTTCCTCTTGAAGTGCTGAGAATCTATTTTTTAGCTCAAGCTGATATTTATTCTTGTTTTCTTCTAGTTTTTTGATGCTTATTTCATGTTTCTTGCATGAAATCAACTTCTTGCGTTCCGTTTGGAGATTAATCTTCAATCTGCATCTTACGATCCTGTGGTCACTTCCAGTGCTAAAGTTATTCAAGACTTCACAGTCTGTTACTGTGTAGAGTTTATTAACCAATATGTAATCTATTTCATTTTTTACTCCGTTGGGTCCTCTCCAAGTCCACTTCCTTTTTGGGTTCTTCTTGTAATATGTATTTGTTATGTACATATTGGTGCATTCAGCAAACTCTACCAGGCGGTGACCACGTTCGTTTCTCTGGCCCAGTCTGTATTGTCCTGCGACGGTGTCATCGGCTTCCTGTTGACCTACACGAGCGTTAAAATCGCCCATAATTATTTTATAATAGTGGGCTTCCTTATCGTGCTCAGTGCCCAGAGTTTGGTAAAATTTTTCAATTTCTTCTTCACTGCTTGCTGCTGTTGGTGCGTAGACTTGTATGATCTGAACAGAGTAACGCTCATTTATCTTGAGTATGAGCTTGCAAATTCTCTCAGATATACTTTCTATCTTCTGTACATTGTTTTTCCATCTCTTGTTGATCAGGAACCCGACGCCTCCTAGTCTTCCATCCTTAGTACCCCTGTAATAAAATAAATTACCTTCCTTGAGTGTAATCAAGTCTTCTGATTTTCGTCTAACTTCGCTGAGACCGATGACGTCCCAATTTATCTTCTCTGCTTCATTCAGTAGTTCCAGTAGTCTGTCTTCACTCTTCAAGCTGCGGCAATTGTAAGTCGCGAAGTGGAGGGTGGTAGCTCTTTTCCTCATGATGGACCTCTGTAATGCCACCACCTCCCGGACATCCGAATGGGTGGTGCTTTTACGTCTGGATAAATTTCCATTACAGAAGCTCATCATGAAAATTGTATTTGCATTTGGGGGATGAAGGACAATAATTCACCAGGCTGTCCTACTGCCGGTTGGTGAATGCCACTTTCACAATTTGGCCGGAGATATTGTTGAAGCCTTCTTAGCATGGTTGAACCTGGGCTATGCATCGCCTCCAACCTCCGTTAACACCCCTCCGCCCCGTTGAGGCAATGAACTGTGGCAGTGTGAGGAGGGGATATATATATATATATATATATATATATATATATATATATATATATACACATACATATATATCCCCTCCTCCTAAGTAGGCTTCAACAATATCTCCGGCCAAATTGTGAAAGTGGCATTCACCAACCGGCAGTAGGACAGCCTGGTGAATTATTGTCCTTCATCCCCCAAATGCAAATACAATTTTCATGATGAGCTTCTGTAATGGAAATGTATCTGGACGTAAAAGCACCACCCATTCGGATGTCCGGGAGGTGGTGGCATTGCAGAGGTCCATCATGAGGAAAAGAGCTACCACCCTCCACTTTGCGACTTACAATTGCCGCAGCTTGAAGAGTGAAGACAGACTACTGGAACTACTGAATGAAGCAGAGAAGATAAATTGGGACGTCATCGGTCTCAGCGAAGTCAGACGAAAATCAGAAGACTTGATTACACTCAAGGAAGGTAATTTATTTTATTACAGGGGTACTAAGGATGGAAGACTAGGAGGTGTCGGGTTCCTGATCAACAAGAGATGGAAAAACAATGTACAGAAGATAGAAAGTGTATCTGAGAGAATTTGCAAGCTCATACTCAAGATAAATGAGCGTTACTCTGTTCAGATCATACAAGTCTACCCACCAACAGCAGCAAGCAGCGAAGAAGAAATTGAAAAATTTTACCAAACTCTGGGCACTGAGCACGATAAGGAAGCCCACTACAATAAAATAATTATGGGCGATTTTAACGCTCGTGTAGGTCAACAGGAAGCCGATGACACCGTCGCAGGACAATACGGACTGGGCCAGAGAAACGAACGTGGTCACCGCCTGGAAGAGTTTGCTGAATGCACCAATATGTACATAACAAATACATATTACAAGAAGAACCCAAAAAGGAAGTGGACTTGGAGAGGACCCAACGGAGTAAAAAATGAAATAGATTACATATTGGTTAATAAACTCTACACAGTAACAGACTGTGAAGTTAGAATCAACAGCTTCGGCCGTGACTTCGTGGTAAGTCGCCATCAGGAACAAATGAAAGTCGAACTTTTACCAACCACAAATAATTTTATTACGAAACGACCTAGGTTTCGGAAGGAAGACAAGGGATAGGTGTTGATGACTGCGGATCCTATCCGCAGTCATCAACACCCTCCATCCCTCTCCCCCATAACCTACTCCCCCTCCCCTTGTCTTCCTTCCTTATAATTACTAAATTAAATTAATATGACCAAGCGTCACTTTGTGGAACTCCAAACACATGTTGAAGTGAAAGAATGCTTTGTAATTTCCAGTAATACTTTGTAATTGTAATTAGTCGGTCGAATATAATTTAGTGGAAATTACAAAGTATTCTTTCATTTTCAACATGTCTTATATATACTGTTTGTAAAAATCTTTTTCCTTTACCTGAAGATGACTCCATGAGTCGAAACCTAGGTCGTTTCGTAATAAAATTATTTGTGGTTGGTAAAAGTTCGACTTTCATTTGTTCCAGACTGTGAAGTCTTGAATAACTTTAGCACTGGAAGTGACCACAGGATCGTAAGATGCAGATTGAAGATTAATCTCCAAATGGAACGCAAGAAGTTGATTTCATGCAAGAAACATGAAATAAGCATCAAAAAACTAGAAGAAAACAAGAATAAATATCAGCTTGAGCTAAAAAATAGATTCTCAGCACTTCAAGAAGAAGAACTAGAAACCAAAGTCATGCAAGCCTTTAAGGAAGCAGCAGAAGAAGTAGCAAGCACACCAAAAAGAGCTAAAGATAGAAAGCTAAGTGACAGCACCCAACGAATGATGAAACGACGTAAGGAACTGAAGAATTCAGATACACAAAAGGATAACATCGAATACGTCGAGCTTAGTAAGGCTATCAGAAGGGCAATTAAGGAAGACGTGAGAAAATTCAATGAGAGAATTGTGCAAGAGGCTATAGAAAACAGCAAAAGTATGAAGAAGACCAGACAACGCCTAGCAATCGGAAGAAAACAGATTTTAGCCATACAGAAGGAAGATGGTACAAGAACTTGCAACAGACAAGCAATACTAAGGACGGTAGCAGAATACTTTGGCAACCTATACAAGAAGGAAGAAAATGATGAAGAGGAAAACCAAGAAGAAAGCCAAAACCAACGAGATCCCCTCTCTATTCTCCCAGGAGAAGTAACTGCAGCAATAAAGCAGACGAAGAACGGAAAAGCAGGAGGCATAGATGGAGTGTTAGCAGAATATTTAAAACTTGGTGGAACAGAAGTTGCACACATTTTAGCGCAGTTATTCACTAATTGCCTGAAACAAGGAAGAATTCCTCAGGACTGGAATCATGCAAGAATAGTCCTTTTGCACAAGAAAGGAAGCAAGGAAGAGCTGAAGAATTACCGCCCCATCAGTCTCCTTCCTGTTGTTTACAAAACATTCATGAGGATAATAGCTGAACGGATAAAGATTATTCTATCATCCGCCCAGCCTAGAGAACAAGCAGGATTCCGGAAGGGCTTCAGTACTATGGACCATATGCACACACTACAAGAAATAATCAGCAGGAGGAATGAATATGAGATGCCACTAGTACTATGCTTTGTGGACTATGCTCAGGCCTTCGACTCGGTATGTACCTCCTCTACACTAGAAGCTCTGGAAAAACAAGGAGTAGATGCAGAGTACATCCGACTCCTACGCAGCATTTATAAAAATGCCACAGCCTCAGTAATGCTACACGAAGTTACTGAAGAATTCAAGATTGAGAAGGGAGTTAGACAAGGAGATTGCCTTTCCCCAATTCTTTTCACAGCTGTTCTGGAGGAAGTTTTTAAAACCTTGGACTGGGAGCAGAAAGGTCTGCGGATTAATGGGGAACACATCAGTCATCTGCGCTTTGCAGATGATATAGTATTCTTCGCAACCAACGGAAAAGATCTAGCTTCAAGACTTCATGAACTGAACACAGCAGGACAGAAGACAGGACTCAGGATAAATTTAACAAAAACAAAGGTAATGTATAACTCTTTTGCAGCACAAGAAACAATCAAATTTGAAGGGACGCCTCTGGATGTCTGCTCAGAATACACATACCTAGGACAACTAGTAACCACAGGAGAGAACAACAGGATTAACGAAGTAAACAGAAGAATTAAACTCGGCTGGAGTGCCTTCGGAAGAAATGCACACATTCTAAAGTCACAAATGCCAATGGTCTTGAAGAGAAAGGTCTTCAACCAATGCATTCTACCAGTATTGACATATGGAAGTGAAACCTGGGTGTTAAACGCAGCAATAACCCAGCGACTTCAGACAACGCAAAGAAGTATGGAAAGGTGTATGCTTGGGATCACAAGAAGAGACAGGAAACGCAACACCTGGGTGAGGATGAAGACCGGAGTGACAGACATTGTAGATAAAGTAAGGTCACTGAAATGGATGTGGGCAGGCCATGTGGCGAGAAGAAACGACAACCGTTGGACAGGAGCGGTTCTGAACTGGACACCCAGAGATGTGAAGAGACCAAGAAGAAGACCAAAGGACCGATGGAACAGAGACATCATTAAGTACTTAGGTGTGACATGGCAAAGAGAAGCTCAGAATAGAGAGAATTGGAAAGCGCTTGGGGAGGCCTACATCCGACATCGGATTGAAAATGGCTGATTATGATGATGATGATATATATATATATATATATATATATATATATATATATATATATATATATATATATATATATATATAATAAGTGGTTCCAGCCTAAATTTTTCTAATCAAAATAGAGAGGTAAGCTGAGCTTTTCAGAGAATATTGGAGGCTTTTTGCTTTGAGCTTGGTAGACTCCTATTAGGGTGCTTTTGTGAGTCACTCATGATTAAACTTCTACATTCCTTCCCTCTGCCACATGAAAAGAGATAGTTTGAACACAGCTAATATGTTGAAAAATTTAATTCAATAAAATTTGGATAATAAATACTAAATGAAACTATATACAGGCCAGTGTAGAAAATGATATTATTTATTACAGCACCTTGCGCTGCTCTGCATATCATTGCATATCGATGTGGTTGCGTATATCAGCCTCTGCTAGCTGTGCAGAAGATGTGGCAGAAGAACTTATCAGCTCTGCATTGATAGATGTGGTTCCCACTAGGGAAAAGCTCAAATTAGTGGTAAGGATTCTTTTTGCTTTAAGTTTAGTTCTTGTACAATATCCGTATTAACTCCCATACCCTTTGATTTTGTAATGTTTAGTCGCACTATGTCTTATTACATAGTACCTTTGTGCTGTTACTTGATTTCATTTTGCCATTTTTCTGAGTATTTGTCAATTTTGAGGGTGTGGTTTATTTTTAAATGAAATTATTCTGTGAAAATTGCAGTGCATCTTCAATTATGGTTACGTTTCTCTTAAGTCAATGCTAATTAAACAGCTTCTAGTGTCATTTTTATGCTATATCATCTGAAATAGAATCATTTTTATGTGATGAAATGAAAAACAGAATTGATTGCTGGTACTGATGTTACTGACATGAAGCAGCTACCCAACTCTTTCCAATCCCAACAAAACTTTCCAAAATTTTACTTCAAAACATTTGAATGTGTCCTTGAAAACAGCAAATGATAGTAAAAAATTTTTTGACTTTTGGAGTCTTTCAGTTTATTGTTAATCATGAATTCTCTATTCCATACTATGTCCTAAGAACTTTGATCTTTTCTTAACCTGTAAACCACCTTGACAGATTTTCCTAGGAATGGCCAGTATTTGTATCATATATGTAACCCTTAAACATCTGTTACACAGCTAAGTATGTTCCCATAAGTTATTTTATGATGATTGGTTTAGTGTAATAGTATAATAAACAACAGAAAATAAATCTGATTTAACATGCTGTTATGCTAGTGCTGGCTATTCATATATACCAACCCTATCCTTGAGAGGTTTTTTGCTAAATACAGTCACATATCAAACTTATGCATCTTTATTGTAGTTGTAATATTTTTATTTATATGCAGGATGCAACTGATTACTGCGTAGAGGTGAAATTTTGTTGCAGTGAAAACATTTCAGTTCAGATTATTTTACAACATTAATAATCGATATCACCATGAAATAAAGATGATTACTATGATTATTTTAAATTCTGTTGGTAAGATTGATTTTTTGTGTGTTTGATGTTTTTTCCTTCCCATTTAGTCAAGTAATATAGGTAACAAACATCATGGGAAACAAAAACGAAAAAAGATGGGTGTCTTGGAACTACATTCTGGTGACAACACCACAAGTTCCTTTGCTTCTGGTATGAAATGTGCAGTTGGTGATGGTTCTGCCAATTCAGAAATTTGCTGTGCTGCTTTGGAAATGTTGTCTTCTTTATTGCAGTCTGTTGGATTATTCCTTAAGCCTAATTTGCACAAGGTAAAACAAAAATTAAAATCTAATTTTGTAAATCCTCTTTGCTTGCAAGTTCTTGACTTTTCACATGGGTGAATTCTTTTAGGAGATTGGTCCAGATTATTTTAATTTCTGGCTAAGACTATGGTGTTAACTATGCGCTATCAAAGCAATGCGCTTTATTTGGGATGATGCACTGACCTTGTTCCCCCTACCACCAATGCCACTTCAACAAGGTTATTTCTGGGATATTGTGTTTTGGACTCATCTCTGAAAATTTTTATTGTCTTTTAGAATAGTGTCTTTCCCACAGCCTTTGATCAATGCATTCATCCCGGTTGTTAATTTTTATGGTGAACTTTTGTACAATTTTCTTGCCTAAAAACTGATTGCTAAAGATGTATTAAGTATTGGTTGGAATTTGTCCTCTGATGTTGAATATGTACTTAAGAATGGAACATGGGACAGTTCAACTTACAATTTTTGATTAATTTCTCCTAGCCATAGCTTTGTAATTGATTGGCTTGGTCAACTAATAGTAGCAATTTTTTTCATAAAATGGTAAAACTTCAGTTAGTATGGTTCCATCAAATTTATACGAAAATAATAAGATCTTTGTTGGTAGAGCATTACTGGTAGTAGATTATAAAGATACAATGTAAACAATTTTTTGTTCATGTTTTTTCTTTTATATTTTTTCACTTGCCTACAAATTCCTGTCATATCGTTTAAAAATGTAGATTAACACTAAAATATCCTGTTGAAGGTAATTTTCTCGGGCTTCTAACCAGGTCAGTGCTGGCAGAAGTGCCGACGTTTCGGCCGCTGTCACTGCGGCCATCCTCAGGGTTGAGTTAAGTCATGTATACTAAAATATCCTGTTCTATTTTGTATGCAAATTTTAGTCTTAGTTGTAGTATTTTCATTTTATGAAACTTTTGCAGAGTATATCCATCATACTTATCAAGGGTCAGATGCAGTAATATTCAAGAGTACATACAAGCATGATACATCACAGCAGTATACTTACGTGAGATAGGCAAAATCTTTATAGATATTTCCACTGAAAGTAAAAAAGTGGATTCTCCAGATCTACACTCTATTTTATGATTGCTTTACTTTGCCCTGATTTCTAATTGTTAAGATTTAACCAGATCATGATTTCTGCAGAAGCACCACCTTTAAAAATATCACCGTTCTTTGCAACATTCAGATTTACTTATAACTTGAGAATTTTGAATTATTTGGGTGGTAACTCATAGTTCTGCCAGACTATGTGAGTTTTTAGAAATTGATTAATCCAACCTGGCTCTGGAATTCTCCAGCCTTGATAAATATTTTTACTGTTTCCACTTTCTTCAAGTTGGCTGAAGTCTGTATGATTTTTATTTTAACTATATTTATAAATAGTAAATGTAATGTGTGTAAATAAATATGTTACATGGACTCTTATAGGTTCTATAGCCAGTGAGGAAATCAATTTCACTAAAATTTTGCTAAACTTGAAAGTGTAATCATTGGAATTTTCATAATAATTAATGATTTATGGCTTATTCTTTATGACCTACCATTAGTTCAAATCTTTAATTTGTCTGCAATTTTTGAGCAGTTCCAGAGACATACTATCATGATTTCCAAGTTTTCTTACTATTATTTCCAATCTCTTTTGCTTATTACTAGCCATAGAAAATTTTAATTTTAAGCGCTTACGCCAAGGATATGAGATTCAGTTCTAGCAAAAGACTATGTTTGTCTTAGCTATATCATGTTTCAATTCATATATTTGGGTTTTTCTATTTATCAAACCAATGAGGATAATTTTATATTGATGATAATTTTGAATTGGTGCTGTATTTATTTGTCCAAAGCAAACTTTTATTTCATTCATTTGTTTAATGTTCATTCAGTTCATTTGTATAATGTGAGGCAGGAAAAAATATTTATTTCTATATTATTTCATTATTAGAAAAGAAGCTTAAATCAAATTAGAATAATAAACATGCCTCATCATAAAAAGCATTTCTTGCATCAGTTTTTGTTTGTTTTTTCAGACACTACAGGATACAGCAATATTGATATTGATTGATATTCAGAGGAGTAGTGGCACTATAAGCTCCAAGCAGTCATGTAACAGGGATATTCTTACCAGCTTGCTACCTTACCAAAGTGATGCCAAATGCCATTTATCTCTCCTTAAGTTACTGCTTGCTCTAGTTCTTGAACCACATAGTCACAAATGGCCTCCTCCTATTGATCTTGCTGTTCAGATTTTTTCTACAGGCCAAAATGATTCCAGCATTGAGGTAAGAATGTATTTACATTGTTTAATGTGCATCATAGTGCCTTATCCCTTGCTAATGATCTTTACAGACTTCAATCCAAATTTTGAAAGAAATTTTAGGTCCAATGGTAACCCGTACGAAAATTCAACTCTTATATACTTAGGGAAGATATAAGGAAATCGTACTTAAAAAAACTTCATTTTGTTGTGAGCTTTGAATTTTCTGTCCTTCTGAAGCTGCTGAATGAATTATCTTGCTATTTTAAACTGCTTCTAAATTAATTTGTGTGGTTATTAAATAGTTTGTAATAAAATAAAATTGTTTTTAAAATCTTGAACAAAAGACTTACTGCCGAGTCAATTAATCTTTCTAAATTTCTATTTGTAATCTGGTTGCAAGAATTCTGACCTAAAACTCATAATAAAATTATTTTTATGGATGAATGATAACTTCTTGACATAAAGGCCAAAGGAGGTTTATTAAAGGTGGAGTTTTGAAAACCATCAGCCTGCCAAATTCCTTGCAGAATTAATATAGAAATATCTGCTATGCTGGATAATTACTTCTCATTCTATAAAATTGGGCCAATGAGCTACCTCTTGCTTGCCCATATGGCAATGAGTGCCAGTAGCGAATCTTAAACAAATAGGATTTTCTGGTTACATCCTTTGTGATCCATTTATTTATAATTCTTTTGCTTTCAATATAAGTTTGTAAATCCAGATGTTTATTTTAAATAGTTCTAAATTTTATTTGATAACTTTCATTTTTCCTGTCAAAAATGACAACTAAATTTACCTTATAAAAATGTAACACTATCGGTTCCTTCTTCGATAAAATCTTAAAATTAGTCAAATCCCTGTACATAATATACTGTACTGTAATACTGTGTTAAGTATCCATCATAATATAAACTGAAGCTATAAGTATAAGCAGAATTTATCATTGAATTTTTTCTCTAAGTACACTTTAAAACATCTACAGCATAATATCTAACTAATGCTTTTCTTGCTATTAAATGTCAGCTCTTCCCCCATTCATTTCATACAGGCCTAATCTTTTCCATATATTCATACAATAGGTCCAACAACAGTTAGGTTTATTCTTGCAATTTTGACTCCTAAACAAAGTTCTACAACCAAAATAATCTCTCTTCAATTTCCTTTCTGATGATTCCTATCATTACTCTTTAAGACCATTATTACTAATCTAATTTCCAACAGAAGAAAGGTCAATCAATCAAATCAACTTTATGTGCATTCTGTAAGAGAAGATTTCCTAGTCCTTCAGAGTCAAACTCATGATACCTTGGACAAAAATATCTATATGTATTGCTCCATTGAACCTATAAAAATTTCTAAATTTTATCCTTCTATCTTAAGGAGCATGTGATTAATCTACAAAGAATTCCTCCACGTATTTCTTAGCGAGGCTACTAATGATATATAAGTAAATTTATAAACATATGCACAATCACACAATATATTACATATTGTAAGACTGCCTTGAAATGTATTCTGTTTCATATGAAATCCAAGGTTGAACTTAAGATTCATATTTGGATGTGTCAATTATAATTTACTGAATAGAAATGGTTTAAATACTTTTTAAATGCAGAATAACCATGATTAATTTTACGAATTATGTGTGACAATACTGATGATCTTAAAATACAGTGCGATTCCTTCTTATTTAAATAACTGGTATATGAAAGTGGAAATGGCATTAAGCATCTAGGGCTACATTTCAATTAAATAGGGGTACAAATATTTATAAGGGCTTTATGTTTTCCTCATCAGGTTGCCACATTCTGTGCAACAGCAAAACGAGTAGTTGAGAGGATCATTCATCCTGTTGCTCCCATTTTGAACTTCCCAACTTCCTTGCAAGAATTCACAGATACAAGCCAATCTGAAAGTAATGCTGAACATATTCTGACCGAAGTCTCATATAAAACTAACATTCCAGTCTCTCATGTAGTTGGAACCCAAACAGATAAATTATTGGAGATAGGAGCTGAAGCTTGGGAATCTACTAGTTTCAGAATTTTGGGAAATGGAAACCATGAGAACATGGAATCATCCGATTTGATAGTCCTTAGTGATGACAATAGTAAATCACCTAAACATTCTGTAGCTACATCACCTCACGATTTTAACAAATCCCGGATTCCAAGTCCTGACGTTCTATTTATTAGAATGGGGCTGGGTGATGGGAAGTTAAAAGGAAAAAAAAATGTGATGCTTCCATTGACATTCTTAAAGAACAAAGGCATCCAGTGTACTGGCAGGCCATTTTTAGATGACAGAGAAGATGCTCCTAATAACCCCCCTTTGTTAGTCGTGAAGGTTCCAATTGAGACATGCAGCTCTGATAAGATGGTAGATTTCTCCCAGCAATTTTCACCTGAACCTCGGGAAGAAGTGGTACACATAGAGGTGAACTTGGATGATGAAGATGAGCCAGTAGAAGTGGAAATGAATCATGTGGATGACAGCAATGATTTAGAAGTCGTAGAAAAATCAGGAAGAGCAGCATCTGGTGGTGAGAATGATGAAAATGGAGAAGTTATGGTAGTTGATGAGGAACCATCCAATGCCAGGAATATGAATTCTAACCCAAGCCCAGCTAAGTCACCAATGGGAAAGAAGGTGATTGAAAGCTGTGAAAAGAATCTATCAGAAGTAGAAATTGTGGAACTGGATGATAGGAGTAATACACCTATCAAAGAAGAGAAGGATGTGGAGTTGGATGAGGAAAATTCAAAGGTGAAAGAAATGCTTAATTGTTTTGCAGATATTTCTTCAAAGGATGATTAAATATTGTATCACTCTTTGTTTGTGAATGATGTTTTATAATTTTTCCTTTGGCTCCCACTAAGTGTCTGCAAAATTATTTTGAACAGGCTCTTTGCAGCAATGAGAGTTCATTTGATTCCTAATTCTATGCAGAGAAAGTTCTGCTGGAAGGAAATGTTTGTTTACTTTCAATAAATGTTCATGTTATTTGTAAATATTTCATGATGACTCAAGGAAGTCAATAAATATGTCAAGTTTACAAACAGTCATCATTTGTTCCTGGTCTTAGTTATTGCAAAATTGCAGTAAGCAGCAAGTCCAAGTAGTGATGGATATCAGGTCTCCCCTTATGGATTTATAAATAAAACATCGCTTTGGAAAATGTAACTACCAGGTCAATATCACATTTTTGGGCATAAATAATTTTTAATTATTCTAATGAATCAGTGAAATATGACTATAAGTATTTTAAGCATCAAAGAGTTAAAGTTTGTATTACCACTACCTGAAATCTTAACATCTTCTATTTCAGAAAAAGTTGATCTCTATGCAAAACCATTCAATGTAGGATCTTCTAAATTTATGTGCATAATGCTATCAACCCTTGACTTATAAAGCCTTTCTTTAGAAATTAAAAAATGCCCGCATTCCCTGCATCTTTGCAGAAACTAATGTCCCATTTAAAAATGCACTTGAGTCAGTGGTAAGAGGTCGTTATGTGTGCCTATGAAAAATACATCATTTTATCACAATACTGTTGAATTTCATCTTGTATTTAAATTGAGGACATGTATAGGAATCTGGCAACTTTTGAAGATGGCTGCTGGAATTGGAAGCAGTTAATCTTTGTTGACATACATATTTTTTTGCTTGTGTATCCACTTACACATTGACATTTTTGGAATATGGTCAGTTAGTGAAGTTACAGAAAACATTTTAACTTTGCGTGAGTCAAATTATTTTAGTTATAACTGTTGGATTAAAATTATATTTGCAGCATACACTATACAATTAATTTTGTTGTAGAGTAAATTTTGTATTATTGGTAGAATAATTCTGATAGTTTGATATAATTTGTATTATTTATTATCATTTGAATCTTATCAAAGTGAGCTTACACTTACTACCAGAGCTTCAGAGGGCTAAGAACCCTTCAGAAATGGAAAACTTTTGTATGTCCACTACAAAACATCAGTATCTTTCTATGGTGATGATTATGAATTAGGAACAGAGATAGGTTTAATTGTTCCGCAAGCCAACTGTTAAACATTTACAAGAGTATCCAAGTATTGGTCCACTAGCGGTTAAAAGCTTTGGAGTTCTTTTTAGTTGAGATTTAGGGATCTGGTACAAACTTTTCATATTTCATTAGTGGGAAATTTGTCTTTTAGTATGTTTTTATCTTCTTTCTAATGCTGCATCTTTCTCAAGCCCATTCCTCATAAAGCTACTATCTCTTCCTTGTGCCATTGGGTATCTCATAATTTTAACCAACCAGTTCTCCTCTAATTTGAACAATGCAGTCATACTATTAACCTTCTACGAATAATACATTATAATTTTATAAATACTGATATTTGTACAGAGCTGTAAATGCCATTAATAAGTACTTCCGATAAATCAGCACAACAAAAAACTAAGCTCCAAAATGTTAACAGTTAAATTTAAACTTAACTAAGAACATTGCAGACTTAATCGCTATATTTGGAGGGACCACTTATATCATTTCATCTACCTAACTAATGTCAAAAGAAATCTCACAAAATTGGGGAAAACGAAGTAACAAATGCAAATTAAAACAGAGTTTGTATCCAATTTTTATTGACCCTTATTTTACAGAAATAGTTTAATCATCTCCCTTCTTAGCATCAGTTTTGCCACCACGAATCCTACCAGTTCTCCTGGCAGCAATAAGACCAACCTGTAAAACAAGATATTTGTATCAAAATCAAATCACAAACAGGCTAAGAAAAAGTAATGTCCCCTAATCATGTACTTCAGAAAGAGCCTCTAATTGTTCTTCAGACATTCAGTCAGGTGTTGTAGAAATCATCATGTGTACAGCAAACAAATACTTTCAGATATTACACAAAATACAGAACTGTTCAGCGTATTAAAACCAAGTCTGCTACTCTCTTCCCCGAGGTGCACCCAAGCTTAGTGGAAAATTTAGTGATTGTTAAAAAGCATAACATAAAAAAACCACATTGAAACAAAAACTATCTTTACAAGTTACACTCGATAGGAACTGAAAATAAACCGAAATTAACACAGAATTTACAATTTAAGCATATGGCAACGTTGCATGAAATCTTTTAGTCAAGAGCTTTGGGGAGGAGAAATTACCATCAATGGAATTTGGTTTTAGAGTGAAACCGGTACCACTACCTAATTAAATGAGATCTCATACAAATCAGAAATCGAGAAGCAATGAGATAGCTTTGCCACAGGCTTCTAATCATATAAGATTACTCAATAGAAACAAGTCAGAGACAAGTTGCTACGAGACATACGATTTAATAGAATTGAGGACATTCCCTTAACAGACTTGGACACCAAGGTCAGAATGACTATGATATGAAAACGTTCTGTTCACATAACTCAGTATAGCCTGCAACAGCTAAACTGAGTGATAAGTAATAACTCCTGGCTGATTACCTTTCTTCCTGCACTGGTTCCTCGCTTAACTGTAGAGGCTTTACCAATATGCTGGTGATTACCACCACCGTGAGGATGTTCCACAGGGTTCATAGCAACACCACGGACCTTTGGCCAGCAATTGCGCTTAGCCTTGTACTTGAAGTAAGCACGACCGGCCTTCAAGACAGGTTTGTCCATTCGTCCACCGCCAGCAACGACACCTGGAAGGCAAATGTCAATTACAGCCGGCAATGAAACCGATACAGGACCGTCATAATTTGGATATCCATAGTTTACTTACCAACCATGGCTCGATTATTGGATGGAATGACCTTCTTAGCTCCAGATGGAAGCTTGACCCTAGTTTTCTTTGTGTCTGGATTGTGTGCAATAACTGTTGCATAATTACCAGAAGCCCTAGCCAAACGGCCTCTGTCCCCGGTCTTTTCTTCCAAATTACACACAATAGTTCCTTCAGGCATGGCTCCAACGGGCATAACGTTTCCAATAGTCAACACGGCTGTGGAGTAAAATAAATTTATACTAACAAATACATTTACAAATAAACGGCATAATTGATCTCAATTTTACCTTTCTTTCCACAGTACAGAAATTGACCGGTGAACATTCCTTCGGGAGCAATGAACAATTCCTTACGCGTTTTAAACCTATATGGATCACGGAAGTGAACTACCGCGAGGGGAGCACCACGGCCGGGATCGTGGATAATTTCCTACATTTGAGAAATGATTCCCTTAAGTTAAACTGTTACATTTATAACATCCTATATAAACTATAACAGCTATCACTTTTATTCAAATTTCAAACACTCTAAACATTACCTTAACTACTCCTTTCAGGTATCCATGCCTTTCAGCAAAATCTAAAGCCCTAAGTTTTGGGGCTCCTTTCCTATGTTTGGCATGAGAACGAAATACACTTCCTGCACCTTTTCTCTGTGCTCGTATTACACGCCCCATCTTTGAGCTGAATAAAGCAGAAAAAAGTGTTTAACAAAACGGGATGATGTTGAGCATTACACATCAACTATTAATTAATGTCTTATCACAAGTATCTTTCAAAGATTAGCATGACAAAACAAGAATTTGTAATATACCGAAGTAAAATATAGTATTATTGTTGGTAGATGATTATTATATATTACGATGTTTGCAGATACCCTATCACATAGAATGAAAGAAAATATTACCCCTATAGTCAACGTGGTAGGCAGGAACTAGAGGCTTTCGACCTATCGACAACCACTTCATGCCTGCAGCGATACTGGTCATATCGATATAAACTAATCAATTGATTTAGAATTTTTCTTAACGGTAAATTAGAAAAATAAAAATTTAGACATTATAATTTCCACCAAATTGCATTTAAAATGATTTAATAGCTTTACGATTAACGAAACACAATTTAGTTAGCTAACTCAAGAAGCATAGATTGATTTCGACTTTGTCTTAGATTATTAAAAATTATTTTAACAGTTTCCCCCTCTTTAAGTTAGAAATAATGATTTAGGTACATAAAATCTGAAATACTGTTCACTTTTCGATGAGAGGTTTCCTTAGCGGAAACTGACTGGAAGAATCAAGAAATGTATGAATCACTCAATATTAAAAAAATTCTGAGGCTCAAAAATTTAGGTTTTTGTTAAGAGGAATATATATTACATTATATGCTCTTTAATAAATGGAAGCTTTATCTAAATTGATATCTGCGTATAAAATTTATAAATTCTAGTTCGGTGGTGATACAAGACTGGTGTAGGTGTCTCTGATAAACTGTGCGTGACGTCACCTAGTATCCTTTGTGTTAAATCGACAGGGTCGGTAGACGTTTATAGGGAGAGCTCTCTAAAAAATCGTTTTGTTTAGTAGTAATATGAGTAATGTACCCAACCAAAATGGCACAGGTCTAGAGCAGCAGGTAAGTTAATTTATATTGATAAGTCATCATTTATAAAGATCATGGAAATTTTTTGTTCTGCTCGGTCTCAATGCTATTGATTATTTCCTGATCCATTGGTTTCGAAGATTAAATTCAATTACGAATGTAAACATACTTCCCATGCATAAATATCAGCTGTTTGGTTGATCAAGAACTTCGAGGCAAGGTCAAGTTCTTAAATAATTTCGTTGTCGAGTTTTCACATAATGGCGGATAGTCATCTACGGATATTATCAGGAAGTTTATGCTTGTAGTAGGTCTTGGAATTACATCAGCAGCATCAAAGCCTTTTGGAACCTTTTCTGAGAGTTAATTTTTGATTATGTTTCTTGCCTGCAAATATTTCATTTAGTCAGCCTGAATCGGCTGTTGGCCTCCATTTTGTATTGATGTCGTGGACGTTACTGAATCGCTAAGACATCACCATAGAACGTCCCCGCTTCTATGCTCGTTTATATAATTTTTCTATTGCTATGAGAATTTATCTTGAAACATTGATTTATTTATTGGAATATTTGAATTTTTCTGTATCATGATGAAGCATAGATACGCTAGGATTTAATGACGCTTGGTGATAATGCATACCCACAAACCATCGGCGATAAATGATGATAATTATTTGTTTATTATCATTTCAATGTTTACATTTTTCTTGCTTATAATTGATGTTTAGAACAGCGTTTTTTAAAAGGCATATTTTCAAGGGACGCTCACTCAAATTTTGTCTTTCTAGTTTGCTGGTCTGGACTTGCAGGGTGGCCACCAGAGAAGTGGTCGCTACATACCTCCTCATCTTCGTCAAAAATTAGGAGGCGGTAAGTATTCCGGTTTTTTCTTGATAATGGAATTTATTAGATTTTCTGTGGAAAAAATATGGGGGTGATGAATTCTGTGGTACACCGTCATTTCCCCAGCATCCTCGCTCAAAGCCGACGCGTAACTAATCGTCGAAATTAGATTTTTCCTATAGTGTCATTTTTAAGCGTTTGCTCACTTTAGTTCATATCGTAGAATTTTCTGAGGATAACTATGGGAAGAGTGATGATTCATTTCCCCATAATCTTGGATCATTCAATCCTGATGACCCCGGAAACGTTTCCTTCGCTGGTGGAAGTGGTCTTACTTTTTTGCTGTTCAGTACCCGTATTTTGTTTGTGTCGTGTTATTTTTAATTGGTTAAAATTGGGCTATTGCGTCATGTTTCCCGCTTCGGGCTGAAATAACGTTCGAGCAATCGATAGTGCAGGTTAATCATGGTAGCGAAAATTTTTCTCGTTCATCATTCTCAATATCCGTGATTAGTTTATCTATAAATTATATCTCTGTATCCATGCAATTCACGAGTGTGTTGTAACGGATGTCGTAGGAAATGGTTGTTGAAACGGATATCATAGCGGAGTAATATTATATGTAAATTGTAGCGGAAGGCTTTTTTATACATTCACTCACTGTCATATTTGTAGGCAAAATTAATACGATCTCGATTGAAATATTGAAGCTAGCCATTTGATCGATGGGTAAAGTAGTCGAAATTTTGTCTTTGATAGCATAGTTGAGTAATTTATTCTCAATTTTATCAATTCGTATAGAAAGTATAATAATTGCAATAACGTAATAAATATCTCCTTCCTTATTTTTGTTTGTAAATAAATAGAACGTACTTAGAAATCCGAGCATCTCAATACACCTTCATTGCTTATTTCATTACTGTTAGTACGACTAAGCTTCATCTTATTGTTAGTAACAGTGATCGGGGACTAGTAGTTAATGACGTTAGTAACTAATCTTCGTTGCCAATATGGTAAAGTTAAATATCCTATATTTTTCAGCTGTATTATTTTATATTTTCTTGTTTATTTATCGTAAATTAGTTTTATGATATCCAAATTTATTTAATCCGAAAAATTGTCCGATAGTTTTTCGCTATTTATCTCACTAATTATTTACCTTTACACTGAGATAAGTCTTTTGATAGTCTTTAACACATTAATTTAATAATGAGTGTTGTTCATACAATATTCTCTGCATTTTGCTACTTAAATACACTCACAGAGTAAGTTATAATGATTATTAAATGGAGTTTGTGATACTAAATATATCATACTATCAGAATAATATTTAGTCTCTTTCGATTGGTAGCTGTAGGGAGATAATTATTGTTCCATTTCTTCATAGGACAACTTGGTTATCTTGTCATTCATATACTCCTTAAAATTCGTGCTGAAGTTTATGATCTGCCACCAAAGTATTTCCCTTGATCTTGGTATTGATTCTTTTTATTTTTAAGAACTTTTATTTCAGGGAGAGGAATATTTGTGATTTTTAGACAAATTGAATATTTGTTAAGCAGTGCTACAATTGAAAAAAATGTTAGGAACTTGGTGTATATGATTGTATCCTTAAAATGATTAGACCCAGGAACAAAGAAATCATTCATGGCAATTGCTTGCTTATTGATAAGAGAGCAATTGTGTACTTGCACTTTACTATGTTGAAATTCTTCAGGATCATATAAACTGGAGGCATTACTGAGGCAGATGTAAATAGTAGTAGTCTCTATAGCAATGATTCTTACTAAGAGGCTTTGCTAAGTCTTAAGATGATTCTATAGTGATATATTTTGGAGTTGTGTGATACATCTTTCCTGCATATGTGATATACTATTAGGCTGTGAATTTATAAGCATTAGTTACTTCTAGACTTGGCATGAGTGTTAACTTTATTGTCTCTTATACATTTATTTTTATGCTTTTCTTAAAAAAATCTAATAATTTAGTTGCATTAATATGCAAACGGTAGATTCGCCTTCTTTGGTTCCACTGCAAAAATTGGATTATTTTTGCAGTGGAGTTCTGTATCATGCTGAGAGAGTTTAGTTTTATGAGTTATCGTTAAATTGTCATCTTGATGTCACTTTCTTGAGCTTTAAATATTGATGATATCTTAGTGTTATTGCAATTTTGTCTTCATAATTCTCCAAGCATGTCATATTAGTGTGCTATATGTGTTTTACAATGCATCCCATTTAAATATTCTCATAGATGTTTAAGAGAGATTTTCTCATCCTCGGAAGATAATCTGTTTCAATAAGCATTTATTCCTCAGCGATTTGATGTATAATATGGAAATGTAAGATTGAAAATCAGTTGAAGTTTCAGTTGTTAATGGAAGATGATATGTTGAATCTATGGTAGTATAACTTGGGATATCATTGTGTATCGATGAATGAAGACTACTTTGATGGAATTGAGTATTAAAATGATACAATAATTTGAATTTGTTTTTCTTAGCCAAAAATTTTTGTATCTTAATGCATACCTGCATTTTTTATAGTCTGCATATCATGAAATGATAGATGTTACCCTGAAGATGGATTAAATCTTTCTTGGGTGATGAATTGGTTGGGTGTAGTAGTTGATAGGTTTTTTAAGTCAGTTCTTTTCTTCCATATTTATCATGCAATTTCTTGTTTAATATCGTTATCTTCTACTCTTTATTCCCATTAAGGCTTCTTATACATTCAACCTCGGAAGTCTGGTATGGAGTTCAAATTGAAGCAATCCAAAAAAGAAAAGATTCATATTAATACAATCCTCAGCCAAAGGCAGGTGGAGAAACTAAAAGAAATCGTTGGTTCATGTTCAGATTCTTTGCTTAGTAAGAAGCATTGTATGTCATTGTGCGATGTCAAGTTTTATCAATCACCACAGTGTGAGGTAGGCTTAGTAAACATCAGTGTTTTCCATGCCCATACATTTATAATCATGTGTCTCGGGGAGTGAAAGGGTGTTTCCTCGAGTAAACTTAAATATCTGGTGGATTTTTGTCAATCATAGGCTCAGGTGTTGCTGTTAAGAGTTTAAATATAACCATGTTTAGGCTTATAAATGAGGATAGATTTTCTGAAACTGTTCTTGAGCTAAGAATTTATAGATTTTTGTCATAACAACAACTGTAAAATTTATGAAATAGGTTCTATTTTAAATGGATATTTTGAGTATGTTTTAGGAGTCTTAGATGTTTTAGAGTCTAGACTTAATTGAGACTAATGTAACCAATCCACACATAGCTGTCCTCTTTTCATCCACCTTCTTAACACACAAATTGCTTTGAAGGTCAGCTATAAAGAGGATATTGAAGACCATACCTCAGTTTCATAGTTTTTTCTTACTATGGATTAAATGGTGAGAAAATGAGGTAACAATGACATGTTTTTCTGTTGGGTGTAGGCAACTTCTGTAGGTTTTGATTAAATCGTTTCTGCAGTGGTTAGATCAGGCAGTAGACTTCTTGGGTCTATCATTTCTTTGTGTAGTTACTGAAATGTGCTTACTAATCAGAGAACAAGTTTGTCTTCTGTGATTTCAAGTAGTTACATAGTTCTAACTGTTCAAGGTTCATAGGAGCAGAGTTCACAGCTCTTTTAAGTTTACGATTGCAATGTCACTTTGGGATTCAATTTTTTGTAATTTTTTTGGACCTTCAGGTTTATTTTAAATTTCGAACCTAAAATAAGAGTTCTAACATGGAAAATATTTCTCTCTTGATAGCAATCTTCAAATTAAGTTTTAACTTATTTCCTCGCCATGGATGCCCCAATTAGTTCAATTCAGCTGGAGATAATATTCCTATGTAACAAATAAGGTTTTTAATTGATGAATCCTTCTCAACCGACTGGAAATTTTTTACTATAAATGCTAAGATTCTTTTCTCATTTTATCAGTCCAAAATGAGACATATTGCTATTATTTGTTGTAAATATTATTAATGTAATTGTTTGGTGTTTGGATGGTCTCATTAACGTTAAGCTTTCAGATATTCTGCGGACCTTTTCTTGGATAAAAATTTCATTCATTGTCATTGTTATGATTAGTGTTTAGAGGTATGAGACTTTCATTTGCTGTTTCTGTGTGCTTTGCATTAAAATGTTTTAATTTTTAAATATTTGTTGCATTAGGAATGGCATGATGCCATTTTTGCATATGTTACCTTTCTTAAATGTTCGTTGGTAGCATTATGATGTACTTTATCAAGTCATTCTATGTTGAACTGTGATTATCTGTGGAAATAAACAGAATGGAACAGTTTGTGTAATTGTCTACTTAAAAATACTTGTTCCCAGTTTTATGAGTGAAAGAACTTATTCTATGGCAGTTGCGTTTATGGATGTATTCTTTTTATTATACCTTTCATTGAACACACTACTTAGCTGAAATTGGCACAGATAACCAAAGTTCTTTTGATACTGTTCATATTATGGAATGAGTTGGTTTTAGTGGTGGTTATGAGTGATATTTTTCTGCTATTTTGTTATCTGTATGGGTCTATTTTAAATGGAATGTTTCATAAATAAATCTTTGACCTTGATCAATCTGATGGTGATTTTCATTTTTATGTCTTGAGAACAGAATATCGCTCTGAAGGCCAAGACTTTGGTGTGTATGATAATCGGGATCAAAACTACCGAAGCTATAATTACTCACGAGGTAATTGATGATTCAATTTTTTTTTACTACTATACCCAGGGTGTGCAGTAAACTTTGCAAAAGGCTTTCATTATAGAATGGAAATAATAGGTTTTAGTATACCCGTTAATGTTAGTTATTGGAAACATTGATTATTTAATTGTAGCTTTTGATTTTCTCTTTGGTGTCATCTTTTACAGAATTTACTGCACATCAGTAATTTAAGGTTCATTAAAATATAGTTATCCATGTTTCTAGTTCATAGAACATTGCAATCCATGGATTAACTTAATTTTGTGCTCAATCATCTCATGTATGCTGGATGATCTAAGTACATCTCAAATTATTAGTACCTTAATAATATTACCACATTTGCTTTTTTTGTCAACTGTAGTAATATTTTGTTTGCTGGCATGAACTATTATATATTTGCATCATGAAATTCCTGTGTTAGTAAAGTTTTCTCCTGTTTATTAAGTGGTATTTAATGTATAAATAATGTGATTTTAAGATATTTTTGCATTTGGGTTTTGGAAGTAATTGTTGTGATGGCATTGAATGGCTTGGACCTGATAATTATTAACTCAATTTATGGCAATTGATTTTATTACTGTTCCATTATGTTTCCAGTTTATTCATGTTTGTTGAGAGAAGATGCCTCCCACATTTGGATGAAATATGTAAAAATGTATGCTCAGACATTAATCAAGCATCCATTCTCTCTTTTTTATATGTAACATTAGTCATTACGCGATCATAACCTTCACAATTGACAATCTCGTGTAGAGGTGCACAAAATGTCATTTAAGTTTTCGCATCAACTTCTTAATGCCAGAGACACCTCATTTGGTCTGTTGACCATAAGTCACCTGTTTCAGATGATTTTTGGAATTGATTTTTTCATGTAATTACTTACAAAGACAAATGATAATTCTTTGGTTTTTTATTGTTCTATTAGATTGAGGTGGTGATTTGATTAGGACTTGTTACCTTATGAAAAAATACTGCATTTGAATATTCTAGTTTTGGGTTTTTCAGCTAGCCATGTAGTATTAAAAACCCAAGTGCAATCATGTGTAGTGCTTTATCATTTTGAGAGCATAGTATTTGTATATTTTTTCTTGAGATTGATATTACAAATTTAAGTAAAAAGATCATTTAATGTTTGGGACTTCTTTTACACCTTATTAGTAGAATGTGTAGAATTGTAAATGTAATTTACAGGTATTGAATCTTGAGTCAATGGTTTGTTGTTTTGATACTTGGCAGCGTATCAAAGCTTTCCTAAGCCTTCATATCATCAATTATATTGTTGGTTTGCTTGAGTAAAGCTGCATTTGCTACCTTGGCACACATGAAAATACAGGTTGTGTACCAAATGTTAACAAGGGATGAGAAGTAAACCCACCCATGAGATCTTTGAAGATATAATTTTCTTGGTGACCTTCTTATTAAACTATTTTTATAGGGTTTTATTGTATTCATGCTGAATTTATTGACATCTGAAAAGAAATTATTAGGTTTTTTGTTGTAAAATATTTTTGTTAACAGTTACAGATAGGTCATTTTAATTCCAGATGCAACCGAGTTAGTTTGATGATGAAAACTATCCAAAGAAATTTTCTGATGTTTAATGTACTCTCAGAATTCCCTCTTCAGTGATGTTTTTTGTTGTAGCTTATTGACTTATCAGCTCAATGCCAGTGGTTATAGAAATGCTTCTGAAATTATTTTTATTAAAATAAGATTGCATGTATAAGATAAACTCAATATGTTAGCACTCTGGTAACATATTGAGTTACTTTTGAATATTAAATTGACTGTTTTTATTATCTTCAAACAAGTCTTCAGATGAAAGTTTCATGTTATCCTTTGAACTATTGATAAAAGTAAGATGGAAGTGAAGGTGTGGTCAATCTGTAACATAATCTCAGAATCAATAGAATATAACTCTAGATTTTTACTCTAGATGCTCACACATCTCAAATCTTTTCTGGAAATGATCCTTAAATTTTCATATTTGTTAGTCTGCGAGTTGTATTTAGTATGTATAAATATATGTCAATATAATTTTAAGTTTTCAGGCATTGGTTTGGTGTGATAAGTCATATGTCTATCTTTGTAAACAAAGAAGTATGCTTACCTAAGTCCATGACAAAAATACAATTTTAGATTCCGAGCAAGCTTATCTTGAATCTTGTTTCTGAATTATAAATGATTTTTTTATCATTCAATCAAATAAGTAAGATCATTATAGAAAAAATGGAAATCTTTTTTGTTTTATCATGATAGCCAAATGGGAAAATAGGAATTTTTTCCTCAATCAAAAGGAAAATGTTTAATGAATACAGTTGTCTAGCTTTGAGATTGATTTGTATGATTGAATCCTTCTAAACTAATTTTCTTCAAACTATAAAGTATCTCTTGAGATATTTTCTTTAAACTGTTCTTCTTGACCTTTGGGTAATATTATTTCTCAAAAGAAATATTGCAGCTACAAGTTTAAGCAAGCCCCTTGAATTTTAATGTACAAGTAATTCTACTGCACTTCCTGCTTAAGCAGGTTATTTTTGTCTCTAACTTGGCCTTGCTCAACCTAGAATGAGGAAGTACATTCAGTAGTAGGATGATTATTCTAACCAAGGTTTAGCAGGAGTACTTTATTTTTAATTAACAATTGGTGATGTTCTAATTTAACTTCGATTTTGGGTAATAAGAAGAATTTTATGTTGCAGCTAAAATTTGGTGTTTGTCTTGCGTTTCTTCATCATTTATTCCCCTTGCATGTTTTTCATTCATCATGAGCTCACTCTAGACTCTTACTGGTGAAGTAACAGCTGGGTATGAAAGTTTGTAATGCATATACTTCATAAACTTAAGTCTAACAAATGCAGTTGTTGAAATGATCTTTCTTGGGTCATCCTAATTATACTGATGAAGCTTTTCCCACCTTTAACTGCTGTGAAAACATTGAAGCATGAACATATCCAATGGTTTATTATGGTCTTACTGCCTGAGAAATATGCTTGGGAATTTCTTACTGATAGCATAGGTTACAGGAATTGCAGTAACAGCCCTAATTGTTATGCCTTTTTCTTTTTTGTATTTAATGCTTTGTTATCTTTTCTTTACCTTGAATATAAAGGAAACCAAGGTCGTGGCAACGACTATGGTAGCAACTATTTGCCAAAGAAGGGAGGTTACCCTGATCAACAAAGTGAATGGCCCAACGTTGGAGAATCACAAGCGCCTCAGTATGATCAGCGCTCCCCTCCTCCTCTCAATGGGGTGGACAGCTGGGGAGGAGATCGCGATGGTTACAGGAGGTATGTAACATTGCTGTCTTGTGAGGACAGTGTCTCCTGAAAACGAAAACTTTTAGGATTAGTTTTTGGTTTCCTCTCTATAGACTTCTATGGCTTCTCACTAGATGCATTTTTATTTTGACCAAAGGCATGCAAACATTATAATTGAATAACTTAAAGATATTAGGCCTCAAATTTCTCCTTGCTATTCTTATTTTAACTACCAAGGTTTGAGAGATTTTAACCAAGATGTTGTAATTATCTGACTTTGTTTCAAAAGTTGTCTTAGATTAATCTTGGAAAATTATGTGGAATATATGCTTTTCATAAAGCAAAAAAAATTTTGGTATCTAGAAATAATATCGCCCATCTATGCAGATTTACCCTCTTTTCATCCACCTTCATAACATACTAGTTGATATGAAGGTCAGCATTTAAGAGGACATTAAATTATCATACCTCAGTTCTGTTTTTGTACTTCCTTTTTGATGAGTGGTACTACCCTTACTGAGGTAACAGTATCTGAATAGAAATTCTATTGGTAAAATATATGTTCATATACTTATATATAATTTTCACTTGTCCCTGGTTTAAATTCTGCTTCCATTAGAATTGTAATATGGATAAGATAACTAGCTCTTTTATGATGATTTATTGGAGTAAATTTTCAACAATTACATCAGTTAGGTATTCTCAACAACTAGATCAGTTTTTATCATTTTTTCATACCTTTTTCAATACAGAGACATGTATATTTGCAACACTTCTTCAAGAGCAATCATCAGAATGGATAGTTTAGGAACATTTTTATTAAAGAAGGATCTGGTGTTTTATAAAAACATTTTAATTGATTGTGGAAAGGTTATCAGAAATAGACTTAATTTTAATTGATCATTTTCTAATCTGAGTTTCATTTCTACTTCAACTGACACAAAATTGCCTATCAGTTTGACATATTGAGGAGAGAAGCCTTAAATTTAGGGGTCCCCCCTGTGATACCTTTGAAACTGTTAATGATCTCTCTTACACATTTTGAAATGAAGTACTCTACTCATTAGATCTCTCATTCTTTCCATGCAAATCTATGATGCAGAAATATCTATTGGGAATCAAGTGGGGCCTTGCTATTGGATAAGACAATGGCTTCTATTTATTTAAATTGGGCTCATGTTTACAAGGAAGAAGACATCAAAAGATTTTAAAAAAGGAAGCCTTTGAGATGTAGGTATGGTATAGGATAAAACCATTGAGCAGGGTTGATAGAAAGAGAAACGTAGAGGTGCTAGAGATGGTGGGACAGGATATTGTATGTGATTGAATTAGTTTAGTATCAGCATAGAAAAGAAGTGGAGAGGATAGAAGTTGCCTAAGAAAGCAATAGAGAGAAAAATGTTAGGGCTAAGATTTGGGGAAAGACAAAAGATGTTTAATGATTTAGAGAATGGGATTAGAAACGAAAGAAATGGCTTTGAGTAGGGAATATTAAGGCATATAAACATGAAACTAAAATGTGGAACACTCATATAATTATAAATTGAAGGAAGTGCAAAACTAATGGAATGTATGCTTGTGTGCAGGGATGCATGGAGCAGTGGAGGGGGAGGAGGTGGTGGTGGTGGTGGTCGATCTGGTGGAAGTCGATGGAATGAACCACCACCAAGGGGTGGGGGACGCTGGAGCGACAACTCACTTCCCCGCAATGACCGGTGGCATGAGCCGCCTCCACGCAGCAACCGATGGAAGGAGGGTGGAGGAGGAGGAGGATACAATGACTGGCTCACTCCACTTCAGAGGGATGAGCGCCTGGAGGTGGAGCTCTTTGGGCAGGGCAACACAGGGATTAACTTCAACAAGTATGAAGACATCCCTGTTGAGGCAACAGGAGATGAGGTTCCCCCTCATATCACCAGTGTAAGTGTTTGTCTTCTAACGTATTTTGTCTTTTTAACCCTTTAACTGTGGGATGTGTTTCTAGAGTTGGTTCATGTTGAAAAATCAAAATTGGTAATGTATGAAATTATCTCTAATACTTCAAAATCCTAATCTGTCTTCTTATATTTCAGTTTGAGGATATTAAGATGACTGAGATAATTCGGAATAACATTACTTTGGCTAGATATGATAAGCCCACTCCTGTACAGGTTGGTATCTTTCTAATAATCTTGTAATACTTTAATGAGTTGGTTTTTGGTTGAAAGAATTAATGTCATTGTTTTCTTGCAGAAATATGCAATACCCATTATAATGGCTCGCCGTGATCTTATGGCTTGTGCTCAGACTGGTAGTGGAAAGACTGCAGCTTTCCTTGTACCAATTTTGAACCAAATGTACGAAGGTGGCCCATCATCTGTGAATGGAGGTGGAAGGGTAAGTGATATATGGTTAAAAATTCATTATTGATTTAGTTCTTTCAAATGTTTTTATTCCAATAGCACCTTAATTAAATGTGAAGTGTTAGGTGGTTAGATGTCCATCCCTGAATTTGCTTATTGCTAACAATTCACATATCCTAAGATTGAGGTAGTGCAGCTATCACCTTGGGTGCCTCTTAGATGAAGCGCTAATGTAGACTCATGAGATGCAAAAGTAGCCAAATTTTTACTCCAACTTCCCTTCAATGAGAGTAGTATTGAGATACCATGGTCTACCTTTTATTTGTTCTTGAGGTTGTCTCATAATTTTGCCAATAATTGAAATGTGGTTGGAGAGCTATGGCATTTGATAACTAATTCAAGAAGAGCTTAAGATGATCATAGGTGTGGTCCTTAAACTACTATATCTTTCATAGTAAGCTTATGAGAATAATTCAAGGTTACTACTTTATTATTATAAAGTTAAGTTGTGCTAATTAATGTTTTATGAATGACTGCACTTGTGAAAACAGTTTTAAACTCGCTTGCTTTATCCGAGGTTTTGGCTTGCCATAGACTCGTTTGGATTTTTATCTTTTTTCTTGCTAAATATTTTAATTGTTCTTAAACAGGCTTACAGACTCAAGAAGCAGTATCCCCATGCCCTAATATTGGCTCCTACCCGTGAGCTTGCTACACAAATCTGGGAGGAGGCTCGCAAATTTGCTTATCGCTCCAGACTGAGGCCATGCGTTGTGTAAGTATCCACTTTGCAAGCATTGATAGTGATTTAAGATTTATTTTGTTTCCTGTGTAAGATTGAACTCTTTCATTGTAATTGTTAATTTAAAAAGCTTAAGTATTCAACACAGAAATTTTAATGTAATACTGATGAATTTTCAAACCCTTCTTTTAGAGAAAAATCTGTAATGATGCACATTTAATGATTAAAAGTGTTTTCAAATGCTAGATGTTAATGTAATTATTTACAGGTATGGAGGCAACAATGTTGTGGACCAAATGCGTGAATTAGAGCGTGGATGTAATTTGCTTGTTGCCACTCCTGGACGTCTTGTTGATATGATTGATCGAGGAAGAATTGGCCTTGATCAGTGCAAGTACGTAATTTAAAACCAATTCTATGTTTCCATGATATGGAATATTTTAATCAGCTGTACATTGAATTTTATTGGAATTTTTTGTATGAAATGTTTTAATTTTATATCTTAGGTAAATGAACTAGAGCTCAATTTTTCCTATAGAATAATTCTATCAGACTTAGTAGCATTTGACTTCGGTATGAGTCAAGTACTGTGATGAAGTATCGTGTGCAATATACAAAATATGCTTTGAGTTTGCTCATGATATTCTCAAATGGGTATTATTGTTAATAAATCATTCAACAGTAGGGATAACTTGAACCATTTTATGCAATAGATGTATTTTGTAATGAAGCTTTTTTTAAGGTTAATACCTTTTTTTAATGTTATTACCACTTATTTTTTGCTGTATAACAGTTACCTTTGGCTGAATTTAAGCTTATTTAGTATCCAATTTAATTTGGTCTTTTAGTATTTTGAAAGTCTTTCTTGTGAGAAATCTTTGGTGTGATTTTTACTTTTAAACATTATTCTTTTAGGTTTTTAGTCTTGGATGAAGCTGATCGTATGTTGGATATGGGGTTTGAGCCTCAGATTCGCAGAATTGTGCAGAAAGACACTATGCCAGCCACCGGAGTACGTCAGACTCTTATGTTCTCTGCTACATTTCCAAAAGAAATTCAGGTAATGAATTCGGTTTTCAGCTTTAGCTGATGTCTTTTGTTAGAGTAAGCTTAGTTAATTATCGTGAAGCTTTCACTAAACTTTTTTCATGCCTTGAAAAATGTGTAAGCTGTCATCCTTTATTTTATAAGGTTAAAATATCAACAACTCAAGCATTGTCTTCTTTTTGCAAAATAACTCAGTTATTATAAATTATAAAGTTAATAAAGTTCAGGCACTCCTTACTTAATAATTGACCTGTCAAATAGAACCAACTCCTCTGCTGTAATTGTTAATTTTTAGCTCTTGTTTCATATGGGAAGAGAGCACCTACTTGACTACACAAAATACTGTACAATTTTTTCTTTATTCATTGCCTTAGTAAGTTAGTTTTAAATGCAGTTGTAATGAATGTTAATTTAATACATGTATAAAAGCATTTGGGGCTTGTTCAGTGCAATATCATGAGGTTTGAGTTATTATAGTTTGGGTTTATAGAATTTCTTATAATTTTAATATTGAAATTAAATGAATGTTCTTAAATTACAGATTAAAAGTCACCATGATCTGTGCAAGAAAGATTAAATGGATTAATAGGAAGAAGTTAATATTTAGGTCTATTTAATCTGGGGAATCTCATATATGGGAGATTAAATTCCATTTAATGTATAATACCTGTATTAATAAGCAAATTGGTGAAATGGAATTTCATTTTGTCTTTCTCTATGAAGGAGGAATAAAAAGTCTTTTCTCTTTTACTATTTAACTAATTCACTTAAAAATTTTGTTGCAGGGCCTTATTGTGAGGAGTGCCTTTCATATTTTATATATAAGTAAAATATTCTGACCTTTGGTAATGAAACTTGATAATGCTGTTTTGGATTTCATGATTTCGTTTTAATTTTAGATGCTGGCACGAGAGTTCCTGGATAATTATATCTTCTTAGCTGTAGGCCGTGTAGGCTCTACATCTGAGAATATTACTCAGAAAATAGTCTGGGTTGAAGAAGAAGACAAGCGTTCCTTTCTTCTTGATCTCCTTAGCGCAAGTAGAAGTGAGCAGAGAGTTATGTAACACAGTAGCTTAGTATAGCTTTCTTATATAACTTAAATCTTTTCTATTCATCAGTCTTCAACTTTTGCAAAGGGGTATAGGGTCATTTTATGTAGATTTTCTAATTTCTGCAATGAGGAATTATACAAAATTGAGATTCTTTGTGAGGGAAGTATTACAAAGCCTTTCTCAGTGAATAGAGTGAAGTGTTGTATGGCATTTTAAACTGACAGTGGAGTAAACTCTAGTTAAGAGTAGATTAGGGTTATTACAATGATTTTTCAGCTTATAATATTCTGGCATCCTATCTGGCTGAATTTTATTTATGGAGTATACAGTAGATGTGATAAAAGTAGTTATATCAAGCAAGGATACATTTTTAGTTGCCTTACTTTGTGGAATCGCTTCTCGTTTATAAGCATTCCTTCATTGGATGTATGATACAGATTTGATACATCTTTACGTACTTGATATTGCTATTCAAAAGAAGCAGTCAAGTTTATTATCGTTGTCCTTATGTCCACTTGTAAATATCTTTCAGTGTGTTTATGATTTCTCATTTAAGCATTACCACTTAACTAGTAATTTCAATTATTATTTTTATCCTACATCTCAAAACCATTATTGCCAAAAAATACCCTTAATTCTAGCCAAACTCATTAGTTACACTTGAACTTATTTTGTAAATGTAATCTCATTAACCTTTTTAATTATTGGGATCTTCCCAATCAGTATATAGTCTTTTTCATGAAAAATATAGATTATGAAATTCTGATTTTTGTGGATGGTATCCACCATTTCTTAGTCTCACTGCAGTAATTGAAGCTTCAGGTTCACAAATTGTCGGCTTAAATTTTTGGAAAATGTGTCAATTTAGTTTTGCTGTTATATTTTATGGTCACTTTATTTTCAAGGGAATGAGTTTAATATGAGAGCATTTGGAACAAAATTCTACCTGCTGATCCCATATATGTACCTTTATTTAGTTTAGATTTTATTTTGTCTCAAAATATATTTCATGGATTCACAGTAGTCATGATGGTTCTGCTTTAAGCATTCAATCATATTAGAAAAACATAAGCGTGAAGATAACTAAGTATTCCTATATGCCTTCATAGGTCACTTAGAAATTGGAAAAGAAATAATTCTAGGTGTCTTTGCCGGTTGTAAGCAATCTTCATCTTTATTGTGTTTGAATATTCAAAGCTTGGCTTTGCTTCCATCACAAAGTTTTTACTGGTATATTAGTTTATTCCACATAATTAATGCAGAGAGAGACTCAATGTCAGCCTTATGCCCAAGCATTTATTTCTTGTTTTATCAGTACAATTTTCATTTTTTCCTTGCAAAGTAACTCATTAGAAACCCTTCCTGTAAATTGATAAAATATTTCATGACTTCTCCATGAAATATAAAATCTACATTATTAAACTGAGGTGGAAGGTTGGGCTGATGGTCTTTGGACTTGCTTTATGTAGTTATATTCTTTATCATTCATAAGCACTTACTAATCTGAAAATTTTTTAAAATACTTCACAATCCTGTGTAGCTGAAGACTCATTGACATTGGTTTTTGTGGAGACAAAGAAAGGAGCAGATCTTTTGGATGAGTATCTCCACAATAACAAGTACCCTGTGACATCAATTCATGGGGATCGCTCTCAGAGAGAGCGTGAAGACGCACTGCGAAGTTTCCGCTCTGGTTCCACCCCAATTTTGGTGGCCACTGCTGTAAGTATATCACTAGATTTTGGTATGAGAATCAAGTTTCTTATGGAATTTATATATCAATTGGAATTGAGTAAGAAGAGATATTGATTTTATATAGAATTTTGCTTGTGTCCCTCATTGTGTGATATTATACTGAAGAAATTACTTTCAAAGAACAATGAAACTTGTATATCAATAATGATTGTGTAAAAAGGACTGGAAGCTGAGAAAACTGCATATTAAGCAGGGTGAATTAAGTGGAAGCATATTTTATGGGTTTTACTGTGTGTATCATTAGTAATTTTCCCTCTTTTCATCCACCTTATTAAATATATTAATTGCTATGAAGGTCAGCAATAAAGAGGATATAAATCTTACCTCAGTCTATTTTCTGTTCTTACCTCTTAACAAGTGTTACCAAATTGGTGAGGTAACAACAACTTAAAAGTTTGATAAGATTAAGTAAATGAACCTGAGTGATGCAGTACACTAATTGCTAATTGTTTTTCTAATTTTTTTTTTGCTATTTTGCAGGTTGCAGCTCGTGGATTAGATATACCACATGTGAAACATGTCATTAATTTTGATCTGCCCTCTGATATTGAGGAATATGTTCATCGTATTGGACGAACTGGAAGAATGGGGAACCTAGGTAATAAATTGTTAAATTCCAACATGTTACTATCTCAAAGCTGCCTTTCCAAACGGTTCTGAGATTTAATTTAATTAAAACTCTTCCATTACTGTGGAACTTAACATGCTCATTTGTGAATGCCTTGTTTTCATTGGGTTACTTTGTTTTATACATTTTGTTGAGCTTTATTTATTCAATTAGTATTCTATTTCTTTAAGTACACTGTAGAGATTGCTCCAACTTTACAAATTCTCGGATTCAAATAGTAAAATTTAGTAGAAATGTAAATAAGAATTATATTTGGTGTTAATTACAGCATTGTAATTCTGTAATTAACAAATTAATTTTAATGAGCAAAATTTAATTCAGGATGGTCTTCAGAGCTTCGGTGTTTATGACTATCTATTTTCAGGTCTTGCCACATCATTCTTCAATGAGAAGAATAGGAATTTGGTTCAACCTCTGGTTGATTTACTGACTGAAACAAAACAAGAAGTACCAGGATGGTTGGAGAACATTTCAAGGGACATGCAACATTCCGCAGGAAGGCCCCGTGGTGGTGGTGGACCGAAAAGGTAAAATATCCCACTTGCAAGAGTATTCTTTTTGAACAAAATAGTATGTTATTCTCTATCCTCCAAACCTAAAAACTTGCATTTTTTGGGTTAAATTAATTTGACCCTTACACAAGTTTTATTTGCCTGGCTGATATTTGGTGTTAATACTCATGAAAAACTAATCTACAATTTAAATCTATCTCCAAAATTCCTTGACTTTTGAAAAATGGCAAGAAATACTTAGCGGTATTCAATCACGCAGGGACTAACAAAAAAATAAGTCGTAGGATCTCTACCCTCAGAAATATCATTTGAATATAATTTCATGATTTTCTAATTGATGACAAACCTACTAGAAAATGGAGCTGCATCCTATTTTTATGTGGGTTCGCCATTCCTCTAAGGATTAGGTATGTTTTATATTTAGAGGTTTGACTGAAAGATCAAGTTGTCATGTAAACTCTTTTCTCTACCTCTCAATAGCATCATATGTCAATTTCTCTAATGTCAAGATATATGTCAATTGTTTTAGGTCATTCATATGTTGGGGTTCAACCTAAGTACTTGTGGTGAAATGCTATTGATGGTTAGTGTCTGAAATTGAAGCACTTTACTAATATTGCTACACTTGCAATACTCTGTTAAATTTCAATATGTTTCTACATTGCAGTTTTTCTCACCATTTAGTTTATTTATAGAAATGTATTGATGTAGTCAGAGTAATAACATTGAAGTTACTAACATTGTAACATGACCTAATGAATAGCTGAATACAATTTTACAATATTTGTATATAATTGTAATATAAACAAATTTTGCTAAAAACAGACTTTTAAAACAGGAGTTTTCATGTTTTTCTAGCTAAATATGCCAGATATTTTGGATTAGTAACTTAATGTTATAGTATTTAGTAGAGATGGATGAATCTGATCTGATCTACTTCAAGATCGATTATTTTAACCTGACTCTCAATTATTTTGAAGTGATCTTTTAGAACCAATCTTTCAATCCAATTCGATTCATCAAACCGATCTAAATGTTTTGATATGGATGTATGATTAGAGGTCTGCATGGACCAGTACTGGGGGGAATCGGGGCAGATGCTACAAAATGCTTGGATATAATGAACAGTCTTCGTTCTTCAAAGTTTATTACTAAAGAAGAGGGCCTCTTTTCATTTTCATATCTCGATACTTTGGGGCAAGAACTATTCTAACACACTAATCTTCCAAACTGCATTCTAAGTTATTTATATAAATTGGTTCATTCTACAGAATGGGTAGCTCATTATATCCTAACATTGGAATAAAGATAGTTACATAATTATAAGGATTATAATTATTTTCTCGAAAACCAAAAGTAACAACTTAAGTAAAACTTACCATATATTTACAGGCATAGATGCTAAAACTCCAGCGTCATGTGGCCATTCCAGCCAATAGACATTGTAGTAAACAATTGAAATGCCCACTAAGAGATAGCACAACCGATCTCATCTGATCAATCTTCCGAATACAATATCACACTTGAATCGATTCGAAACAAACGATTCAATTTGATTTGGGAGATCAATCTTTTTATTGAAAACTCCCATCTCTAGTCTTTCGTATATTTGGAAGGGAAATGTGCTCATTTCTTATTCTTTTAAACCTACTACAAATGAGTCTTTAATGTATTTATAATTTTAATTGCAGGTTCAGTTCAGGTGGCTTTGGTGCCAGAGATTACCGTCAGCAAAATCGAGGTGGTATGCCTGGTGCAGCTAATAGATCAAGTGGATATGGTGGCTACGGTGGGATTGCTGGTTTGTTCTATCGCTTTATTATGAAATACATCAGTTTTCTGCTCCCTAAAACTTGTCTTTGTTGTTACTTGTAACAACAAGGCATTCACTGGTTAAGTAGTTCTTTACAACAAAGCACAATCTGTTTTGGAGGTTCTTTGTTTGTAGATATACCAAGTAATTATCATATATACCTGTGTATAGATCTGCCTTTGAATACAAAATTGCAATGAAAATTTATAATTTCACTAGATATGCATTATGACTAGCTAATCCATAATAAATAAGCTGTTCAATGACATGAATTGAAATCCAACATGTGGTCAGGTCGAAATAATCAAGTATCTTTTTGTGATAAATTGAGATATTTAATCAAGATATCCTATTCTATACCATGAAGAGAGCATTTAAATCTTATGGCAGCATGTATTCCTGATAGGAGAGAGGCAAGCTCTGTTTTTATTGTTCCATCAGAAATCAATTTTACTCTCTGATTAATGTCTTCAAAATCAATGTTCTCAGACTTTTTTCTCTATGCGAAAGTTGCAACAGCTTGAGGCATTCTCCTGTAAATATACTGGGCCATAAGATTTATGTGGTCTCTTCTTGACATTTGACATGTAAGTATCCTCCCTCTAGGTACTTGCATGATCATTGTTCACTGTGGTGTGTGTGTGTATATATATGTATATGTGTGTGTGTGTGTGTGTATACATATATATATACATACATACATATACACACACACGAGTAAAAGTTGCTTGCATACTGCAAGCTATCAGTTGAATGCAGTATCGTACCAAAGATTGCCTCAAAACAATGCTCAAAACTTCGCGCAAATGACCGCCTGGTGTCGAACTAAGGACCCGATCGTGCGTCACAATTGCATATTAATATTAGATAAGTGCAATTCTGATCTTTTCCAATTTTTCGATTCAATATCTTATGAGGAAGTTCCTAAAATAAGAATACATTATCCCCCTTTGAAATACACGGTAGAATAGAAATGACGCTCAGGCATCGAACCAAGAACAGTCAGAGGAACGGCCTCAGCGTATATGAAACATATGAATTGCTTCTATGCACAATCCATTTTATATCATTCCTGGTAATTGGATATACATTCAAAATAATTTGAAAAAATTGACCGCCATGCATTTTATACCAGAGAATTATGCACCCACTTGGCGTCGAACTCTTGGTCTTTTGGTAGCATTTCTTCAGTTAGTACAATAGAATACCGCAGCATCTCCAACCTCCTAAATTTTTACCGTTCTATCGCTCCGAGTAAGGACTCAAAACAATTTTCGAAAATTCGCGCAAAAGACCGCCTGTCGTCGAACACAGGACCCATTCGTGAGAGACAATGGCATGGGAATGTTAGATATAATTGCCACTCTGACGTGTTTGAAAGTTTCAATTCAGTATCTATCGCAAAGAAACTCTTGCATCAAACCAAGGACCACTAGAGAAGCAGTGGACGTCCTTAAAGAATTTTCTCAAATGCCTCTGTCACCGTTCCGGGTTTTATCTTTCCACCTTATTGGGAAGGCATTTAAAAAAAATCGTCCAAGATTTCACCAATGCATTTCGAACCCACCTGGCATTGAACACACGGTCATTTGGTAACCTTTCTACCTTTGGGACTATGGAAGACCATCTCATCTGCAAACACCGTGATTATGATTGCTCTATCGCATCGAGAACGGCCTCAAAACAGATTGCAAAATTTCACGCAAGAGACCACTGGTGTCGAACACAGGACCGTTCGTGGGAGGCAGTGGCATACAAATGTTAGAGAAGTGCCACTCTGACGTGTTTCAAAGTTTCAATTCAGTATCTTATCGGGAAGGTCCTAAAATAAGATTCCGTTATTCCCGTTTGAAATGCATGGTAGAATCAGAATGACACTTGCATCGAACCAAGGACCACTGGAGAAACGGCGAACCTCATGAAAGAATGTTCTCAAATGCCTCTGTCACCATTTCTGGTTTATATGTATGAATGTATATATATGTATTTATATATATATTCTCCAAATTAGGCTTGTTACAATCAGTAGATTATTAACATAGTTCATTTTCTTATTCAATGTCATTACAGTTTACTCTTGTGTGACTCATTCTGTCATGAGTACCTTTTAGATGCAGCAAGATTGCATTTTGCTGCAGTTAACTCTTCATGGCTAGAACCATTAGGTATAGTTGAACTTAAAACAGTGTATATATTTTAAATGAGCAAATACTGTTGTAATTAAAAGGAGGAAATGTTAATGGAAAAGATTTCTATTGTTGCTTGGAACTATTATTTAATTTTGCTAATTCTGTTGCATCAGTCACTGTCCAATGCACATGTGTGTTGTCAAATTCTCATCATCATTATACTAATAGAACCACCTAAAATTACTCAGTATATTTAATGTTAATTTGAAGAAATGCTTGGAGGACGTCTGTAATGTGTGTTATTGCTGTATTCCATTCCATTTATTTCATTTAGCCCTCTATTTGTGAGGTGGATATGTATTGTCAGAGATATCAAGGCTTATATTTGAATATGTTCAGTCACCTACAAAAATAGGTAACAAGTAAGAAAGAAGTACACTGGTAATTTTCCACACTGTTTTCACACGCAAACCAGTGTTACCACCAGTTAATTTTTACCAGTGTACTTCTTCTATACTAGAATGGCTTTCCATAAAGTTACGCCTGAGCATGTAGATTTCAACAAGTAAGGATGCAACCCGCTTAACAGATGTGGAGCTCGATCAGAGCAAGTCTATGAGCAGCTCTGCTTTTAGTGCGTGTTTTTGTCTTCCTTCTTACACATGTTTTGAGGCTTTTCTGACATTTTGTTTAATACTGGCTAAAATTCATTTATTTGGATGCAATATAAGCAACACATTGTAGTATTTTAAAGGACGTAAATTTTCTTAAATTGGCTCAGATCTCAGCGTAATTCACTCTTCTTCAAAAATATTGAATAATAAGTACTTTGGTTGCCTATATTTTCTCCTTACATATAAATTCCCATCAATGGAGGTTTGGGAAGGACTTCGTTATATTGCTTCATGCTCCACATGCTTAATAGAGTAATAGAGCTTAAATATATGATAATTAAGAGAAAATGCAGTACCATGAATGGGATGAAAAGGGGAAATTAGAGGAAACGTAGTAAGGTATATGCATAATAGCGAACACATTGGATGAAGAAGGTGTTCTATGAATAATTTCTCTGTTGGCTCTAAGTGAGATTAGTCAAACCTTGTTGAATATATTTTTAATTATTTTGTTGAAATTCATTTTATCTCTCAACATTTCATTATGATCAAATTGAAAAACCCTTATTGACTTTTGCTACTTGATCAAGAGAGGGAAATAAATGCTGTTTTTTCACCCTGAGCCTATAAAATTCCTATGTGCAAGTCCTATGGGTGCAAGGGATGCATCACACCCAGGCAAATTGGGTGCCATGGGTATTTTCCATAAATAGGCTAATTATAAATAACAACACCCTCAAATCATGCCCATCTATTTATCATAACATATTTAAGGGGAGTTAATTGTGTTAACTATAAAGTAGCAACATACACCCATTCTCAGTTCATTCTCCGCTGACAATGAGATGACACTAAAGCCATAGTGGGCGAGGTGAGGGTGGGTGCTGAAGTTGTTAGTAGTTTGGTAGTTTTGGTGAAAGTGTTTTCTTAGAAATTGCACCCGGAATCACGAGTGGGACTAAAAGGAGAAAGATTTACAGGTAATGGTATGGCTAGGGAGTAGCAGGTGGGCAAAATGGGTTCGCTGAATTCTGCATATGCTGATTTCGGAAAGAATAGCGAGGTCCAAGGAGTAAATAGTGTGGGAAGAGATGGGGTTAATGGGATACGACGGATGCCAGCCCTGAAGGTGCATTTTAGAATATAGTATTTCTAGGAAGTAATCAATGAATATTTATTGTTGAGAACCCTCTCCCAAAAGCATCTGGGTTTTCCACTCCATTCATTTTGTCTATTCTAATGGATGGAATCTCAGAAACGCTGAGTTCTTCACGATGCAAGATTTTCACTTTAAAATGCGTTTTCAGGAAAATTCCTTAAAAATATCATTTTCTGTAATTCTATGACATATCATTAGTGATGAAATTTTAAAATATTTGATACATATGGGGGTGTGAGTCTGCATTATCCTGAGACTCTTTTATTTTGCTGATTATCTTTGAAGTGCTTTTCAATGGGTTTGTTAATCAACAGATTCTCAAAGCTTGCCACTTTCCACTAATTATTTGACTTACTTTCTGCACTTTTCTCCTCCCCCCTTTATCATCGTTGCCCAGAGCCACCGCCAGGCTCTCAGTGTCTCCTGGCTATGCTCAGAGAGTTAAGAGATTCTACCAGAGAATTTTGTACAAGAAGGAAAGAGACCTCCAAAATTTCTGGAAGTCATAAACAGCCCTCAACTTAATTGCTGTTTTCTTCCCCTAGATGTGGGGGAGGGGGATAGTCCTCTCCTGTCCTTCATTACCCACTTTATTTTTCCCTGTAATGCTTGGCACAGCATCAGAGCATGTTGTGAAAATTTGTTAAAACATTTACTCTTCCATTAATCTCCTCAGATGTTTATGTAAACACCAATATTATTAAGAGTGGCAGAATGGAATCTTAATATTGTTCAAGATGAGCTTTGCATTAGTATATCCAATAATTCGTTTTAATAACTTGGGATACCCGATTACAATGACTTGCGATTTTAATGGATTTATCTTCAAAAAAATTTCCTTGCTACATTTGTGAATTTGTTGGAGGCCATGGTTCGCATGCTGAACACATTCAGGGAAGCAGGCAACTGGAGAACTGAGATATATCTGCAGATCATCAGCATATAAATAATGCTTACAGTATTTAATATAATTCAATTTTTAATATATACCCCCGTCAAATGTATCGAAGGCTTTACCCAAAGTCCAGTAATTCCATTAATTAGCCCATTCCCTCAGATGGTTAGGAAGTTTCCTAATGCCTTATATTAAAATCGCTTGGTAAATTCAATCCATGATTTATCACAAGAACTAGCTAGTAAGATGCAACGTGCCAAGAATGCATCTGATTGGTTGACAAAGTATGAACATATCTCTGATACATTTAAGAAAATATCTTGGATTTAACTCAAAATCGTCAAAGAATTATTGTTCTAATGCAAGCTTTCAGCGTCTTGAGAACACAATCTGTGGAATATCTATATTCTGAATTTGTCAGCTTAGGATCTTTCCATAATTGCAATACTAGAGGGAGAAAAATTTATAGTAAAACTACATCTAAGAAACCACTTTTAAACCACGGAATTAATGCATTTCGACCTCTGTTTCGCTATAATATTACTCTGCCATGTTAATGCCCCTAAAATCGAAGTAATGAAGTGATTTTAATAAAAATAATGAAAACAAATCCTTCCAAATGCTCAATGTGAACCTGTGTAGCAGACAATGTCTTCTATATTTTTTTTCTCTATATTCTGGGGGCTCGCTCACTCGAAATTTGGTTTCTGTTGGATGAGATCTGTAAGTGGTAGCATTTTTTTGTTAGAGACTGTACCAAGAAGATGGGTTTCCATAAAAATTTCCTTGATGAGGAATTTGTTTTGATATCTAATTGACAATCTGATGAAATAATGTTCTGAAAAAGCAATAATTTGAACAAAATTGATACTAACAGTTAACTCTCTATCTTCATTACTTGCTATTTTAGACTTTTCTTTTATATAAGTCGGATTATTTTCATCTCTGTGGCAATTATTCGCTCCAAATGAGTCTTTCATTTTTACAAATTGATAAAAGAGCCAGGAATAGGTTTGGGTTATTTTGCACAAATGCACATGCACCCAGGAAAAGTCGTAAGGAAAAATGGACTTGAATTCCCTCTCCTGTTATACTTCTTCCTTGTCTTTTTTTACTTGAGCTACTTGTTTGATGCAAATATTTATGAAATTTTAGTTCTTTTGCTCACATGTGTTTAACACCTTCCGCAGTGAAGGGTTTAACACCTTCCGCACTGCGGGACTCGTATTCACTAAACATACTACCGTGCCAATTGCCTTTTTTGTTTGAATGACAATAATGTGACCGATTATGTGGAAAAATTCATAAAATGACAAAAAAAAATAAAAATCGGGAAACTCCACTCTAACGATTAAATACTGTCTCAATTTGAGTCTACGCATGAAAAGGGAGAATCTGTTCCAGGGCGTAAAGACGAGGGAGCATTTAGAAAACAAATTAAGTATTGACGTGCCGGGTGCATTAAATGCCTGACAATTTAAGCACGAATCACCTGCCAGGCACATGAGCCGCAGTGAACTTGTTAATTAAGCTGTACTGTATTCAAAACTTAGCATCAAATAAAAACATTAAGTATCAAAACCATACCTACGCAGAGGAAAGATTTGTTATATTTGTAGTTATGCAATATTACAGTTTTCTAATAAGTAATAGATCATTGCATAAGTTACTCTTGTTATTAAACTATATTAGTTAAATTACTTACAAATTTCTTTTTTTCTTAGGTGGATTTTATGGAGGAGGAAGTGGTTATGGTGGATCTTACAACAATTCCCACAACCAAGGGCCAGACTGGTGGGGAAGTTAGAGTGGTTGGGTAAAAGAGAACCAGAAAGACCACAACCTCTGCTGCACTCTAATGTGTTATTCTCTCATAGAATTTGGGAAAGGATAGGAAAACTTGCCAAAATTCCCCATTGTAACTGAGGTTGGTGGAAGAATCAACAAGGGAAGAAAGTAACGGTGTTGGAGGTGTATAGATTTTGCTTTTGGTATTGTGACAGTTAAGCCAATTCGCATGAGGTGGCTGTGTACACCTTTTTTTATGAATGCCTTGGCTCTCCTCTTGGATAGATTTACTGTGGAATGATCTGTAACAAAAAAGGAAACATTTTAATTAACTATTTCACCCTCCCCATATAATTGCAGCTTGATGAAAGGGGGAGAAATCAAAAAAAAATATTAACATTTGCTCCCATGATTGAGATTTCCGTACTGACCCTTGTCTGTTAAACTTGTCAGAAAATTTGCTGAAATAGATCTAAAAATTACTGTTTGAGAATGCATTTGTTGCATGGAAAGTGATCAAGTTTGGGCATATGTTACTCTTTCACAGAATCTAAGTAGCCAAGATTTGATGTCTAGATACTAAATATATTTTCAACTTGGTTTCTGTCAATTTTTTAAAATGAGACAAAAAAAATTGATGATTATGAGGTTGGATCACACTTGCTTTTAAATATGTTAAATTTGTGAGGGTTTTTGAATATTTTGTAATGGCCAGCTTATCAGAGAGCTGTTTTTCTTGAAACTTATTTTAGTTTTGCAGCAGCTCATTTCCTTTGATGAAAATGTTGTGACCTTAGGAAAATATGGTCTATAGAGGCTGTTGTGTTTTGAAGTAATGTCTGCTAGAGTGCATAAATTATAGGTGTACACCGATGGAGCATCCAAAGCTGGGCACAAAGTTGGCGGAAGTTGAAAAAGGCATTGTGAGATGCTTTTTTTAAAAGTTTGATCTTTTAATTGCTCTTCTCCTAAGATTGAGATTCGTAAGTGCAATAAAAATAATTTACATTTCTAGTAGAATCTCTTAATACCTGATGCAATTCTTTGCATTTGTACACATTTGTGTAACACCACTCTGGTGAGAAATCTTTGCAGAACTCTTGTATTTTTCTTATCTTTAAAAAAAAAAGAGAAAAAAATTTGCCAGGAAAGGCAGGAATTCTGTTCTATGAGATTCAACATAGGAGGATTAAGTCTTTCATTGCTGTTAAACCAGCTGGTGTGGATATTTATTTGAAGAAGGTCACTTTGGTAATCTCATGGCCTTTCTTTGCAGTTCTTTAAGGACCATTTTACAGCCTCGTTCGACTTAAGTAGAATAATTAAGGTGTGGATATCAGTACGTTGAGATTCAGTCTGTTTAATTCAAGCTTAATTGTCTAACGCAAATATATTGCTGAACTGCTTGTTTAATAGTGTTCCAAGTATGATCGTTTGGTAAAAAATGGAACCTTGATGGGAAAAAAGAGCTGTTGCATCTTGTTACTTGATGTTCTATATTCCTGAGTACTAATTTGTACCTCTGTAAAGGTGTGTACACTAGTGTTTAGCTCTGAGTTTTTTTTTACTTCTTTACATTTTGTTTTTATTTCTGCTCTGTATCAATGTCCCTGACTGTCTTTGTGAAAATTTCATACATGATGAGCCGTTCGTGCCATTGAAAGTGATTGATACTTATATATATAAATGTTGAAAACAGATTTTGGTTGTCAGACCATGCTAATTCGAAAAAATTGTGGGGATGCTCCAATTCTTTTCGACGAGGACAATTTGTTTGTGAGTTATTTCAAGAGGGACACTTGGACCTCAACGCAAAGCTGACGCTGTAGCCACGATGTTTGAAGGAGGTGTGCAATGTGTTTCTACAAACTCGATTGATGATCGCTGCATTTGGAGCCGGAAGTGAATCATTCCAGTTCATTTGTATGAGTATATTGAAGTACAAAGCATTGCAGGTGTCCTTTTTTTTTAATGAACAAATATGTACACAGAGTTGTAGAGGAAATCGGCATCAGTTATGGATGTGCGGAAGATTCTACGGAGTCATGACTGGTGCTGCTCCCGTGAAAGAGAAAAAGGATGTAGGAGAGTGGTTGTAATATAGAGCGAAATCAATGCGTTAGTTTTATAACTCCTGCTGGTCAGGTCGTCAGTATTTGCATCATCTTGCAACCTTGCGGAACAGAATTTTGTTCCCATTTATAGTTCTTAACGAGGTTTTATTTATTCTTCCAAATGAAAAGCGAAGTCCCCCTTGAGATTTTTTTCCCCTTCAACGCAAGGAACAATTTGTTCAAAAATGTATGCATGTATGTGAAAGAAATGCTTATTGAGGCATGCGCAGTCTCGAAACTTTTACTTGTTGAAATAGCTTTGAGTTATGGGGGCACGATTTGAAAACGTGTATGGAAAGTTTTCACATATGAGATGTGGTGTAGTTTTATTGTGTAAACAGTCGGGGACATAACATAGGAAAAAAAGCAATGATAATTATTATTATATATCTATTTAACCTAAAAAATCCCTAGGATCATATTTGCATAAATTGTAGTTTTCGATTCCTACACACTTTTGCCGTCCCTCTTGGCCATGGCAGTATTTGCCCCCCACTGGACCCTCGAGAGTGGGTTTAAGGAGAGTGTTAGGGTGATTGCGGAGGATCCGCAGTTTCCCGCTGGAGCTCTCCATCGGTTTCTGAAAATGGGGATGACTAGGCTGAAAGACATTCCCTTGTTAACTTCCTGGCACCGTCCAGCTGCAAACAGAGGTGCCATCTTATTATAGAGCTATATACAAAGCTGAACAATGGACAAAGAGTGAAGAATCCTTATCATGGGAGTGATTCTTCTTCCAGACTGTGGTGGTTGTAAGGGTCGTGGGTTGCCATAATGAATACTGCCATCATGTGTGTTAAGTTCAATTTTTGTTTTAAAAAAAAACGTTCCTTCTCATGTGGATGAGAGGAGGAATCTTATCTGTGTATCAGTATTTTTTGAGCCTCTGTAATTGAAATGATGGGACAGGTGTGAATGTGTCCACTACAATCAGTGTATTTAAATGTGTGAGCGTGTGATTTTGTGTAGTGTTAAACAAAAGTTGTGTGTCTTTGAGTGACTTAGGTCACTTAATCAATGTAGAGGAGGATATTTAGAGGAGTTGTGTCTGCTACGGCAGGTAATAAAAAGTGAAGTTTTGAAATCACATGAAACTCAATACATGGGTCATTGTTCACATAAACTCGTGGTATTAAAAACCTGTGGCTCAAAGAATGCTGAGTTTTTTAAATTGAAAAATGTTGCAATTATATATAAATATATATGAAGTGTATTTGCAGTTCTACTGGGAGCTCTCTCTATTCATCTGCATACCGTGCTCTTTAAATGTCGAGTTTGAATACGATATTGAGCCTCAAATTCTTTTACTGAAAAAGTATGTGGCAATTGCTCTTGTCACTGTCCTTTTTACATCCAGGTGTTAATTGGGAGAAAGCTGCAAATCAAGAGGATCTTTACCGACACCTTCATTTTTTGCTGTTGCAAGCTATAGTGTGTCTGTGTGCATGCATGTGGTACCGGATCTGTGATATAAAATGGTTGAGGGCTATGAAATATTATTATTTTGTATAATAGATCTGGCTGAAAAAGTCCCTAAGTTAGCTCTTTCCATGGTTAATATTTTAATCATCAATCCATCTTAAAAAGCATGCTGCCTTGTGGCAGAGGCTGTCTTGATCATCGTTCTTTTTTCGTTTTCCAAACTCATCATACTTTTTTATTCTTGTGCAAACTCATGTTTCGATGACTTTGTTGTTTAGAGACTGCATGTGGAGTCCTGATTTTTCTTGATATTCCTTTATTACAATGCATGCAGTATATTTTGGAAAGCTATTTTCATTTCATTTGGACATTTTTAAGCCCCTCAAACTGTACCTGAAAAGTTTTATTGGCAGTTAGTTACGCAACAGTTTCTGACGTCTTTGTATTTACCTCTTCAATGGTGAATCTGCTTACAGTTGGAACTTCTCTTCTTTGCTCTGCCTCTTACAGAGACACGCACAGTTTTCCCAGTGGGTATAACAGGGTCTAGTGTATAGTCAGAGTTTAATTATTGTTCCAGGCTTCCAAAATTTGATGGATTTATCTCATCCCTTTCAAACAACTACATTGTGTGCATTGATGCTAAAGTCGGTGGTTTTGAAAGGAAATGTACCAGTTGTATCGGGATTTCGAAGGGCTTGCAACATGTTGTAGCAGTTGGTGTTGATAACCATGACAGCTGTAATGGGTAATTCTTGATGGGAAGATTCTGTTGTAGGTGGCAACTAAGGGGTGTACTCAATTAATGGTCCATTCACTAATCCTTCTTGCCTCCTTTTTCCTTTCCAGTAGAGGCGTCAATAGTTATTTTTTGTATGTGATTTTTCTTTTTCTGTTGCATGGTTAGGTGGATTATGAATTTTAAGCTTTTCCTGTGATATACAAAAGTAGTGCAAGTGTGTAGCTGTGGATTTAACTTCATTGGAATAATTATGAAAGGTGCATTGAGTCTTCTGAGTGAAAATGGAGTGCTTGTGGTCATTGTGTGGCTGGGAGATTTTAACTGAGAAGAAAGAAATAGCCTATTTAATTTCCATTCAATCCTTTGAGTTGCCTGTTAACTTAACCAGATCCCCTAACTTTTACATTTTAAAACATTTTAAAGTTTTTGCCATTTGGAAATTAATTTATTGTCAGTCTGCATAAGAAATCGCACCAAAGACACAACCATTTCTCTTAAGACTTACTTTTTTTAGCGCTCTTTTTTATGATAAAGGGAAAAGTTTGATGTGTTTAGTTTGGGAATGTTCTGTATTCCTGATTGGCTGTGCATATTGTGATACCTGAATAACTGTGCACTGGCTGTTTTGGTCTATCTGGAAATATCAGTTTTTATCGAAAAGTCTTTTTTATAATTTTTGCTTTCAACACTTACCAAAGAGTCATGGTCTTCCAGCTATGTTGGTGTTTCAAACTCTAATATTTCATTTAGTAAGGGTTTGAATGAGTGGGGCAGACTAAAGATTGTGGATGGTATTTGGATTTTCCATAATAAGCTGCTCAATGATGTAAAATGCTTTTTTGGTAACTTTTTACAGATTACACAAAGAAGTGTTTGGTTGGATGGTTTGGTACAAATTCTGAAAAATAACTCTATAGGATTTGATGCAGTGTTAGTTGCTTTTTTTAAATTTAGGTTTATTTTGAATGTTGTGTTAAAACTTCAATCAAAGAGGATTCATTTAAATTTTCTTAAATGAACTCTAGAAAATAAACTTGGTATTCTGGTCGTATTGCAAACTAAAACGGTAACAGATGATTGAAATACAGAGAGCTTTAACTGCAAATCAGTGGCTTATTTGCATGATGTGTGGACTTAGGGATGGCAAAATTACTCCTATTATAATGAATCTTGCATTTAAAAAAATTTCCTTGTTTCTTTGTAGAGTTGTAAGTCCTTAAAAGTCGGAAAATAAAGAAAATGATGAAAACAGACTCTTCTTTCTTTACTGAAGACCTGCAATTATTGACTTTATGCTCATGATCTTTGTCCCTCTTCAACTGATAACTTCCTTATTTCTCTTAGATAAATAAAATTGTTCTAATCTGGAACAGTTTTGTTTATATACATAAACATGTCAGTGTGCCTTTGCATTCAAAAGCTGTTTTATTTATATGGTAAAATTTATACATACAATTGTTAGCATTGGAAAAGTTTAGGACTAGGAATTTTTAATATTTCCTTTGTAATTATTCTTAGAGTTAAAAATATCTTGTGTACACTAATCTTGAATGCAGGTTTGATGGACACTGAATAGGATGGCTTGATAAAGTAGCGATTTTGGGGCTACCCAGGGTTTAGGTTTATGTTTGGCACATTTTTTTTTACCTACATTATGCTCTTGTAGGGCATCAAATCAGATCAGAAATAGTTGTATTTGCTGCAGTGAAGCTAGAATTAGATAATATAGTAATTAAATGAAACATTTTTGGAAGGATATTATACGAGTAGAAAATACAATTAACTCAATGTTGATGGTCAAAACTGGAATTATGGTGAGCATAGAAAAAATTGGAATAATTACATTGCCTTATACTCTTGCTAACCCATTAAAAGCAGTGTCCTGAGACATTCACACAGTAGACACACCAGCAATAGGAAAAATGATATTCCCTTGAGTGTGGGAAATAACTCTCCACTATGTGATTGGCTGAGGAAAAAAGTCCTCAGTTACAGAGTTTACAGTATAAATACCTGTACCTCTCAGTAACTTATCAAGTTCAGAGAGTGAGGTCTTGAGATCACCTCTGAGCAATCCCTTTCCAAACTAATTTTTCACCAAAAATACTCAAATTCTATCCTCTGCCAGAACATGAAGAAAAAAAGCTTTAGAATCTTTTTTTTCAGAAGGTTGGTGACCCATTCCTGCCAATTGTATGAGGGATGGGAATAAGGTTTTAAAATAGGTATGTTCTTTCTGAATGCCCTCAAAACCTCTAAGTAATATATTCTTTCTCAATTCCAATAGTAGCATAGCTAGGGGAGAATATCTGTCCTTGGGCACAGCATCTGAGGGGTGTCATGGTGAGGCTGCGAACTCTGTATGACACTGGAAATATTGTATGCAGTTATTCAAGGGATGGAACTTTTTGCCTTCAATTCTGTGGTTCTGAAATAGTTTTAGATCTAACCTTAACAATTAGAACTAGATTTTGACTCACCTTCTGAAGCATTTGGGCGTTTGTTATGGGTTTACTTTGAAAAATAGAAATAGGGACGACTTCAAAAACTATCTTACACTTTAAATTGATGGAGCAACTGACAAAAGTGAAGGTCTTCTTAACAATGGAAATACATTCTCTTCATTTATCTAGAATTTATAAATTAATTTTAATCCCGTTCTACTCCTAGGTCAGATTGGAATGGTATTACATACAAATTTATATAGAAGAGTTAGGAAAAATCTTGTTTACTCAATAACCAACTTAATCAGTCCATGTTATTTATCACGTAATAAATAAGAATAATAAAAATCAAATGTTACAAAACACCTCAAAATAATTTATTTGCTTCAAAAAATGTTACAACCTTTATGGTTGCCAATTATGACTTTTCCCTTAGAAGATCTGTCAATGTGGTTACTTACATTAGCATATGATTTTATTCTCAAATTTTACTTATAATGAATGAGAGAACTTGCAAAAGTTGTATTTGTATAAGTGTGTGGGAATACTTTGGATGTCGATTTTCAAAATTGGCAGATGAAATCTCAATAATTTACACATGAATCAGCGTGTAAAAGTATTTCATTCAAAAATATTTTAAAAGTAATCTCATATACATTCCACTCTGATATCAATGTTTTTTTACTTTTAAAGTTTTCCTCTCTGTTTCTATTCATCAACACATAAATTTTTATGTATGTAATACAATTGATGAAAGGTTAGATGGAAGAAGAGACTTTTCAGTCTCAATCTCGCCTTAATAAAGACATTATAGACTTTCTCATGCAAACTTAATTTGTTAATTTAAATACATCAGATGTAAAGAATTTTAGAAATTCAATTTTACGTCATGCAATCCAAAGACCTTGACACAACTTATGGAGCAATGTTATCATAGTGAAATCCTAATCACTGATAATGCTCAAGATTTTGTGATTATTTTCATAAATCTTTGCACTACTGGTAATCTAATGAAAAAGCAACAAGAAAGTACCATACTAAATAACTTCTCTTAACTATCATTACTCTATCTTCATAAACTAGTTTATCTTTCACTAGAAAATATGAATCTTCATGAGTACATGATGGTGGAAGCTACTACTTTCCCAAAAGACAATACATGAAGGAGGGATTTCAATCAAAGAGCATAAACTTATAGCCTCCTCACCATTAATGATAGTTCAATCATAGACGAGGTCAAAATATTTCATTAATTCTTCCATATGATTTACCATATATCTCATATGCTATATGGTCATTCATATGAAATACAGCTGGGATCATATGATGCCAGCTGCAGCTATGGTTGTTGGTTGGGTGAGCAAACATTCTAATAAGACGACCCACTTTGTCCTAAAATCTTACTCAGACCAATCATTGCTGTACCTTTTCTTCTGGAAACGTCAACTTAACTACAACTTCATGGCATTCAAAATAGGTCTGAATTGATGAGAAGTCCAAAATTATCAATAAAGATCATTGATTACAGAATGATAAGTTTCTCAAACAATGGTTTTACGTCAGTGGGAGAGAGGAATTTCTATTATTAAAGATAAGGGCATATAAAGGACTGGAATTCACAATCAACTTAAGCACCTCAAAGTACGGGCTAGTTTGAGAGGAAAGCAGAGATAACTTCTCTGTCAAGAGAAACTATGAAGAAGGTATAAAGAATTTTGGAAGAAGAGACTGACTTTATCACTTAACTTCCTCAAGAAGTTAGTTCTTCATTCAGCTCTATAGCCAACGTTCATTCTAGTCAGAGAGTATTGGATTAAGAATACGAAATCGTACAAAATGTTATTCCTGGAATTTAATGTCTGATACCTTCAAATTCAAACACTTTATGTTTGAAAAGTACAATGGGCGCAGTAAATTAGGTCATCTTCTCCACTAAAGGATAAGACAATTTCTTATTTCATTGATTTTTATCCCTTTACTGCTGAAATTGCTTTCATGCTGAAAAATTTCACATTTTCTGATAATTTACGAACATACAAACTCCAGTTAACGAAATATATTACAAATAATTTAGTAATGTTATGGTTCGCACCTACGACGACCGCCGTTGTGCCTCATGGTACCTCAACTGTTATTCAGAGGAAGCGAGAACTCTAATTGTTGACACCGTTGTCACTTTGAAAACGTGAGGCACCGTGTGGAGTAGAGATGGGAGTTTTCAACGAAAAGATCGATCTCCCGAATCGGATTGAATCGTTTGCTTTGAATCGATTCAAGCTCGAGATCGTATTCGAAAGATCGATCGAATCGGATCGGATGAGATCGGTTATGCTATCTCTTACTAGCTGTTTTGAATCGTTTACAACGACGTTTATTGGCTGGAATGGTCAAGTTACACTGGATTTTTAGCATCTGTGTCTGTAATATCTATCCTGTAGGTATTACTTAAGTTGAACGTTACGTAAATAAAATTTTCATATAATGGATTTTAAGTTATTATCGTATTTTTTGTTAAAACAAAACTTATGAACAATTTTTCTTAGTTATGCTTAGTTTCAAAATTTGAGTATTGATAATAAGAAGATATTATAAAGTAGTTTTGTTAGGCATCTTCTATTACAAAAGTGACAGTAAACGAAAATTCACACAGTTATAACCAGGGCTGTGGAGTCGGAGTTTGAATCAATTTTGGGTGGAGTCGGAGTCGGCAGAAATTTACCGACTCCTGTTGCTTCAGAATAAAAACTTTTATTTTATTGTTTTATTATAAACTTAATACTTCAAATCGTCAAATCTTTGACGATTTTTTTTCAATGCCTTCCCGATAAGCTGGAAAGATAAAACCCGGAATGGTGGCAAAGGCGTTTGAAGGCATTCTTTCATGAGTTTTACCGTTCGTCTAGTGGTCCTTGGTTCGATGCTAGAGGGTCATTTCGATTCCGCCATCCATTTCAAATGGGGAAAACGGAATCTTATTTTAGGACCTTCCCGATAAGATATTGAATTGAAACTTTTGAATAAGTAAGGATGGCACTTATTTAATATTATTTTGCTATCTTCTCTCACGGAAGGGTCCTGAGTTCGACGCTAGGCGGTCTTTTACGCGAATTTTTGCAGTCTGTTTTGAGGCCGTTCTCGATGCGATAGAGCAATCAAAATTACGGTGTTTGTAGATAATATGGTCTTCCATAGTACCAAAGGAAGAAATGTTAGCAAATGACCGTGTGTTCGACGCCAGGTGGGTTCGAAATCCTTCCGTAAGAAATGCATTGGTCTTGGACAATTTCTTTAAATGCCTTCCCGATAAGCTGGAAAGATAAAACCCGGAATGGTGACAGAGGCGTTTGAGAATATTCTTTCATGACGTCCGCTGTTTCTCTAGTGGTCCTTGGTTCGATGCAAGAGCGTCATTCCGATTCTACCATGCATTTCAAACGGGAAGAACGGAATCTTAATTTAGGACCTTCCCGATAAGATACTGAATTGAAACTTTGAAACACGTCAGAGTAGAACTTCTCTAACATTTTCACGCCATTGTCTCTCACGAACGGGTCCTGTGTTCGACGCCAGGCGGTCATTTACGCAAAATTTTTAAAATTGTTTTGAGGCCTTTCTCTATGCAGGAGACTATTCAAAATCACAGCGTTTGCGTTTGAAGTAATTTTTTATAGAACCAGTGGAAGACAGCTTATATATGACTGTGAGTTCGATGCCAGATGGATGAAAAATTCTCACGTTCGAAATGCATTGCGGCAATTTTTAAGAATTTTGCTGGATAAGCATCGAAAATGATACCCGTAAAGGTAACTTATTGTAAATTTTTACCAATTAGCTTGCAGTATGCAAGCAACTTTTACTCGTATATATATATATCTATATATATAGGTATATCCGGAGAGTTAGCTATATATATAATAGATATATATATATATATATATTAAATACGAGTAAAAGTTGCTTGCATACTGCAAGCTATCAGTTGAATGCAGTACCGTACCAAGTAATGCCTCAAAACAATGTTCAAAACTTTGCGCGAAAGACCGCCTGGCGTCGAGCAAAGGACCCGATCGTGTGACACAATTTCATATAAATATTAGATAAGGGCCATTCTGACCTGTTCCAAAGTTTCAATTCAATATCTCATCGGGAAGGTCCTAAAATAACATTACGCTATCCCCCTTTGAAATACATTGTAGAATAGAAATGACTCTTAGGCATCGAACCAAGAACCGTCAATGGAACGGCGGACAGTGTAATTGAAACGTATGACATGAATTTCTGAACATTCCATTTTATATCATTCCCGGTATCCGGATAAGCATTCAAAATAATTGTCAAAATTGACCGCCACGCATTTTATACCGGAGAATTTTGCACCCACTTGGCATCGAACTCACGGGCGTTTGGTACTAATTCTTCAGTTAGTTCAATAGATAACCACAGCATCTCTAACCTCCGTAATTTCCACTGTTCAATCTCTCCGAAAAAGGACTCAAACAATTTTCGAAAATTCGCGCGAAAGATCGCCTGGAGTTGAACACAGGACCCATTCGTGAGACAATGGTATACGAATGTTAGATAAGTGCCACTCTGACGTGTTTCAAAGTTTCAATTCAGTATCTTATCGGGAAGGTCCCAAAATACGAGATCTTACTCGTAAGATTCCGTTTTCCCCGTTTGAAATGCATGGTGGAATCGGAATGACGCTCTTGCATCGAACCAAGGACCATTAGAGAAATGCTGAACCATGTAAAATAATGTTTTCAAATGCCTCTGTTACCATTCTGGGTTTTATCTTCCTAGCTTATTGGTAATGTATTCAAAAAATGCAGCAATGCATTTCTTATGAAATAATTTAGCACCCACCTGGCGTTGAACTCACGGTCATTTTGTAACATTTCTTCGATTCGTATTATAGAAGACTACCTCAACTTCAACCTCCGAGATTTTGGTTCCTCAATCTTACCGATAAGTAGGGATAGTGGAATCTTATTTTAGGACCTTCCTGATAAGATATTGAATCAAAACATTGGGAAAGGTCAGAATGGCACTTATCTAACGTTAGTATGCAATTGTCCCTCACAAAAGGGCCCTGAGTTTGACGCCAGCTGGTCTTTTGGGCAAATTTTTGAAAACTGTATTGGGACATTCTCGGTACGATAGAGCATTCAAAATCACAGCATTTGCTTTAGAAGTGGTTTTCTATATAACCGGTGGAAGAAAGGTTACAAATGACCGTGAGTTTGATGCCAGATGGATACAAAATCCTCCTGCAATTAACGGATTGCGGCAATTTTTAAGAATTTTTCTGGATAAGCTGTGAAGATGACACCTAGGAATAGGAACTTCCTGTAAATTTTCATCAGTTAGCTTGCAGCAAGCAACTTTTACTCGTGTGTGTGTGTGTATATATATATATATATATATATATACGTTTCCGCGTTGATTTTGACGTTTTTATCAAAAATTGAGCAAAAACGCTTTTTTCGACGTTTTCGCGTTCATTTTGACGTTTATACCAAAATAGTGCTAAAAACGCTTTTTTCGACGTTTTCGCGTTGATATTGATGTTTTTGTCCAAAATTGGGCAAAAAAAGGTTTTTTCGACGTTTTCGCGTTGATTTTGACGTTTTTATCAAAAATTGAGCAAAAAACGCTTTTTTCGACGTTTTCGCGGTGATTTGACGTTTTTGTCCAACATTGAGCAAAAAACGCTTTTTTCGACGTTTTCGCGTTGATTTTGACGTTTTTATCCAACATTGAGCAAAAAACGCTTTTTTCGACGTTTTCGCGTTCATTTTGACGTTTTTGTCCAAAATTGAGCAAAAAACGCTTTTTTCGACGTTTTCGCGTTTATTTTGCTGTTTTTGTCCAAAATTGAGCTAAAAACGCTTTTTTCGATGTTTTCGCGTTGATTTTGATGTTTTTGTCCAAAATAGTGCTTATAACGCTTTTTTCGACGTTTTCGCGAAGATTTTGACGTTTTTATCCAACATTGAGCAAAAAACGCTTTTTTCGACGTTTTCGCGTTCATTTTGACGTTTTTGTCCAAAATTGAGCTAAAAACACTTTTTTCGACGTTTACGTGTTGATATTGATGTTTTTGTCCAAAATTGAGGAAAAAACGCTTTTTTCATCGTTTTCGCGTTCATTTTGACGTTTTTGTCCAATATTGAGCAAAAAACGTTTTTTTCGAAGTTTACGCGTCGATTTTGACGTTTTTGTCCAAAATAGTGCTAAAAACGCTTTTTTCGACATATTCGCGTTGATATTGATGTTTTTGTCCAAAATTGAGCAAGAAACGCTTTTTACGACGGTTTTGCGTTGAGATTCATGTTTTTGTACAAAATTGAGCTAAAAACACTTTTTTCGACGTTTACGCGTTGATATTGATGTTTTTGGCCAAAATTGAGCAAAAAACGCTTTTTTCGACGTTTTCGCTTTCATTTTGCTGTTTTTGTCCAACATTGAGGAAAAAACGCTTTTTTCGATGTTTTCGCGTTGATTTTGACGTTTTTGTCCAAAATTGAGCAAAAAACGCTTTTTTCGACGTTTTCGCGTTGATTTTGCTGTTTTTGTCCAAAATTGAGCTAAAAACGCTTTTTTCAAAGTTTTCGCGTTCATTTTGACGTTTAGTCCAAAATAGTGCTAAAAACGCCTTTTTCGACGTTTTCGCGTTGATTTTGATGTTTTTGTCCAAAATTGAGCTAAAAACACTTTTTTCTACGTTTTCGCGTTGATATTGATGTTTTGTCTAAAATTGAGCAAAAAACGTTTTTTTCGACGTTTTCGCGTTGATTTTGACGTTTTTGTCCAAAATTGAGCAAAAAACGCTTTTTACGACGTTTTTGCGTTGATTTTGACGTTTTTGTCCAAAATTGAGCTAAAAACGCTTTTTTCGACGTTTTCGCGTTCACTTTGACGTTTTTGTCCAAAATTGAGCAAATAACCCTTTTTTCGACGTTTTCGCGGTGATTTGACGTTTTTTTCCAACATTGAGCAAAAAACGCTTTTTTCGACGTTTTCGCGTTCATTTTGACGTTTTTTTCCAACATTGAGCAAAAAACGCTTTTTTCGACGTTTTCGCGTTTATTTTGCTGTTTTTGTCTAAAATTGAGCTAAAAAAGCTTTTTTCGACATTTTCGCATTCATTTTGACGTTTAGACCAAAATAGTGCTAAAAACGCTTTTTTCGACGTTTTCGCGTTGATTTTGATGTTTTTGTCCAAAATTGAGCTAAAAAAATTTTTTCGACGTTTTCGCGTTGATATTGATGTTTTTGTCCGAAATGGACCAAAAAACGCTTTTTTCGATGTTTTCGCTTTCATTTTGCTGTTTTTGTCCAAAATTGAGCAAATAACGCTTTTTTCGACGTTTTCCCGCTGATTTTGCTGTTTTTGTCCAAAACTGAGCAGAAAACGCTTTTTTCTACGTTTTCGCCTTGATTTTGCTGTGTTTGTCCAAAATTGAGCAAAAAACGCTTTTTTCGACGTTTTCGCGTTCATTTTGACGTTTTTCTCCAGTATTGAGCAAAAAACGTTTTTTTCGACGTTATTGCGTTGATTTTGACATTTTTATCAAAAATTGAGCATAAAACGCTTTTTACGACGTTTTTGCGTTGAGATTCAGGTTTTTGTCCAAAATTGAGCTAAAAACACTTTTTTCGACGTTTTCGCGTTGATATTGATGTTTTTGTCCAAAATTGAGCAAAAAACGCTTTTTTCGACGTTTTCGCTTTCATTTTGCTGTTTTTGTCCAAAATTGAGCTAAAAACGCTTTTTTCGACATTTTCGCGTTTATTTTGCTATTTTTGTCCAAAATTGAGCTAAAAACGCTTTTTTCGACGTTTTCGCGTTCATTATGACGTTTATACCAAAATAGTGCTAAAAACGCTTTTTTCGACGTTTTCGCGTTGATTTTGATGTTTTTGTCCAGAATTGAGCTAAAAAAAATTTTTTCGACTTTTTCGCGTTGATTTTGACATTTTTATCAAAAATTGAGCAAGAAACGCTTTTTACGACGGTTTTGCGTTGAGATTCATGTTTTTGTACAAAATTGAGCTAAAAACACTTTTTTCGACGTTTACGCGTTGATATTGATGTTTTTGTCCAAAATTGAGCAAAAAACACTTTTTTCGACGTTTACGCGTTGATATTGATGTTTTTGTCCAACATTGAGGAAAAAACGCTTTTTTCGATGTTTTCGCGTTGATTTTGACGTTTTTGTCCAAAATTGAGCAAAAAACGCTTTTTTCGACGTTTTCGCGTTGATTTTGCTGTTTTTGTCCAAAGTTGAGCTAAAAACGCTTTTTTCAACGTTTTCGCGTTCATTTTGAGGTTTAGTCCAAAATAGTGCTAAAAACGCTTTTTTCGACGTTTTCGCGTTGATATTGATGTTTTTGTCCAAAATTGAGGTAAAAACACTTTTTTTTACGTTTTCGCGTTGATATTGATGTTTTGTCTAAAATTGAGCAAAAAACGTTTTTTTCGACGTTTTCGCGTTGATTTTGACGTTTTTGTCCAAAATTGAGCAAAAAACGCTTTTTACGACGTTTTTGCGTTGATTTTGACGTTTTTGTCCAAAATTGAGCTAAAAACGCTTTTTTCGACGTTTTCGCGTTCACTTTGACCTTTTTGTCCAAAATTGAGCAAAAAACCCTTTTTTCGACGTTTTCGCGGTGATTTGACGTTTTTGTCCAACATTGAGCAAAAAACGCTTTTTTCGACGTTTTCGCGTTGATTTTGACGTTTTTATCCAACATTGAGCAAAAAACGCTTTTTTCGACGTTTTCGCGGTGATTTGACGTTTTTGTCCAACATTGAGCAAAAAACGCTTTTTTCGACGTTTTCGCGTTGATTTTGACGTTTTTATCCAACTGAGCAAAAAACGCTTTTTTCGACGTTTTCGCGTTCATTTTGACGTTTTTGTCCAAAATTGAGCAAAAAACGCTTTTTTCGACGTTTTCGCGTTTATTTTGCTGTTTTTGTCCAAAATTGAGCTAATAACGCTTTTTTCGACGTTTTCGCGTTCATTATGACGTTTATACCAAAATAGTGCTAAAAACGCTTTTTTCGACGTTTTCGCGTTGATTTTGATGTTTTTGTCCAGAATTGAGCTAAAAAAATTTTTTTCGACGTTTTCGCGTTGATTTTGACATTTTTATCAAAAATTGAGCAAGAAACGCTTTTTACGACGGTTTTGCGTTGAGATTCATGTTTTTGTACAAAATTGAGCTAAAAACACTTTTTTCGACGTTTACGCGTTGATATTGATGTTTTTGTCCAAAATTGAGCAAAAAACGCTTTTTTCGACGTTTTCGCTTTCATTTTGCTGTTTTTGTCCAACATTGAGGAAAAAACGCTTTTTTCGATGTTTTCGCGTTGATTTTGACGTTTTTGTCCAAAATTGAGCAAAAAACGCTTTTTTCGACGTTTTCGCGTTGATTTTGCTGTTTTTGTCCAAGATTGAGCTAAAAACGCTTTTTTCAACGTTTTCGCGTTCATTTTGACGTTTAGTCCAAAATAGTGCTAAAAACGCTTTTTTCGACGTTTTCGCGTTGATATTGATGTTTTTGTCCAAAATTGAGGTAAAAACACTTTTTTTTACGTTTTCGCGTTGATATTGATGTTTTGTCTAAAATTGAGCAAAAAACGTTTTTTTCGACGTTTTCGCGTTGATTTTGACGTTTTTGTCCAAAATTGAGCAAAAAACGCTTTTTTCGACGTTTTCGCGTTGATTTTGACGTTTTTATCCAACATTGAGCAAAAAACGCTTTTTTCGACGTTTTCGCGTTCATTTTGACGTTTTTGTCCAAAATTGAGCAAAAAACGCTTTTTTCGACGTTTTCGCGTTTATTTTGCTGTTTTTGTCTAAAATTGAGCTAAAAAAGCTTTTTTCGACGTTTTCGCGTTCATTTTGACGTTTAGACCAAAATAGTGCTAAAAACGCTTTTTTCGACGTTTTCGCGTTGATTTTGATGTTTTTGTCCAATATTGAGCTAAAAAAATTTTTTCGACGTTTTCGCGTTGATATTGATGTTTTTGTCCGAAATGGACCAAAAACGCTTTTTTCGATGTTTTCGCTTTCATTTTGCTGTTTTTGTCCAAAATTGAACAAAAAACGCTTTTTTCGACGTTTTCCCGTTGATTTTGCTGTTTTTGTCCAAAATTGAGCAGAAAACGCTTTTTTCGACGTTTTCGCCTTGATTTTGCTGTGTTTGTCCAAAACTGAGCAAAAAACGCTTTTTTCAACGTTTTCGCGTTCATTTTGACGTTTTTGTCCAGTATTGAGCAAAAAACGTTTTTTTCGACGTTATCGCGTTGATTTTGACATTTTTATCAAAAATTGAGCAGAAAACGCTTTTTACGACGGTTTTGCGTTGAGATTCAAGTTTTTGTCCAAAATTGAGCTAAAAACACTTTTTTCGACGTTTTCGCGTTGATATTGATGTTTTTGTCCAAAATGAGCAAAAAACGCTTTTTTCGACGTTTTCGCTTTCATTTTGCTGCTTTTGTCCAAAATTGAGCTAAAAACGCTTTTTTCGACGTTTTCGCGTTCATTTTGACGTTAAGTCCAAGATAGTGCTAAAACAACTTTTTTCTACGTTTTCGCGTTGATTTTGATGTTTTTGTCCAGAATTGAGCTAAAAAAAATTTTTTCGACGTTTTCGCGTTGATTTTGACATTTTTATCAAAAATTGAGCAAGAAACGCTTTTTACGACGGTTTTGCGTTGAGATTCATGTTTTTGTACAAAATTGAGCTAAAAACACTTTTTTCGACGTTTACGCGTTGATATTGATGTTTTTGTCCAAAATTGAGCAAAAAACGCTTTTTTCGACGTTTTCGCTTTCATTTTGCTGTTTTTGTCCAACATTGAGGAAAAAACGCTTTTTTCGATGTTTTCGCGTTGATTTTGACGTTTTTGTCCAAAATTGAGCAAAAAACGCTTTTTTCGACGTTTTCGCGTTGATTTTGCTGTTTTTGTCCAAAATTGAGCTAAAAACGCTTTTTTCAACGTTTTCGCGTTCATTTTGACGTTTAGTCCAAAATAGTGCTAAAAACGCTTTTTTCGACGTTTTCGCGTTGATATTGATGTTTTTGTCCAAAATTGAGGTAAAAACACTTTTTTTTACGTTTTCGCGTTGATATTGATGTTTTGTCTAAAATTGAGCAAAAAACGTTTTTTTCGACGTTTTCGCGTTGATTTTGACGTTTTTGTCCAAAATTGAGCAAAAAACGCTTTTTTCGACGTTTTCGCGTTGATTTTGACGTTTTTATCCAACATTGAGCAAAAAACGCTTTTTTCGACGTTTTCGCGTTCATTTTGACGTTTTTGTCCAAAATTGAGCAAAAAACGCTTTTTTCGACGTTTTCGCGTTTATTTTGCTGTTTTTGTCTAAAATTGAGCTAAAAAAGCTTTTTTCGACGTTTTCGCGTTCATTTTGACGTTTAGACCAAAATAGTGCTAAAAACGCTTTTTTCGACGTTTTCGCGTTGATTTTGATGTTTTTGTCCAATATTGAGCTAAAAAAATTTTTTCGACGTTTTCGCGTTGATATTGATGTTTTTGTCCGAAATGGACCAAAAACGCTTTTTTCGATGTTTTCGCTTTCATTTTGCTGTTTTTGTCCAAAATTGAACAAAAAACGCTTTTTTCGACGTTTTCCCGTTGATTTTGCTGTTTTTGTCCAAAATTGAGCAGAAAACGCTTTTTTCGACGTTTTCGCCTTGATTTTGCTGTGTTTGTCCAAAACTGAGCAAAAAACGCTTTTTTCAACGTTTTCGCGTTCATTTTGACGTTTTTGTCCAGTATTGAGCAAAAAACGTTTTTTTCGACGTTATCGCGTTGATTTTGACATTTTTATCAAAAATTGAGCAGAAAACGCTTTTTACGACGGTTTTGCGTTGAGATTCAAGTTTTTGTCCAAAATTGAGCTAAAAACACTTTTTTCGACGTTTTCGCGTTGATATTGATGTTTTTGTCCAAAATGAGCAAAAAACGCTTTTTTCGACGTTTTCGCTTTCATTTTGCTGCTTTTGTCCAAAATTGAGCTAAAAACGCTTTTTTCGACGTTTTCGCGTTCATTTTGACGTTAAGTCCAAGATAGTGCTAAAACAACTTTTTTCTACGTTTTCGCGTTGATTTTGATGTTTTTGTCCAGAATTGAGCTAAAAAAAATTTTTTCGACGTTTTCGCGTTGATTTTGACATTTTTATCAAAAATTGAGCAAGAAACGCTTTTTACGACGGTTTTGCGTTGAGATTCATGTTTTTGTACAAAATTGAGCTAAAAACACTTTTTTCGACGTTTACGCGTTGATATTGATGTTTTTGTCCAAAATTGAGCAAAAAACGCTTTTTTCGACGTTTTCGCTTTCATTTTGCTGTTTTTGTCCAACATTGAGGAAAAAACGCTTTTTTCGATGTTTTCGCGTTGATTTTGACGTTTTTGTCCAAAATTGAGCAAAAAACGCTTTTTTCGACGTTTTCGCGTTGATTTTGCTGTTTTTGTCCAAAATTGAGCTAAAAACGCTTTTTTCAACGTTTTCGCGTTCATTTTGACGTTTAGTCCAAAATAGTGCTAAAAACGCTTTTTTCGACGTTTTCGCGTTGATATTGATGTTTTTGTCCAAAATTGAGGTAAAAACACTTTTTTTTACGTTTTAGCGTTGATATTGATGTTTTGTCTAAAATTGAGCAAAAAACGTTTTTTTCGACGTTTTCGCGTTGATTTTGACGTTTTTGTCCAAAATTGAGCAAAAAACGCTTTTTACGACGTTTTTGCGTTGATTTTGACGTTTTTGTCCAAAATTGAGCTAAAAACGCTTTTTTCGTCGTTTTCGCGTTCACTTTGACCTTTTTGTCCAAAATTGAGCAAAAAACCCTTTTTTCGACGTTTTCGCGGTGATTTGACGTTTTTGTCCAACATTGAGCAAAAAACGCTTTTTTCGACGTTTTCGCGTTGATTTTGACGTTTTTATCCAACATTGAGCAAAAAACGCTTTTTTCGACGTTTTCGCGTTCATTTTGACGTTTTTGTCCAAAATTGAGCAAAAAACGCTTTTTTCGACGTTTTCGCGTTTATTTTGCTGTTTTTGTCTAAAATTGAGCTAAAAAAGCTTTTTTCGACGTTTTCGCGTTCATTTTGACGTTTAGACCAAAATAGTGCTAAAAACGCTTTTTTCGACGTTTTCGCGTTGATTTTGATGTTTTTGTCCAAAATTGAGCTAAAAAAATTTTTTCGACGTTTTCGCGTTGATATTGATGTTTTTGTCCGAAATGGACCAAAAAACGCTTTTTTCGATGTTTTCGCTTTCATTTTGCTGTTTTTGTCCAAAATTGAACAAAAAACGCTTTTTTCGACGTTTTCCCGTTGATTTTGCTGTTTTTGTCCAAAATTGAGCAGAAAACGCTTTTTTCGACGTTTTCGCCTTGATTTTGCTGTGTTTGTCCAAAATTGAGCAAAAAACGCTTTTTTCAACGTTTTCGCGTTCATTTTGACGTTTTTGTCCAGTATTGAGCAAAAAACGTTTTTTTCGACGTTATCGCGTTGATTTTGACATTTTTATCAATAATTGAGCATAAAACGCTTTTTACGACGGTTTTGCGTTGAGATTCAGGTTTTTGTCCAAAATTGAGCTAAAAACACTTTTTTCGACGTTTTCGCGTTGATATTGATGTTTATGTCCAAAATGAGGAAAAAACGCTTTTTTCGACGTTTTCGCTTTCATTTTGCTGCTTTTGTCCAAAATTGAGCTAAAAACGCTTTTTTCGACGTTTTCGCGTTCATTTTGACGTTAAGTCCAAGATAGTGCTAAAACAACTTTTTTCTACGTTTTCGCGTTGATATTGATGTTTTTGTCCAAATTGGGCAAAAAAAGGTTTTTTCGACGTTTTCGCGTTGATTTTGACGTTTTTATCAAAAATTGAGCAAAAAACGCTTTTTTCGACGTTTTCGCGTTGATTTTGACGTTTTTATCCAACATTGAGCAAAAAACGCTGTTTTCGACGTTTTCGCGTTCATTTTGACGTTTTTGTCCAAAATTGAGCAAAAAACGCTTTTTTCGACGTTTTCGCGTTTATTTTGCTTTTTTTGTCCAAAATTGAGCTAAAAACGCTTTTTTCGACGTTTTCGCGTTCATTTTGACGTTTATACCAAATTTTGCTAAAAACGCTTTTTTCGACGTTTTCGCGTTGATTTTGATGTTTTTGTACAGAATTGAGCTAAAAAAAATTTTTTCGACGTTTTCGCGTTGATTTTGACAATTTTATCAAAAATTGAGCAAGAAACGCTTTTTACGACGGTTTTGCGTTGAGATTCATGTTTTTGTACAAAATTGAGCTAAAAACACTTTTTTCGACGTTTACGCGTTGATATTGATGTTTTTGTCCTAAATTGAGCAAAAAACGCTTTTTTCGACGTTTTCGCTTTCATTTTGCTGTTTTAGTCCAACATTGAGGAAAAAACGCTTTTTTCGATGTTTTCGCGTTGATTTTGCTGTTTTTGTCCAAAATTGAGCTAAAAACGCTTTTTTCAACGTTTTCGCGTTCATTTTGACGTTTAGTCCAAAATAGTGCTAAAAACGCTTTTTTCGACGTTTTCGCGTTGATATTGATGTTTTTGTCCAAAATTGAGGTAAAAACACTTTTTTTTACGTTTTCGCGTTGATATTGATGTTTTGTCTAAAATTGAGCAAAAAACGTTTTTTTCGACGTTTTCGCGTTGATTTTGACGTTTTTGTCCAAAATTGAGCAAAAAACGCTTTTTACGACGTTTTTGCGTTTATTTTGACGTTTTTGTCCAAAATTGAGCTAAAAACGCTTTTTTCGACGTTTTCGCGTTCACTTTGACCTTTTTGTCCAAAATTGAGCAAAAAACCCTTTTTTCGACGTTTTCGCGGTGATTTGACGTTTTTGTCCAACATTGAGCAAAAAACGCTTTTTTCGACGTTTTCGCGTTGATTTTGACGTTTTTGTCCAAAATTGAGCTAAAAACGTTTTTTTCGACGTTTTCGCGTTCACTTTGACCTTTTTGTCCAAAATTGAGCAAAAAACCCTTTTTTCGACGTTTTCGCGGTGATTTGACGTTTTTGTCCAACATTGAGCAAAAAACGCTTTTTTCGACGTTTTCGCGTTGATTTTGACGTTTTTATCCAACATTGAGCAAAAAACGCTTTTTTCGACGTTTTCGCGTTCATTTTGACGTTTTTGTCCAAAATTGAGCAAAAAACGCTTTTTTCGACGTTTTCGCGTTTATTTTGCTGTTTTTGTCCAAAATAGTGCTTATAACGCTTTTTTCGACGTTTTCGCGTCGATTTTGACGTTTTTGTCCAAAATAGTGCTGCTAACTACGCTTTTTTCGACGTTTTCGCGTTGATTTTGACGTTTTTATCCAACATTGAGCAAAAAACGCTTTTTTCGACGTTTTCGCGTTGATTTTGACGTTTTTGTCCAAAATTGAGCTAATAACGCTTTTTTCGACGTTTTCGCGTTGATTTTGACGTTTTTATCCAACATTGAGCAAAAAACGCTTTTTTCGACGTTTTCGCGTTCATTTTGACGTTTTTGTCCAAAATTGAGCAAAAAACGCTTTTTTCGACGTTTTCGCGTTTATTTTCCTGTTTTTGTCCAAAATTGAGCTAAAAACGCTTTTTTCGACGTTTTCGCGTTCATTATGACGTTTATACCAAAATAGTGCTAAAAACGCTTTTTTCGACGTTTTCGCGTTGATTTTGATGTTATTGTCCAGAATTGAGCTAAAAAAAATTTTTTCGACGTTTTCGCGTTGATTTTGACATTTTTATCAAAGATTGAGCAAGAAACGCTTTTTTCATCGTTTTCGCGTTCATTTTGACGTTTAGTCCAAAATAGTGCTAAAAACGCTTTTTTCGACGTTTTCGTGTTGATATTGATGTTTTTGTCCAAAATTGAGGTAAAAACACTTTTTTTTACGTTTTCGCGTTGATATTGATGTTTTGTCTAAAATTGAGCAAAAAACGTTTTTTTCGAAGTTTTCGCGTTGATTTTGACGTTTCTGTCCAAAATTGAGTAAAAAACGCTTTTTACGACGTTTTTGCGTTGATTTTGACGTTTTTGTCCAAAATTGAGCAAAAACGCTTTTTTCGACGTTTTCGCGTTCACTTTGACCTTTTTGTCCAAAATTGAGCAAAAAACCCTTTTTTCGACGTTTTCGCGGTGATTTGGCGTTTTTGTCCAACATTGAGCAAAAAACGCTTTTTTCGACGTTTTCGCGTTGATTTTGACGTTTTTATCCAACATTGAGCAAAAAACGCTTTTTTCGACGTTTTCGCGTTCATTTTGACGTTTTTGTCCAAAATTGAGCTAAAAACGCTTTTTTCGACGTTTTCGCGTTTTTTTTGCTGTTTTTGTCCAAAATTGAGCTATAAAAGCTTTTTTCGACGTTTTCGCGTTCATTTTGACGTTTAGACCAAATAGTGCTAAAAACGCTTTTTTCGACGTTTTCGCGTTGATTTTGATGTTTTTGTCCAAAATTGAGCTAAAAAAATTTTTTCGACGTTTTCGCGTTGATATTGATGTTTTTGTCCGAAATGGACCAAAAAACGCTTTTTTCGATGTTTTCGCTTTCATTTTGCTGTTTTTGTCCAAAATTGAACAAAAAACGCTTTTTTCGACGTTTTCCCGTTGATTTTGCTGTTTTTGTCCAAAATTGAGCAGAAAACGCTTTTTTCGACGTTTTCGCCTTGATTTTGCTGTGTTTGTCCAAAATTGAGCAAAAAACGCTTTTTTCAACGTTTTCGCGTTCATTTTGACGTTTTTGTCCAGTATTGAGCAAAAAACGTTTTTTTCGACGTTATCGCGTTGATTTTGACATTTTTATCAAAAATTGAGCTAAAAACACTTTTTTCGACGTTTTCGCGTTGATATTGATGTTTTTGTCCAAAATGAGCAAAAAACGCTTTTTTCGACGTTTTCGCTTTCATTTTGCTGCTTTTTTCCAAAATTGAGCTAAAAACGCTTTTTTCGACGTTTTCGCGTTCATTTTGACGTTAAGTCCAAGATAGTGCTAAAACAACTTTTTTCTACGTTTTCGCGTTGATATTGATGTTTTTGTCCAAATTGGGCAAAAAAAGGTTTTTTCGACGTTTTCGCGTTGATTTTGACGTTTTTATCAAAAATTGAGCAAAAAACGCTTTTTTCGACGTTTTCGCGTTGATTTTGACGTTTTTATCCAACATTGAGCAAAAAACGCTGCTTTCGACGTTTTCGCGTTCATTTTGACGTTTTTGTCCAAAATTGAGCAAAAAACGCTTTTTTCGACGTTTTCGCGTTTATTTTGCTTTTTTTGTCCAAAATTGAGCTAAAAACGCTTTTTTCGACGTTTTCGCGTTCATTTTGACGTTTATACCAAAATAGTGCTAAAAACGCTTTTTTCGACGTTTTCGCGTTGATTTTGATGTTTTTGTACAGAATTGAGCTAAAAGAAATTTTTTCGACGTTTTCGCGTTGATTTTGACAATTTTATCAAAAATTGAGCAAGAAACGCTTTTTACGACGGTTTTGCGTTGAGATTCATGTTTTTGTACAAAATTGAGCTAAAAACACTTTTTTCGACGTTTACGCGTTGATATTGATGTTTTTGTCCTAAATTGAGCAAAAAACACTTTTTTCGACGTTTTCGCTTTCATTTTGCTGTTTTAGTCCAACATTGAGGGAAAAACGCTTTTTTCGATGTTTTCGCGTTGATTTTGCTGTTTTTGTCCAAAATTGAGCTAAAAACGCTTTTTTCAACGTTTTCGCGTTCATTTTGACGTTTAGTCCAAAATAGTGCTAAAAACGCTTTTTTCGACGTTTTCGCGTTGATATTGATGTTTTTGTCCAAAATTGAGGTAAAAACACTTTTTTTTACGTTTTCGCGTTGATATTGATGTTTTGTCTAAAATTGAGCAAAAAACGCTTTTTTCGACGTTTTCGCGGTGATTTGACGTTTTTGTCCAACATTGAGCAAAAAACGCTTTTTTCGACGTTTTCGCGTTGATTTTGACGTTTTTATCCAACATTGAGCAAAAAACGCTTTTTTCGACGTTTTCGCGTTGATTTTGACGTTTTTGTCCAAAATTGAGCTAATAACGCTTTTTTCAACGTTTTTGCGTTGAGATTGATTTTTTTGTCCAAAATTGAGCAAAAAACGCTTCTTTCGACGTTTTTGCGTCGATTTTGACGTTTTTGTCCAAAATTGAGCAAAAAACGCTTTTTTCGACGTTTTCGCGTTGATTTTGACGTTTTTATCCAACATTGAGCAAAAAACGCTTTTTTCGACGTTTTCGCGTTTATTTTGACGTTTTTGTCCAAAATTGAGCAAAAAACGCTTTTTTCGACGTTTTCGCGTTGATTTTGACGTTTTTGTCCAAAATTGAGCTAATAACGCTTTTTTCAACGTTTTTGCGTTGAGATTGATTTTTTTGTCCAAAATTGAGCAAAAAACGCTTCTTTCGACGTTTTTGCGTCGATTTTGACGTTTTTGTCCAAAATTGAGCAAAAAACGCTTTTTTCGACGTTTTCGCGTTGATTTTGACGTTTTTATCCAACATTGAGCAAAAAACGCTTTTTTCGACGTTTTCGCGTTTATTTTGACGTTTTTGTCCAAAATTGAGCAAAAAACGCTTTTTTCGACGTTTTCGCGTTTATTTTCCTGTTTTTGTCCAAAATTGAGCTAAAAACGCTTTTTTCGACGTTTTCGCGTTCATTATGACGTTTATACCAAAATAGTGCTAAAAACGCTTTTTTCGACGTTTTCGCGTTGATTTTGATGTTTTTGTACAGAATTGAGCTAAAAAAAATTTTTTCGACGTTTTCGCGTTGATTTTGACAATTTTATCAAAAATTGAGCAAGAAACGCTTTTTACGACGGTTTTGCGTTGAGATTCATGTTTTTGTACAAAATTGAGCTAAAAACACTTTTTTCGACGTTTACGCGTTGATATTGATGTTTTTGTCCTAAATTGAGCAAAAAACACTTTTTTCGACGTTTTCGCTTTCATTTTGCTGTTTTAGTCCAACATTGAGGAAAAAACGCTTTTTTCGATGTTTTCGCGTTGATTTTGCTGTTTTTGTCCAAAATTGAGCTAAAAACGCTTTTTTCAACGTTTTCGCGTTCATTTTGACGTTTAGTCCAAAATAGTGCTAAAAACGCTTTTTTCGACGTTTTCGCGTTGATATTGATGTTTTTGTCCAAAATTGAGGTAAAAACACTTTTTTTTACGTTTTCGCGTTGATATTGATGTTTTGTCTAAAATTGAGCAAAAAACGCTTTTTTCGACGTTTTCGCGGTGATTTGACGTTTTTGTCCAACATTGAGCAAAAAACGCTTTTTTCGACGTTTTCGCGTTGATTTTGACGTTTTTATCCAACATTGAGCAAAAAACGCTTTTTTCGACGTTTTCGCGTTGATTTTGACGTTTTTGTCCAAAATTGAGCTAATAACGCTTTTTTCAACGTTTTTGCGTTGAGATTGATTTTTTTGTCCAAAATTGAGCAAAAAACGCTTCTTTCGACGTTTTTGCGTCGATTTTGACGTTTTTGTCCAAAATTGAGCAAAAAACGCTTTTTTCGACGTTTTCGCGTTGATTTTGACGTTTTTATCCAACATTGAGCAAAAAACGCTTTTTTCGACGTTTTCGCGTTTATTTTGACGTTTTTGTCCAAAATTGAGCAAAAAACGCTTTTTTCGACGTTTTCGCGTTTATTTTCCTGTTTTTGTCCAAAATTGAGCTAAAAACGCTTTTTTCGACGTTTTCGCGTTCATTATGACGTTTATACCAAAATAGTGCTAAAAACGCTTTTTTCGACGTTTTCGCGTTGATTTTGACATTTTTATCAAAGATTGAGCAAGAAACGCTTTTTACGACGGTTTTGCGTTGAGAATCATGTTTTTGTACAAAATTGAGCTAAAAACACTTTTTTCGACGTTTACGCGTTGATATTGATGTTTTTGTCCAAAATTGAGCAAAAAACGCTTTTTTCGACGTTTTCGCGTTCATTTTGACGTTTTTGTCCAAAATTGAGGAAAAACGCTTTTTTCGATGTTTTCGCGTTGATTTTGACGTTTTTGTCCAAAATTGAGCAAAAAACGCTTTTTTCGACGTTTTCGCGTTGATTTTGCTGTTTTTGTCCAAAATTGAGCTAAAAACGCTTTTTTCAACGTTTTCGCGTTCATTTTGACGTTTAGTCCAAAATAGTGCTAAAAACGCTTTTTTCGACGTTTTCGCGTTGATATTGATGTTTTTGTCCAAAATTGAGGTAAAAACACTTTTTTTTACGTTTTCGCGTTGATATTGATGTTTTGTCTAAAATTGAGCAAAAAACGTTTTTTTTCGAAGTTTTCGCGTTGATTTTGACGTTTCTGTCCAAAATTGAGCAAAAAACGCTTTTTACGACGTTTTTGCGTTGATTTTGACGTTTTTGTCCAAAATTGAGCTAAAAACGCTTTTTTCGACGTTTTCGCGTTCACTTTGACCTTTTTGTCCAAAATTGAGCAAAAAACGCTTTTTACGACGTTTTCGCGGTGATTTGGCGTTTTTGTCCAACATTGAGCAAAAAACGCTTTTTTCGACGTTTTCGCGTTGATTTTGACGTTTTTATCCAACATTGAGTAAAAAACGCTTTTTTCGACGTTTTCTCGTTCATTTTGACGTTTTTGTCCAAAATTGAGCTAAAAACGCTTTTTTCGACGTTTTCGCGTTTTTTTTGCTGTTTTTGTCCAGAATTGAGCTAAAAAAAATTTTTTCGACGTTTTCGCGTTGATTTTGACATTTTTATCAAAGATTGAGCAAGAAACGCTTTTTACGACGGTTTTGCGTTGAGAATCATGTTTTTGTACAAAATTGAGCAAAAAACGCTTTTTTCGACGTTTTCGCGTTCATTTTGACGTTTTTGTCCAAAATTGAGGAAAAAACGCTTTTTTCGATGTTTTCGCGTTGATTTTGACGTTTTTGTCCAAAATTGAGCAAAAACGCTTTTTTCGACGTTTTCGCGTTGATTTTGCTGTTTTTGTCCAAAATTGAGCTAAAAACGCTTTTTTCAACGTTTTCGCGTTCATTTTGACGTTTAGTCCAAAATAGTGCTAAAAACGCTTTTTTCGACGTTTCGCGTTGATATTGATGTTTTTGTCCAAAATTGAGGTAAAAACACTTTTTTTTACGTTTTCGCGTTGATATTGATGTTTTGTCTAAAATTGAGCAAAAAACGTTTTTTTCGAAGTTTTCGCGTTGATTTTGACGTTTCTGTCCAAAATTGAGCAAAAAACGCTTTTTACGACGTTTTTGCGTTGATTTTGACGTTTTTGTCCAAAATTGAGCTAAAAACGCTTTTTTCGACGTTTTCGCGTTCACCTTGACCTTTTTGTCCAAAATTGAGCAAAAAACCCTTTTTTCGACGTTTTCGCGGTGATTTGGCGTTTTTGTCCAACATTGAGCAAAAAACGCTTTTTTCGACGTTTTCGCGTTGATTTTGACGTTTTTATCCAACATTGAGCAAAAAACGCTTTTTTCGACGTTTTCGCGTTCATTTTGACGTTTTTGTCCAAAATTGAGCTAAAAACGCTTTTTTCGACGTTTTCGCGTTTTTTTTGCTGTTTTTGTCCAAAATTGAGCTATAAAAGCTTTTTTCGACGTTTTCGCGTTCATTTCGACGTTAGACCAAATAGTGCTAAAAACGCTTTTTTCGACGTTTTCGCGTTGATTTTGATGTTTTTGTCCAAAATTGAGCTAAAAAAATTTTTTCGACGTTTTCGCGTTGATATTGATGTTTTTGTCCGAAATGGACCAAAAAACGCTTTTTTCGATGTTTTCGCTTTCATTTTGCTGTTTTTGTCCAAAATTGAACAAAAAACGCTTTTTTCGACGTTTTCCCGTTGATTTTGCTGTTTTTGTCCAAAATTGAGCAGAAAACGCTTTTTTCGACGTTTTCGCCTTGATTTTGCTGTGTTTGTCCAAAATTGAGCAAAAAACGCTTTTTTCAACGTTTTCGCGTTCATTTTGACGTTTTTGTCCAGTATTGAGCAAAAAACGTTTTTTCGACGTTATCGCGTTGATTTTGACATTTTTATCAAAAATTGAGCATAAAACGCTTTTTACGACGGTTTTGCGTTGAGATTCAGGTTTTTGTCCAAAATTGAGCTAAAAACACTTTTTTCGACGTTTTGGCGTTGATATTGATGTTTTTGTCCAAAATGAGCAAAAAACGCTTTTTTCGACGTTTTCGCTTTCATTTTGCTGCTTTTGTCCAAAATTGAGCTATAAACGCTTTTTTCGACGTTTTCGCGTTCATTTTGACGTTAAGTCCAAGATAGTGCTAAAACAACTTTTTTCTACGTTTTCGCGTTGATATTGATGTTTTTGTCCAAATTGGGCAAAAAAAGGTTTTTTCGACGTTTTCGCGTTGATTTTGACGTTTTTATCAAAAATTGAGCAAAAAACGCTTTTTTCGACGTTTTCGCGTTGATTTTGACGTTTTTATCCAACATTGAGGAAAAAACGCTGTTTTCGACGTTTTCGCGTTCATTTTGACGTTTTTGTCCAAAATTGAGCAAAAAACGAGTTTTCGACGTTTTCGCGTTTATTTTGCTTTTTTTGACCAAAATTGAGCTAAAAACGCTTTTTTCGACGTTTTCGCGTTCATTTTGACGTTTATACCAAAATAGTGCTAAAAACGCTTTTTTCGACGTTTTCGCGTTGATTTTGACATTTTTATCAAAAATTGAGCAAGAAACGCTTTTTACGACGGTTTTGCGTTGAGATTCATGTTTTTGTACAAAATTGAGCTAAAAACAATTTTTTCGACGTTTACGCGTTGATATTGATGTTTTTGTCCAAAATTGAGCAAAAAACGCTTTTTTCGACGTTTTCGCGTTCATTTTGACGTTTTTGTCCAAAATTGAGGAAAAAACGCTTTTTTCGATGTTTTCGCGTTGGTTTTGATGTTTTTGTCCAAAATTGAGCTAAAAACACTTTTTTCTACGTTTTCGCGTTGATATTGATGTTTTGTCTAAAATTGAGCAAAAAACGTTTTTTTTCGACGTTTTCGCGTTGAATTTGACGTTTTTGTCCAAAATTGAGCAAAAAACGCTTTTTACGACGTTTTTGCGTTGATTTTGACGTTTTTGTCCAAGATTGAGCTAAAAACGCTTTTTCGATGTTTTCGCGTTGATTTTGATGTTTTTGTCCAAAATAGTGCTTATAACGCTTTTTTCGACGTTTTCGCGTCGATTTTGACGTTTTTGTCCAAAATAGTGCTGCTAACTACGCTTTTTTCGACGTTATCGCGTTGATTTTGACGTTTTTATCCAACATTGAGCAAAAAACGCTTTTTTCGACGTTTTCGCGTTGATTTTGACGTTTTTGTCCAAAATTGAGCAAATAACGCTTTTTTCAACGTTTTTGCGTTGAGATTGATTTTTTGTCCAAAATTGAGCAAAAACGCTTTTTTCGACATTTTTGCGTCGATTTTGACGTTTTTGTCCAAAAGTGAGCAAAAAACGCTTTTTTCGACGTTTTCGCTTTCATTTTGCTGTTTTTGTCCAACATTGAGGAAAAAACGCTTTTTTCGATGTTTTCGCGTTGATTTTGACGTTTTTGTCCAAAATTGAGCAAAAAACGCTTTTTTCGACGTTTTCGCGTTGATTTTGCTGTTTTTGTCCAAAATTGAGCTAAAAACGCTTTTTTCAACGTTTTCGCGTTCATTTTGACGTTTAGTCCATAATAGTGCTAAAAACGCTTTTTTCGACGTTTTCGCGTTGATTTTGATGTTTTTGTCCAAAATTGAGCTAAAAACGCTTTTTTCGACGTTTTCGCGTTCACTTTGACGTTTTTGTCCAAAATTGAGCAAAAAACCCTTTCTTCGACGTTTTCGCGTTGATATTGATGTTTTTGTCCAAAATTGAGGTAAAAACACTTTTTTTTACGTTTTCGCGTTGATATTGATGTTTTGTCTAAAATTGAGCAAAAAACGTTTTTTTCGACGTTTTCGCGTTGATTTTGACGTTTTTGTCCAAAATTGAGCAAAAAACGCTTTTTACGACGTTTTTGCGTTGATTTTGACGTTTTTGTCCAAAATTGAGCTAAAAACGCTTTTTTCGACGTTTTCGCGTTCACTTTGACCTTTTTGTCCAAAATTGAGCAAAAAACCCTTTTTTCGACGTTTTCGCGGTGATTTGACGTTTTTGTCCAACATTGAGCAAAAAACGCTTTTTTCGACGTTTTCGCGTTGATTTTGACGTTTTTATCCAACATTGAGCAAAAAACGCTTTTTTCGACGTTTTCGCGTTCATTTTGACGTTTTTGTCCAAAATTGAGCAAAGAACGCTTTTTTGGATGTTTTCGCGTTTATTTTGCTGTTTTTGTCCAAAATTGAGCTAATAACGCTTTTTTCGACGTTTTCGCGTTCATTATGACGTTTATACCAAAATAGTGCTAAAAACGCTTTTTTCGACGTTTTCGCGTTGATTTTGATGTTTTTGTCCAGAATTGAGCTAAAAAAATTTTTTCGACGTTTTCGCGTTGATTTTGACATTTTTATCAAAAATTGAGCAAGAAACGCTTTTTACGACGGTTTTGCGTTGAGATTCATGTTTTTGTGCAAAATTGAGCTAAAAACACTTTTTTCGACGTTTACGCGTTGATATTGATGTTTTTGTCCAAAATTGAGCAAAAAACGCTTTTTTCGACGTTTTCGCTTTCATTTTGCTGTTTTTGTCCAACATTGAGGAAAAAACGCTTTTTTCGATGTTTTCGCGTTGATTTTGACGTTTTTGTCCAAAATTGAGCAAAAAACGCTTTTTTCGATGTTTTCGCGTTGATATTGATGTTTTTGTCCAAAATTGAGGTAAAAACACTTTTTTTTACGTTTTCGCGTTGATATTGATGTTTTGTCTAAAATTGAGCAAAAAACGTTTTTTTCGACGTTTTCGCGTTGATTTTGACGTTTTTGTCCAAAATTGAGCAAAAAACGCTTTTTACGACGTTTTTGCGTTGATTTTGACGTTTTTGTCCAAAATTGAGCTAAAAACGCTTTTTTCGACGTTTTCGCGTTCACTTTGACCTTTTTGTCTAAAATTGAGCAAAAAACCCTTTTTTCGACGTTTTCGCGGTGATTTGACGTTTTTGTCCAACATTGAGCAAAAAACGCTTTTTTCGACGTTTTCGCGTTGATTTTGACGTTTTTATCCAACATTGAGCAAAAAACGCTTTTTTCGACGTTTTCGCGTTCATTTTGACGTTTTTGTCCAAAATTGAGCAAAAAACGCTTTTTTCGACGTTTTCGCGTTTATTTTGCTGTTTTTGTCTAAAATTGAGCTAAAAAAGCTTTTTTCGACGTTTTCGCGTTCATTTTGACGTTTAGACCAAAATAGTGCTAAAAACGCTTTTTTCGACGTTTTCGCGTTGATTTTGATGTTTTTGTCCAAAATTGAGCTAAAAAAATTTTTTCGACGTTTTCGCGTTGATATTGATGTTTTTGTCCGAAATGGACCAAAAAACGCTTTTTTCGATGTTTTCGCTTTCATTTTGCTGTTTTTGTCCAAAATTGAACAAAAAACGCTTTTTTCGACGTTTTCCCGTTGATTTTGCTGTTTTTGTCCAAAATTGAGCAGAAAACGCTTTTTTCGACGTTTTCGCCTTGATTTTGCTGTGTTTGTCCAAAATTGAGCAAAAAACGCTTTTTTCAACGTTTTCGCGTTCATTTTGACGTTTTTGTCCAGTATTGAGCAAAAAACGTTTTTTTCTACGTTATCGCGTTGATTTTGACATTTTTATCAAAAATTGAGCATAAAACGCTCTTTACGACGGTTTTGCGTTGAGATTCAGGTTTTTGTCCAAAATTGAGCTAAAAACACTTTTTTCGACGTTTTCGCGTTGATATTGATGTTTTTGTCCAAAATGAGCAAAAAACGCTTTTTTCGACGTTTTCGCTTTCATTTTGCTGCTTTTGTCCAAAATTGAGCTAAAAACGCTTTTTTCGACGTTTTCGCGTTCATTTTGACGTTAAGTCCAAGATAGTGCTAAAACAACTTTTTTCTACGTTTTCGCGTTGATTTTGATGTTTTTGTCCAGAATTGAGCTAAAAAAAATTTTTTCGACGTTTTCGCGTTGATTTTGACATTTTTATCAAAAATTGAGCAAGAAACGCTTTTTACGACGGTTTTGCGTTGAGATTCATGTTTTTGTACAAAATTGAGCTAAAAACACTTTTTTCGACGTTTACGCGTTGATATTGATGTTTTTGTCCAAAATTGAGCAAAAAACGCTTTTTTCGACGTTTTCGCTTTCATTTTGCTGTTTTTATCCAACATTGAGGAAAAAACGCTTTTTTCGATGTTTTCGCGTTGATTTTGACGTTTTTGTCCAAAATTGAGCAAAAAACGCTTTTTTCGACGTTTTTGCGTTGATTTTGCTGTTTTTGTCCAAAATTGAGCTAAAAACGCTTTTTCAACGTTTTCGCGTTCATTTTGACGTTTAGTCCAAAATAGTGCTAAAAACGCTTTTTTCGACGTTTTCGCGTTGATATTGATGTTTTTGTCCAAAATTGAGGTAAAAACACTTTTTTTTACGTTTTCGCGTTGATATTGATGTTTTGTCTAAAATTGAGCAAAAAACGTTTTTTTCGACGTTTTCGCGTTGATTTTGACGTTTTTGTCCAAAATTGAGCAAAAAACGCTTTTTACGACGTTTTTGCGTTGATTTTGACGTTTTTGTCCAAAATTGAGCTAAAAACGCTTTTTTCGACGTTTTCGCGTTCACTTTGACCTTTTTGTCCAAAATTGAGCAAAAAACCCTTTTTTCGACGTTTTCGCGGTGATTTGACGTTTTTGTCCAACATTGAGCAAAAAACGCTTTTTTCGACGTTTTCGCGTTGATTTTGACGTTTTTATCCAACATTGAGCAAAAAACTCTTTTTTCGACGTTTTCGCGTTCATTTTGACGTTTTTGTCCAAAATTGAGCAAAAAACGCTTTTTTCGACGTTTTCGCGTTTATTTTGCTGTTTTTGTCTAAAATTGAGCTAAAAAAGCTTTTTTCGACGTTTTCGCGTTCATTTTGACGTTTATACCAAAATAGTGCTAAAAACGCTTTTTTCGACGTTTTCGCGTTGATTTTGATGTTTTTGTACAGAATTGAGCTAAAAAAATTTTTTTCGACGTTTTCGCGTTGATTTTGACAATTTTATCAAAAATTGAGCAAGAAACGCTTTTTACGGCGGTTTTGCGTTGAGATTCATGTTTTTGTACAAAATTGAGCTAAAAACACTTTTTTCGACGTTTACGCGTTGATATTGATGTTTTTGTCCTAAATTGAGCAAAAAACGCTTTTTTCGACGTTTTCGCTTTCATTTTGCTGTTTTAGTCCAACATTGAGGAAAAAACGCTTTTTTCGATGTTTTCGCGTTGATTTTGCTGTTTTTGTCCAAAATTGAGCTAAAAACGCTTTTTTCAACGTTTTCGCGTTCATTTTGACGTTTAGTCCAAAATAGTGCTAAAAACGCTTTTTTCGACGTTTTCGCGTTGATATTGATGTTTTTGTCCAAAATTGAGGTAAATCACTTTTTTTTACGTTTTCGCGTTGATATTGATGTTTTGTCTAAAATTGAGCAAAAAACGTTTTTTTCGACGTTTTCGCGTTGATTTTGACGTTTTTGTCCAAAATTGAGCAAAAAACGCTTTTTACGACGTTTTTGCGTTTATTTTGACGTTTTTGTCCAAAATTGAGCTAAAAACGCTTTTTTCGACGTTTTCGCGTTCACTTTGACCTTTTTGTCCAAAATTGAGCAAAAAACCCTTTTTTCGACGTTTTCGCGGTGATTTGACGTTTTTGTCCAACATTGAGGAAAAAACGCTTTTTTCGACGTTTTCGCGTTGATTTTGACGTTTTTGTCCAAAATTGAGCTAAAAACGCTTTTTTCGACGTTTTCGCGTTGATTTTGATGTTTTTGTCCAGAATTGAGCTAAAAAAATTTTTTTCGACGTTTTCGCGTTGATTTTGACATTTTTATCAAAAATTGAGCAAGAAACGCTTTTTACGACGGTTTTGCGTTGAGATTCATGTTTTTGTGCAAAATTGAGCTAAAAACACTTTTTTCGACGTTTACGCGTTGATATTGATGTTTTTGTCCAAAATTGAGCAAAAAACGCTTTTTTCGACGTTTTCGCTTTCATTTTGCTGTTTTTGTCCAACATTGAGGAAAAAACGCTTTTTTCGATGTTTTCGCGTTGATTTTGACGTTTTTGTCCAAAATTGAGCAAAAAACGCTTTTTTCGATGTTTTCGCGTTGATATTGATGTTTTTGTCCAAAATTGAGGTAAAAACACTTTTTTTACGTTTTCGCGTTGATATTGATGTTTTGTCTAAAATTGAGCAAAAAACGTTTTTTTCGACGTTTTCGCGTTGATTTTGACGTTTTTGTCTAAAATTGAGCAAAAAACGCTTTTTACGACGTTTTTGCGTTGATTTTGACGTTTTTGTCCAAAATTGAGCTAAAAACGCTTTTTTCGACGTTTTCGCGTTCACTTTGACCTTTTTGTCTAAAATTGAGCAAAAAACCCTTTTTTCGACGTTTTCGCGGTGATTTGACGTTTTTGTCCAACATTGAGCAAAAAACGCTTTTTTCGACGTTTTCGCGTTGATTTTGACGTTTTTATCCAACATTGAGCAAAAAACGCTTTTTTCGACGTTTTCGCGTTCATTTTGACGTTTTTGTCCAAAATTGAGCAAAAAACGCTTTTTTCGACGTTTTCGCGTTTATTTTGCTGTTTTTGTCTAAAATTGAGCTAAAAAAGCTTTTTTCGACGTTTTCGCGTTCATTTTGACGTTTATACCAAAATAGTGCTAAAAACGCTTTTTTCGACGTTTTCGCGTTGATTTTGTTGTTTTTGTACAGAATTGAGCTAAAAAAAATTTTTTCGACGTTTTCGCGTTGATTTTGACAATTTTATCAAAAATTGAGCAAGAAACGCTTTTTACGGCGGTTTTGCGTTGAGATTCATGTTTTTGTACAAAATTGAGCTAAAAACACTTTTTTCGACGTTTACGCGTTGATATTGATGTTTTTGTCCTAAATTGAGCAAAAAACGCTTTTTTCGACGTTTTCGCTTTCATTTTGCTGTTTTAGTCCAACATTGAGGAAAAAACGCTTTTTTCGATGTTTTCGCGTTGATTTTGCTGTTTTTGTCCAAAATTGAGCTAAAAACGCTTTTTTCAACGTTTTCGCGTTCATTTTGACGTTTAGTCCAAAATAGTGCTAAAACGCTTTTTTCGACGTTTTCGCGTTGATATTGATGTTTTTGTCCAAAATTGAGGTAAATCACTTTTTTTTACGTTTTCGCGTTGATATTGATGTTTTGTCTAAAATTGAGCAAAAAACGTTTTTTTCGACGTTTTCGCGTTGATTTTGACGTTTTTGTCCAAAATTGAGCAAAAAACGCTTTTTACGACGTTTTTGCGTTTATTTTGACGTTTTTGTCCAAAATTGAGCTAAAAACGCTTTTTTCGACGTTTTCGCGTTCACTTTGACCTTTTTGTCCAAAATTGAGCAAAAAACCCTTTTTTCGACGTTTTCGCGGTGATTTGACGTTTTTGTCCAACATTGAGCAAAAAACGCTTTTTTCGACGTTTTCGCGTTGATTTTGACGTTTTTGTCCAAAATTGAGCTAAAAACGCTTTTTTCGACGTTTTCGCGTTCACTTTGACCTTTTTGTCCAAAATTGAGCAAAAAACCCTTTTTTCGACGTTTTCGCGGTGATTTGACGTTTTTGTCCAACATTAAGCAAAAAACGCTTTTTTCGACGTTTTCGCGTTGATTTTGACGTTTTTATCCAACATTGAGCAAAAAACGCTTTTTTCGACGTTTTCGCGTTCATTTTGACGTTTTTGTCCAAAATTGAGCAAAAAACGCTTTTTTCGACGTTTTCGCGTTTATTTTGCTGTTTTTGTCTAAAATTGAGCTATAAAAGCTTTTTTCGACGTTTTCGCGTTCATTTTGACGTTTAGACCAAAATAGTGCTAAAAACGCTTTTTTCGACGTTTTCGCGTTGATATTGATGTTTTTTCCGAAATGGACCAAAAAACGCTTTTTTCGATGTTTTCGCTTTCATTTTGCTGT